>JARBWK010000003.1:189602853-190160353 GCA_030556195.1 Anolis apletophallus
ACTTTACCGAAATGCCAATGAGTGGAGGCTTCCGCTATTTGTTGCTTTGTGGATTCTTACACTGGTTGGATTGAAGCTTTTCCTACACGTTCAGAGAAATCAGCTGAGGTAGTAAAAGGCCTCATGAAAGACATTATTCCTAGATTCGGCATGCCTTTGCAGATAGGCTCAGATAATGGGCCAGCGTACGTACACCACGTGGTCCAGGGACTGTGCAAACTATTAGGGATCACGTGGCGTCTTCACTGTGCGTACCACCCGCAATCTTCTGCCAGGGCAGAAAGAGCCAACAGAACTTTAAAGAACTGTTTAGCAAAGATTTGCCAAGAGACTAAGTTAAACTGGAGGTTGGCGTTACCTCTGGCTCTCCTAAGAGTCAGGTGCACGCCCCATAAGAAGACAGGCCTGTCACCTTTTGAGCGTTTGTATGGCAGGCCTCCATTGAACTTAAAGACTCTGTGTGGACTGACTTCTGACAGTCATGTGTTGGGACACCAGCAAACTTTGCAAGATGTCCAAATGTTAGGGAAACAGCTAGAGAAACTTAGCCAGTATACAGCAGATTTGCGACCTCCTCTCCCTACTACCTCTCTTCATTCTTTTTCAGTTGGCGAATCCGTCCTTGTGAAGGAATGGAAGGTGCGCCCTTTGCTGCCCAGATGGAGGGGTCCATTTACCGTGCTGCTGAGCACGCCAACGGCAGTCAAAGTCGAAGGAATTCGTCCATGGGTTCATTATACCCGGGTGAAGAGGGCACCGGTTGCTTTGGAGTCTTCCGTGGATCCAAGCAATCCCCTAAAGTTGCGGATTACAAATACTCAGCAAGGCCCTATTTAAGGGGCACACAGAAGAAGAAGGCCACAGAAGAGTCGTCGGATACCATCACTCCCAATCCTGGTAATTGTGGTCCTACGCAAGAAAGATGGACAGAGCCAAAAGCACTCTCATTGAGGTGGTGGCTTAGCATCCTAATGGGACAGCGTTACAGGAGTAAGCGCCCCGTGGGAGTGAGGACTATTTTTGGGTATATGGCTCTGATATTGACATTGTACATTACTGGGACACATGGAGGGTGGGAGCAAAATATGTTTCATAGACTGATAACTAACATGTCACATGAACTGGGTTTGAAATCCTGCTGGATTTGCAGTTTTGGGCCTTCGAGTCATAGACAAGGCTGGCCAATAGTCCCAAGCGCAGTATTGACACTGAAAGGGTGGAATGACATTAAGTGTAAGCAGGAACGCTTGGGAAGGGATGCAGATAGGGCTCAGTTCATGATAACGCATCGTTCTCCTGTCTTAGAGGCAGCGCTGTGCTTTAAATGGGAGAATGATGGGAGGTCATATGAAATAGGTGACCAGAGACTTGGCATGTATGAACTTTTCAAGTGGATTGAGCTAGGCTCTTATCCTGCATGTAATCACACGATTACGGTGCATCGCAGATACAGGGGGCGATGTGGCCAGAGAACAAAGGGTGTCTGGACTTGGGGTTGGGAGAAGTCAAATTGCACTCACATTTTATTTGGAAACCATCATGAGAATGCCATAGTGAATTTGGTTCAGAATTTGCCAGCTAGACGCTCAGGGCTTCGTGCTATTGGACTTCCCACTGGCATTGTGTGGATTTGTGGACATTTGGCTATGTCAGTGCTTCCTATGGCTTGGAGTGGAGTTTGTACCCTTGGCACTTTGCAGCCTGGGGGCTTGAGAGTGCTTCCCAAAGAGACACCTGTAACTAATTTGCATTTACATGTCCAGAAGCGTTCATTTGCTGGAGTGAAATGCTATGGTTATGACCCGGACAAGACTTTTCTGAGTGAAACAACCAAAAGGGGAGGGGGGTGCTTATGGGAAGCTAAGGAAACAACAATGTATCAGAACAATAGGACAAGCTCGCGGGTGATGAACCCTCTAGGATAGAATATGAGTAGCAGAGAATATAGGCTTGATACAATCAATATCACTGTATTGGCATCAATCAATTGGCAGTCAATGCATATAGAAATACATAGGTATACAAAGCAATGATAAAGGCGAAAGCGCTCCCTCCTCTCTCACATGAACAAATTATAACATCAAATGGTATCACAAAACAATAACAGAGTCTAAATTGCAGTGAGGAAGGTGATAGGCAAACCTCCGTTGGTCATGGAGGCAGTCCAGGAGAGGAAACGATGCGGGGAGGGGTTCGCCGTGGAGCCGGGCGGCGAGGAAAAAAGCCGCGGCCAGGAGCCAGCCGAAGATGCGAGCTGAGTTCCAAAACAAAGAGGGGGGCGAGCTGGGCGGCGTGAGCCGGAGGTGAAGCCAGAAAGCAAATAGCGATTTGCGGCAGCGACTGTCGTACTACGGGGTAACTCAAGGCGCCAAGGCTTTTTTTTGCCGTTTTCGCGTCTTTAAGACTCTTCATCAGTGCGCGTCGCTGTGTATTAAGATCTAAAACAATGCAATAAAGGTAACAACATCTTGGTGCTGGCTAAAGCATGGATACAAAATAAGCACAATGTAAGTAAAGCAATGAACAGGATTGTACATACCTAATAATGCATAACAAGGAACATCAAGGATAGGCCAATCAAGTAGGCTGAGTGCAGCAAAGGGCAATAGGAGTCAAGAGCATATATAGAGTACAACACAGGTGTGGATAGTTACAATAGCAGTTGTTGTAAAGAAAGGGAGTCATTAAGGCCGCAGGGAGTTTCGCTTGTTAACAGGAGGGCCCATTTCTTCTCAGCCTTGAGCAATGAATGACTGAGGTTGCAATGTGGAGGTGGATTAACCCTTTGGAGCCCATATACCTTAAAGCTGTCAGGCGAATGCTTCATTTTAAAAAAATGACTGTAAAGGGTGGAATCTTGTGATAAACACCTAATTTTAGATTTGTGTTCATACATTCTAGTCCTAAGATTTCTAGAACTTTGGCCCACATAGTGGAGCCCACATGGGCATTCAAGGCAATAAATGATGCCAGCATGGGCACAGGTAATTTCGTCCCTCAGTTGGAGTGTCCTACCATTGGTTCTATTGGTAATGCTGGTGGACGTATTGATCTGGGCACAAATGCCACAGTGTGCACACGGTTTGGTGCCAGGGTTGCTGGCAAAAGTCATGGTTCTGACGGAGTGGTTGGTATGTACCAGGAGATCTTTAATGTTGGCAGAACGTTTCTTGGCAACCATGGGTGGTTGGTCAAGGCCTGGTATTGCAGCAATCATGGGCCAGAATTTTTTCACTATTTTGGCAATTTGATCAGAATGTGGGCTCAATGTGAGGGGCCAAATGAGTTTGGTCATGGGTTGTTTGTCTGTTGGGGCAAGCAGTTGGTGGCGATCTTTGAGATCTGACTTGTGTTTAGCAGTGTGAAGGACTTTGGTGGGATATCCCCTGGCCTGCAGCTTGTCAATCAGGTTTAGGGCGTCTTGTTCGTATTGATGTGTATTTACGGCCCCAAATCCTAAAATACTGGAGGTACATTGATGATGTACTGATCCTGGCCCAACCCACTACCAATATTCAGACATTAAAAACCTGGCTTAACTCGTGGCATCCCCACATTAAATTCTCATTGACCACCAGTACACAATCAGTCAATTTCCTTGATCTCACCATCTTCAAGGAAAACAATAGATTATGCACTAAAATATACCATAAACCTACAGACCGTAACAATCTTCTCCACTATGACAGTTTCCATTCCCATTCCTTAAAAAATAGTCTGCCCTATTCACAGTTTATTCGCATTAAAAGGAATTCCTCACATACACATCAATACGAACAAGACGCCCTACACCTGATTGACAAGCTGCAGGCCAGGGGATATCCCACCAAAGTCCTTCACACTGCCAAACATAAGTCAGATCTCAAAGATCGCCACCAACTGCTTGCCCCAACAGACAAACAACCCATGACCAAACTCATTTGGCCCCTTACATTGAGCCCACATTCTGATCAATTGCCAAAATAGTGAAAAATTCTGGCCCATGATTGCTGCAATACCAGGCCTTGACCAACCACCCATGGTTGCCAAGAAACGTTCTGCCAACATTAAAGACCTCCTGGTACATACCAACCACTCCGTCAGAACCATGACATTTGCCAGCAACCCTGGCACCAAACCGTGTGCACACTGTGGCATTTGTGCCCAGATCAATACGTCCACCAGCATTACCAATAGAACCAATGGTAGGACACTCCAACTGAGGGACGAAATTACCTGTGCCCATGCTGGCATCATTTATTGCCTTGAATGCCCATGTGGGCTCCACTATGTGGGCCAAAGTTCTAGAAATCTTAGGACTAGAATGTATGAACACAAATCTAAAATTAGGTGTTCATCACAAGATTCCACCCTTTACAGTCATTTTTTAAAATGAAACATTCGCCTGACAGCTTTAAGGTATATGGGCTCCAAAGGGTTAATCCACCTCCACATTGCAACCTCAGTCATTCATTGCTCAAGGCTGAGAAGAAATGGGCCCTCCTGTTAACAAGCGAAACTCCCTGCGGCCTTAATGACTCCCTTTCTTTACAACAACTGCTATTGTAACTATCCACACCTGTGTTGTACTCTATATATGCTCTTGACTCCTATTGCCCTTTGCTGCACTCAGCCTACTTGATTGGCCTATCCTTGATGTTCCTTGTTATGCATTATTAGGTATGTACAATCCTGTTCATTGCTTTACTTACATTGTGCTTATTTTGTATCCATGCTTTAGCCAGCACCAAGATGTTGTTACCTTTATTGCATTGTTTTAGATCTTCACAAACAGCGACGCGCCCTGATGAAGCGTCTTTAAGACGCGAAAACGGCAAAAAAAGCCTTGGCGCCTTGGAGTTAATTCGGCCGTTCGGCATTGTCCCGCTCTCCTCGATTTTGGGATCCGCTGCTAATCCCAGCGCCCGTAGTACGACAGTCGCTGCCGCAAATCGCTATTTGCTTTCTGGCTTCACCTCCGGCTCCACGCCGCCCAGCTCGCCCCCTCTTTGTTTTGGAACTCAGCTCGCATCTTCGGCTGGCTCCTGGCCGCGGCTTTTTCCTCGCCGCCCGGCTCCACGGCGAACCCTCCCGCATCGTTTCCTCTCCTGGACTGCCTCCATGACCAACGGAGGTTTGCCTATCGCCTTCCTCACTGCAATTTAGACTCTGTTACTGTTTTGTGATACCATTTGATGTTATAATTTGTTCATGTGAGAGAGGAGGGAGCGCTTTCGCCTTTATCATTGCTTTGTATACCTATGTATTTCTATATGCATTGACTGCCAATTGATTGATGCCAATACAGTGATATTGATTGTATCAAGCCTATATTCTCTGCTACTCATATTCTATCCTAGAGGGTTCATCACCCGCGAGCTTGTCCTATTTTTCTGAGTGAAAGCCAGAGGTTCATAGCAATTGTCGCACCCAGGCTAGGTGTAGCTTGGACAATCAGGCAGTTGCGTGTTTTATCATTTGGCCTGGAATCTTTGGCCAATGATACGTTTGAAGGAATGTCATCTTTACAAGTAGAGGTGAATTCTTTGGCAAGAATGGCTATGCAGCAGAAGCTGGCTTTAGACTACCTACTGTCTAAAGAAGGTGGCCTTTGCGTGTGGTTAAATGTAACCTGTTGTCATTTTATCAATAAGACTGGGGACATCGAACTTGACCTGGTCAAGATTCAGGGTGTTGCTAGAGAAGTACAGAAGACTTACTCAGCTCCGAGTGATTTTTGGAGTTCCCTGCTAAGCTGGCTACCGAATTTGCATTGGCTACGTTCACTTGTGATGATAATCATAGTAGTGATATGCTCTGTGCTAATCATAATGTGCTGTCTGCCCATTTTGCTAAAATGTTGTGCTTGTGCAATGCAGAAATCCATAGATGCAGTGAAAGGTGTGCATGCTGTCAGAACTGAAGAAACTGTGATCAAGAGGGACTGGAGAGTAAATTGGTCCTCTTAAGGGGGTCCAGACGTGTGTGTAGGTAACTCCTTGTGATGAGTTACCCACAAAAAAAGAAAAATTCTGGAATAAAGCGGTCTTTGGTACTTTCTGTGCAGGAGTACAGTCAGAGAGTGATGCTGCACACGTGTAGAGCTTTGAAAAGTGGGTTTCTGTGCCAAGAATCAGGCAGGCACTTGTTCCGTGAAAATAACACTGTGATTGATGCTTCTAATCTATGCTGTGACTTGCTGAAGTGCACCCCGTGCCTAACGTGAGATAACGTAGGCTTAGATTGGTCAAACAGTACAGGATGTGCTAATGGAAGACGTTTGTGCCAAAAAGGGAAAAGAACTGCGCATGTATGGAGGGATTCAGCCCCATCCTTTGCTGGCAGGGAAAGGCAGAATGTGAAATGTTGCAAACCGGGTACATGAACGTCCCAGGCTGCTGATATGTACTGTGAGAAAGAAATAACTAAGTAAAGCCCATTGTTCTCTTACATAGGTGGGACTTTTAGATGTGATGCTAATGGAAATGCAATGTTTTACTGGATTAATGAAATGCCATGAGACACCAGCCAATTATGATTGTGTAAAATCTATGAAGGAGGGCGGGCTTTTCCGAGATGCCGCCATTGGGGTATAAATGTTTTGTACTGAGAATGACTGGGGCCTTTGCCCCTGATTGCAGCCGTGTTCTGCTGGCAAAACCCACCAGCTGGTGTCATCAATAAACCATTTTGATTTCATCTACAGCACAGTTGTCGTGAGTTTTCCTCATCCTTGTACCCGCACGTCCAGGTAGCCTTGGTAAGAGTAAACTTGCCACTCGGAGTTCCATAATTCCCTAATTTGCTGCTACACCATGACGGCTTTAGGAAGGAGGGAGGAGCCGTGGGGAGTCTCCCCGCGGCTCTTCCCTCCCTCCTAAAGCCACCATGCCGGCCTGAAAAGGGCCTTTTCGGTCGCGCCGGCGAGGAGCCGGGAGCGGAGCCAGGGGTGGAGCAGGGGGCAGAACCTTTGGAGCCGAGCAAAGGGGGGGGCGGCCCTGGATGGCGCTTCCGCCGCCGCGTGCATGCACACTTTTTTTGGTGAATTTTTTTTGAATTTTTAAAAAACTTTTTTGGGGGGGGTCCGAACCTGCTGGGTCCCCATGGCTGCCGCCCTAGGCACATCTAAAAGTCCCACCTATGTATGAGAACAATAGTCATTTCTACGTTATTTCTTTCTCACAGTACATATCAGCAGCCTGGGACGTTCATGTACCCGGTTTGCAACATTTCACATTCTGCCTTTTCCCTGCCAGCAAAGGATGGGGCTGAATCCCTCCATACATGCGCAGTTCTTTTCCCTTTCGTGGCACAAACGTCTCCCAGTAGCACATCCGGTACTGTTTGACCAATCTAAGCCTACGTTATCTCACGTTAGGCACGGCGTGTACTTTAACAAGTCACAGCATAGATTAGAAGCGCCAATCATAGTGTTACTTTCACGGAACAAGTGCCTGCCTGATTCTTGGCACCGAAACCCACTTTTCAAAGCTCTACACGTGTGCAGCATCACTCTCTGACTGTACTCCTGCACAGAAAAGTACCAAAACCGCTTTATTGGCAGCCTGAAAAGGGCCTTTTCGGTCGCGCCGGCGAGGAGGTGGAGGTGGAGGCGAAGCCGGGGTGGAGCCGGGGGCAGGATCAGAGCCTTTGGCCTAGGGCGCCAAAAGGTCATGATCTGGGCCTGCATGTGACCTCATCAATGTGATGGGGAAGTAACATGAAGTGACCAGGAAATTTGATCTGAAAACTGACCATACATTAGATGGGACATTGTGGAGTACAGTAGTAGGGAAATGAAATTTTTATTTCTGGAGTCAAGTGAAGCAAAGGTGGTGTGGGCTCCAAGTGTCCCTGGGGCCAAAGAGTCCCCATCCCCCCACAAACTCTAACATTGCCCACTCCTGCTCTATATCAAGGGAACATGTCTCCTCAGAACTAGATAGAATACTTTCTAGGGAGCCATTGGGCCTCCAGACATTTGTGGACTTTCACTCTCAAATGGGAATTGAAGGCAAAGAAAAATGATAAAGAATGCTGGGAGTTTTCTGAATCTTAAAACATCTAGAGCAGTGGTTCCCAACCTATGGGTCTCCAGGTGTTTTGGCCTACAACTTCCAGAATCCCACCAGTTCACCAACTGTTAGGATTTCTGGGAGTTGAAGGCCAAAACATCTGGGGATCCACAGCTTGAGAACCACTGCTCTAAAGGGACAGAAGTTCCTCACTTCTGGATTATAACCCCCAGGAAGCACACTGTTGAAAAAGTAAACATAGGATTAAACCTAAATGAACGGATATAGCTGAACTGCACTAAATGTAAAGTATTATGATCCATGTATACCTCTTCCTTGGACATGTGAAATGTCTCTAAGTCTGGATAGCATTCCACAAAATTCTTGGAGGTGACATGAAAGTCTTTCTGGCAGACGATGAATCAGACTATTTTCAGTTCATGTCCATTTTGCATGTGTTTGTAGTTCTGATTTGTGCAATTATTGTACAAATCATAGCAAAAATCCACATGAACCTCTTTTTTAATAACATATTTTTGAACAGGTTTTTTTCACAAAACGTATGCTATTTTCTGTCAAAGTACTAGTTTCTATATATATATAGTCCTTAAATATGGGTTTTCTCAGTGTTTTATGGTATGATTTTTGACTGGAGAACTGCATTGTAAAATTCAAAGAAATTCAGAACTGTGTTCTGAATGGCACATCTTTCTGACTAGTTTCAGTCAGTCTGGTTCTCTTGAAAATGCAGATCTGCAAGGATTCCTACTTCATCCTCATTTTTGCCTTTGGTGAAAACCTTTTTGCAGGGTTGCTGTTGTTTTTTTAACCTAAAAAATATATGCTTAGCCAGGGAGAATAGTGAGATTTAAAAATAGGAGGAGGGATGAGAAAGTTTTCTCCAATCACCATCTTTAGCAAAACACTGTTAGACTAATAAGGTAAATATGTCTTCATCATGCATCATTTGTCTTATTCATTCACATTATTGGATTCACCAGATTCTAAAGACAAGTTTGAATGAAAGCCTTGTAAACACTTATGAAGTCAGAAGTCATGGTGGAATATACAATAGAGTCTTGCTTATCCAACATAAACAGGCCGGCAGAATGTTGGATAAGTGAAAATGTTGGATAATAAAGAGGAATTAAGGGGAGGGGGGAAGTCTATAAAATGTCAAATTATGTTATGATTTTACAAGTTAAGCACCAAAGCATCATGTTTTACAACAAATTGACAGAAAAAGCCGTTCAATACAAGGTAATGTTATGTAGTAATTACTGTATTTATGAATTCAGCACCAAAACATTGCAATGTATTGAAACAGCTGTGGATCTGGATGGGGGGCAGACTGCGTTGGATAATACAGACCGTTGGATGAGTAAAGGCTGGATAAGCAAGACTCTACTGTATAATGTAGAACCTGGTTTGTTAAAGGGATGGATGAAAACAGCAGGATGAAAATAATTAGGTTAGTAGTAGTCAAAGACCAGTTAGGAGTAGAGAAACTGCTTAGATCTGAGTAGGGTTTGAAGAGACAGAAATGAGAAAAGAGTTCAAGGAATACATGTATATTGTTTGTGGTAGTTTTGTAAACCGCTCCAAGCCGTCGGGGAGTGGAGGTATACAAGTCGAAATAATAAATAAATATTTAACTTCATTGTTACATAATAAATCTTTGCTAGTTTTTCCCCCTACAACTTAAGAATTGAAAATGAGACCCTGGCACACTTTACTACACTGACCCCACTGACCAATGCAGCCATTTAAGTACAATTTATGTACAATTGTCTGTCTTGTCAGTGTATGGCATTTAGTGTTTGTCATATATGTATTCTGTGATGTGCCCCGCGTCCCCTTCGGGACGAGATGGGCAAAATATAAATACTGTAAAATAAATAAATAAATAGACCAATTTAGAAGTCACTTTGAGGTCTGAGTACCAGGGTGATAGGAGTACAAAGGGTTGAAACGGTACTAAATACAGATGTCTTGTAGGAACACAACAAGATCAAACCAGCTCCTGGTTTTAAATGGCCTTTTGTTTTAATGGGGTCCAAATAACTGTGATTTTAGTTTTTATGCTTTCCCATTCCCATTAGCTGAGGTGACCCATAACAAACTTATTGCTTTCTTCTTTTGAACAGAACAGTTTTGTTCAGTCAAAATGTCAGTGACTGACCAATTAAACTGGCATGACTCCATTCCATTTGAGGAGAAAACAAAAAGTCAGCTTTCTTAGAGGGCTGTATGCCAAAACAGAATGACTTTATTAAAGGAGATCTTTGTTTACAAAATGGAAATAAGAATGTCCTACAAATAACAGAAAAGGGTGGTAATTGAAATAAATGCATAAAGCAATAGCCATGTGATTACTTGGTTGATCCAAACTGACCAATGTTGACAAGTCTTGCAATCCTGTAACTGCCCTATGCTTGTGTAAATTTCCTTAGGAAGGTGGTTGACTATAATTTAGCACAAGGTCCTGGAAGCAGAGTTTCAAAAGCAGTGCTGTTATGCACAAGGATATACATTCTCATCATGTGTGTAGCTGTCTGACATTGTTAAAACTGGTTGTAGTATCTGTTCCTTGGTTATACATGACTCAGTAGTGCATCCAGTTGTACATCCAGTCACATAATGGCCAAGATCCTATATTGAGTAGGCAGAGTATCCATGTAATTCCTTGTCCTGGCAGCTGTCAACCCCAAGGAGGGGCCCCTTCTGCTGTCACTAGTGTGGAGAGGACAATAGGGTAGGTAGCTCAAACAATGAAGAAGCAGCTGATCACATCTGTATTTTGGGGGGGGGGGATGAAGTGTGCCCTACTTTTCCTTCTCCTGGAAGGCCAGAATAGCTATCTCTTCATCTTCCAATTGTTTCCTTCTCACTCCCCCTCATCAATACACAACAGCAGTAGTGGCCCATCCTGGAGCTTAAGAGGTGCTGTTGGGGACCTAGTTCTCAAGCATAAAAGGTTACAGAGTTGCCTTATATACCCATCCGAAAAGGACACATACAGTATATACACAATTATGTCCACATACGTCACTAACAGGATAACACTGGATATTACTATTTGACATAAGGATTGCATAGCACAATTAAAATAGATCTCTAAAGATGGAGAGTTATATTATGCAGCCTTGATGTAGGTTTTTAATCATCGTATTTATTTGACTTTGTGGGAGTCTAAAATGCTAGAAGCAAGCTTTTGAAGTCACACAAAATTTATCTTTAAGCGTAAATGTTTACAGCTAAAAATGAAATAAAGGTGGAGTGGAATAACCAATATTTCATCATGGTCTACTTTATTGTCTCCATCTGAACTTTTTTTTAAAAAAAAACCTGGCACTATTAAGGAGATTATTACTAGAGCCTTACTGTTATGGCATATGACAGACCGCATCGCCCTGTATGAGCCACCATGGACAATACAACTAGCCCTTCACAAGATTTAACTTTTACAGAGTTGATTATAGGATTATATGTTTGATTATGTTTTCTCTAAGAATATCTGGGTGCTCCAGCACAATTCTCTAGTCAATTTCCAGTAGAATTTGATAATACAGTACTACCCTATGATCTGTGGATTTGACATTCGTGGTTTCTTTTACCATGCTCAAAAAAAATCCCCCCATGAGAATATTTGTAGGCTATTTGATGGCATGCTTCCGGCCCAGGTATTGTCAAATACTGCGTTCACTATTATCCATAGTTTCAGGTATTCATTGAGGGTATTAGAACATATCCTGAGCAGATATAAGAATCGTGCCATAATGCAAAAATGGTTATTAGATTAGTAGAAAAATCCTCACTATGTGCAAAATAGTAAATTAAAAATATATACTCTTTTTGTAATAATAATAAACAGAAGTAAATTTATTTCCAGGAGTAGTATCTTTGTGAACACAGGAGGTGTAGGAGCAAAGCTAGGGATTACATTTTGAAAATGTATGAGGCTGTGTCCATCTATGCTTGAGGGGTGAACCTGATAGGGAAAAATAACTTGGAGAAGTACTTGCATAGAACAACGTCCCATTTCTCAAAGTTATGGAGGATTTTGCTGGCTCATATATTTGGTCTTCCTTTTTTCTCTGAAAGGTTACATTTCTATGCCAAGTCAATCAAATAAATTACCACCAGTTGTAGAAAGCCAAGCACTCCAACAAGGGAAGAGTTCCCAGTTGTCAAGTTGAGACAGAGGAATGACTCATTTCATGTCTTCTGTAAGAACTTGCTGTAGAATTTCCAACTTTTACCTTTCTTTCAATAATCTAGTAAAAGTAAAGGGACATACCAACTGCTTGTGATCTCATGAAGCTAGGATGTTAAAGATTTTAGAAACGAAGTAGCTATTCAGGGCACTGAACCTATTTGGGACATAGGATTTAGCACTTGGAGCCCCCTGGATATGAAGCATAAATGACTTTCATGTTTACACTTGGGTCCCATCTCCAAGATCTCCCATTATGTACATATATGAAAACAGAGCTATTTCAATATCTGAACTCCAAAACACTTCTGGGCCCAAGTATTTCAAATAAGGGATGCTCAACTTGTAGCAACCATAAGAGGGTCCCTATCTATATTTGCCGCAAGAACACAACATCTTAATGCTTTGGTGTGCCTGAAGGAACATCCCAGAAAAAGCTCAATTTCTCTCAACTTTGGTGGTAGAAGTAATTTGTTCAAATAACACAATGTTAACTGGTCTATTTATGAATATATTATTTGCCACTTCTAGATACTACAGCATGTTGGTTGTAATTTTGGCAGAAGAAACGGAGGTGGTGGCCAAGGGAAGAGCAAAGCGGCAGCACTTACTTGAGCTGCTCTCTAAGAACACCACTGTGGAGCTCTTGAAATCCTGTTAGATGTTTCCTTATTCTGTGAATGGCTTTTTCAGGCACATTGGGTTTTGGCAGCATGGCGAAGGAATTCCTAAACCACAATGGTTTGGGAAAAGGCTTTGACTTCCTACCTCACTTGAACCGAAGCTGTTTGATCTATGTTTTGATTGAGTACAACTTTGCTTTGGCAGCCGCACATATAATTTCCTGAGGTCATGTCAATATTTTGCAGTTTGGAGGCCCCTAACTCCTCCACAACATGATTATTATTAGGCACACACAAAAACACAAGGAGCTGATGCCAAAGCCTCACAAACACTGCCAGCGAAAGGAAGCAAACCCTGAAGAGAAAGGGGAAACCTGTAATTCCTCCCTGAAATATCATGCTCACCCTGCATCCTGGCTCCTCTCTGGTTTTTCCCCCTCTGTCTCCCCGTTGTTGTGAGCAAACAAAGATGGATTACACAGTCGTCTATAGAGAACAGCAGCAGCTGGCATTGTGCAAGATGAGATAAGTATTAGGATGGCTCAGCATTGTCAGAATTGAAAAGATTTAAGCTGATCCCCAGCTGAGGGCCAGCTAAAGGAATCCTCATTTTTCTATCAGAGAGTATAATAAGATTATGCTAGGTAGAGAAAGCGGATTTTTCTATCGCTTGGCAAAAGCCAGTCATTGCAGCTTTACAAACTCCGTTATCTGAGTGGATTAGGGATGAGTGAAAATTTGGTTTCAGTTTGTTTCTAATGATAGGAGAGAAGGATCCCCTTCAGGAGCTGATCCAATTTCAGTTCTTCCAAGTGTGTCATATCACAAATCATATTATCCTTAGCGTAATTCACTATCACTGTTGATGATTGGAAGGGAATAATCCAGGGCACCCAGTTGGGAAGGCGAAACTAATCTTTTCAGACTGGAATGCAGCCTTCTTGCCTTCATTGTGTATTGCAGGTCCAGTGGAAAAGAAACTTACCTACTCCTGGCCAGACTTTATTTGGCCATTGACATTAATTAAATAGCATTTTTGCTATTTTAATGTGTAATAAAGAATGGGGGTAAGGTGAAAGTATAAGGGGGACAAAATTCAGACCTGAGCCCCCACCTAAGTAAGCATTCTGCCACCATCTCCCCCCCTCCAAATGAATTTTTTTTAATTACCTGTCAATTTACAGCAATTCCTTGAATTGTAGAACTCTTTATTCAGCAAGAAATACTCTCAGTTGCTTATGTCCATTCTTACCTCCAAAATATATTCTATAGCACCTGGTATTCATTGGCAGTCTCCTATCCGAGTACTGACCAGGGATGATCCCGCTTAAATTCCAAGTTCAGATGGGATATGGTACCTTTAGGGCAGGGGTGCTCATTAGGTAGATCGTGAGCTACTGGTAGATCTCGAAGGGCATCCTGGTAGATCTTGAAGGGTGTCCTGGTAGATCCCAGGCAGATCGCAGGCACAGTGTGTATGGCTCCCATGCCATTGTGAGGAATGCTCAGGGGCTTATTATGCTCACATTTAGTTGAATTCAGTTTTAAAATGTATTATATGGCTCTCACTGAAATAAATTTCCTAATATGTTGCTTTTATGGCTCTTTGAGTAGTGGGTAGGTAGATCTTTGGGACTTGGTTGTTTTATAAGTAGCTCGCATGCTGGAAAAGTGTGAGCACCCCTGCTTTAGGGTATTTAGACTGCTTTTAAAACTTCAGTTGACCATTTAGAGATATAGTTAGGCATCCTAAGCAAATAGATAAGCAAAATTACCAAGGAAATGTGAATACTGTAAATATAAGAGTACTGAGTGTTAATAATTTCAGTGCTCTGCTTCACTGTCTGCAATACTAGAATTTGATGGGTGAAGAAAAAAAATCATTTGATGGCGCAGAATTATTATTTGGGGATCAATGCTATCACCTCCCATAGATTTATTTATTTATTTATTATTCGATCTTGTATTCCGCTCCTCCCTGCAGGCTTGGGGCGGATTACAACATACAGTAAAAAACATGCTGCACGTAACAGATTCACCCTTGTGGGGGCCTTACAAAGGGGTTATTTAGCACAGTAATTCACAGCTTGAAGGATATTCTAGATACGGAAAGATGCTTTCTTTCACTAAAAGCAGTTGATGTCAGTATGGCTGACATCCTATTAGTCCAACTTTTCATGGGCATTGCAGAAAGATTCTCCCTCTGGCATTATTTCGCAAATGAAGATTCTTAGGAAGGACTCATCCCACGCTTTCTACAAGCACGTTGATGACTAAGGAGGTTGGATGTGTCCTTCGAGCCTGTGCAATGATTTTTTTTTTCGTGGAGTGCAGCATGCACAGAACTGGTCTCACCCTTTAAAACAAAGGTTTGTCTGCCGGGGCCTAGCAAGCTGGGACAGTGGCAGCGAGGTCCTTAGGTCGTAGGTTTGATTTGAGTTTCCTTCTCTAGATGATTGACCTTACAGGTTAAATATAATATATTTTAAGAGTGAATGTAACTAAATGTGAGTATATACGTACATACTATGAGAAAAGGGTTCCCCCAGCAGACCTAGCTCTGCGAAAGGCATGCTCAGCACTCTGGGAAGGAAGGAAGGAAGGAAGGAAGGAAGGAAGGAAGGAAGGAAGGAAGGAAGGAAGGAAGGAAGGGGGAAAGAAAGAATTTAGAGTTTTCCTTCTCTTAGGATGGTTGCCAAAAGGCTAGAGAGCCCATCCTGCCCATTGACGCTCTTTGTCAGACCCTTCAGTTGTGACCTGTCTGGCATGGGAGGCCCTACCGGTGGCTATTATGCCACCGCCAGCATAGCTCACAACTTCATTAGGGTATGCAAGCCTCTCCCCCGCAACAAGGGGGCGCCAATGGAGAGGGCAGACAGATTATACATTGCCCAACAGCATAAAACCCATCTATCTGTTGCTGATCCACTGACATGTAGTAGGAGCAACTGGAGAGTGGGAAGTGGCCAAGAAACTTCTGATTATGTCTCAAGAGCCAAAGCAGAAAGGATTAGGGATCCTTTATGGATTCATGGATGCCACTGGTTTGCAGTTGGCAATAGAGCTCTAGCCAGATGCCTCTCCAACACCCTCTATTCTCCACCAGAAAATATGTAAATCTGATTTATTCAAAAGGTCTACTTGGGCTTGGAATATCCAGAATGTTTTAAAGAAACCACTAGATTTACAGACAATGGCGTGTCATTATTGCCATCACTTGGGTAATATAATTATTTACTTTTTTAAAAGTAAGTTTTTTCATTACTTTCTTCAATTTTACATTTTTTCTGATTACAAATCCTACAATCTGAGTGATAGCCGAGGAAGGTGGGATTTGTAGTGCGATGCATCTGGAAATTCCCATATTTCAAAAAGCTGTCCCAAGGGATGCAGTGTAACTATCAGTTCAATTAAATTTTGTCACTGATCTTCATCTCTTTTTTTGTTATCTCTGCCCAGCCTCATCAACATGTATATTCTTTCCTTAGCCTTCATCACAATGGACTGCTTGTCAAGTTTGGGAAAGGTGAATAAAGAATGCATTCATCCCAGTCAGAGAACAGAGTATGCCAAAAGTAGCTACAAAAAATCAGTTGGTGAATCAAGGGAGGAGAATTCCTGACCTGAAATGTTTTGAATGCATCTGATTAACGGCACTTTGTACCTTACTGCTCAGTTAAGATTTTTAAAATTGACTGAAAAGGTCAGTGCTAGAGAATGTTTTGCATACAAGAGGGAAGTGATCCTTTCTGCCATCACACCTCTATTTTGTAACACTCTCACACCTTCTTTTGAAACCGCCATTTGCAATTCATAATTTATTTATTTATTGTATTTGTATCCTGCTTTTCTCTACCTCCAAGGGGAATCAAGGCGGCTTTACATATGGCAACTATTCAATGCCTTTGAACACACAATTGAAATATATTTAAAATTCAAATTAAATGCACACAAAAACATAAAACATTGCAATCACTAATAAAAATCATACCATTCACAATCATAATTGAGGGCCGTTCCGAAGTCATTGCACATAATTCCGTAGCTATTTTTGCTCTGTAGTTAATTTCCAAAGGCTTGACCCCAGAGCTAGGTTTTCACTTCCCTTCTAAAAGCCAGGAGGGAGAGAGCTATTCTAATATCACCGGGGAAGGGGTTCTGCAGCCGAGGGGCCACCACTGAAAAGACCCTGCCTGTCATTCCCACCAGACGCACCTGTGAAGGAGGCGGGAACAAGAGCAGGGCCTCCCCAAAAGATCTTAATCTCCAAAGTGGTTCATAGGAAGAGATAACATTCAGACATTCATAATGATGCAAACAACATTTAGACATTGCACCACAACAGTGATTACTACTGTTAACTGCACTGTTATTGAGCACATAGCTGATTAAATTCAACTATATATTTCCATGTTCTGGTCTTGAATGCCTGTACAGAACAGGGATTTACAATTTAAAGGGATGGAAGGACTCCAATATTATTTGCCAGAAGACCCAGATAGAGAATGGCGAGGGATTTTAGGAACTGAAGTTCAAGCTGAAATCTTTCTCGTT
Organism: Anolis apletophallus; assembly: GCA_030556195.1. Classification (NCBI taxonomy): domain Eukaryota; kingdom Metazoa; phylum Chordata; class Lepidosauria; order Squamata; family Anolidae; genus Anolis; species Anolis apletophallus. Next base: position 189,620,241 of record JARBWK010000003.1, read on the forward strand.
GAGAACCACTGGTGTGGAAGCATCTTTTCACATATCTGATTCAGGACAGAATTCAGGTAAGGACATCAGCATGTAAGTGTCCCTAACAGGGGCAGATGTGTTTTTTTAAGCAGTGCTGTGGTTGGTAGCCCTTTCCTCTCCATGCAATACCCAAAGCTCCCTTTCCAATATATTGTCAAGTCCCAAAGCTGCCTCACACAGGTATTGTGTACTTTATGTTGAGCAGCCAGAATTGGAGAAACACCTGGAACCCCCCCCCCCCCGTCCCTCAGGCAGCACATAATGGTTGCAAGATGCTCCCACAGATCTCAAGACTGATCTCAAGACTGATATTATTTCAGGCACTCTCAAACTGCGGTCCTCCAGGTGTTTTGGCCTCTAACTCCCAGAAGCCCTTGCCAGCTTGTTCAATGGTCAGGAATTCTGGGAGTTGGAGGCTCAAACAGCTGGAGGGCCATAGTTTGAGGATACCTGCATCATTGTGTTTCTGGCAGTGGATGATGGACAGCTGTGCTGCCTCCAATCCTGCCTACTTGCTAATGTGCAGAGAATGGCTGTGTAAGTTGGAGGGAAAGTATATGGCTCTGCATCACGTGTCTAGATTTAAATCAAGATCTTCATTCAAAAATCAAGATCTTCATTCACACATTGACTGGTATCCTGAGGCATAACTTTTCATAGGTTTCCCTTATGACTGTGTAAGTCCTTTTAAAGCAGTGTTTCTCAACCTTCCTAATGCCATGAGCCCTTAACACAATTCTTCATGTTGTGGTGACCCCCCCCCCCCCCAAATATCTGATATGCAGGATGTATTTTCATTCACTAGACCAAATTTGACACAAATACCCAATATGCCCAAATTTGAATACTGTTGGGGGTGGGGTGGGGTATTGATTTTGACATTTGGGAGTTGTAGTTGCTGGGATTTATAGTTCCCCTACAATCAAAGAACACTCTGAGCTACACCAACGATGGAATTAAACCAAACTTGGCACACATAACTCCCATGACCAACAGAAAATACTGGAATGGCTTGGTGGGCATTGACCTTGAGTTTTGGAGTTGTAGTTTACCTAGCTCCAGAGAGCCTTGTGGACTCAAACAATGATGGATCTGGACCAAACTTGGCATGGATACTCTATACGCCCACTGGTGGAGTTTGGGAGAAATAGCCTTGACATTCGGAAATTGTAGTTGTTGGGATTTATAGTTCATCTACAATCAAAGAGCATTCAAAACCCCACCAATGGTAGAATTGGGCCAAACTTCCCACACAAAATCCCCATGACCAACAAAAATACTGTGTTTTCTGATGGTCTACTATGGCAACCCCCTCATGACCTCCCCAGGGGTCCCAACTCCCAGGTTGAGAAACACTGTTTTAAAGAATGCTGCAAGGTATTCATTTCTTCCCTCCACAGTGCCACAAACTTCTTCCTCGTACTTATTGATAAATCTCTTGCAGCCTCCTACATTATCATTCCATGATTCATGAGAATCACAGCAGGATGCCCAAGTGTCTGATCTCATTCAGATGTGAAATGATGACATTCGTGCTAAGATCCAGTGAGGTCCTCTGGAGGTTACAGCAGCACAGTAATAATTTCATGTCTAGCAGCTATAGTAATATAGCTACACTTGTGCTTCCCTGCCCACAAAGCAGGGAATGTGTGGGCTGGGGAGGCTTCACAGATTGTTCCATTCGTCACTATGATGGAATATGGATCATCTTAGTGTAGGCCTGCATGCTGAGCTAAAGAGGATTGTGGCCAATTTATTTTTTTTGCAGACTTTAAAAATTGTTATATGGTATAAGTATACAGAGCAAAAATGTAAATGGATTTGAAAGAAAAGTCTAATGGTAGGCTCTCACTCAATTCCATAATAAGAGGTTCTAAGTTTAACCACATAATGCTTTTAATGCATTTGAGATTTTGGGAATTGTTAGTCATAGCTAAGAAGGAGGAGAAAGACTCTCTTATCTCTAGTCAGAGGGCAGCAGGAGGTTTCCCGTTCCTTGATACATATACTTAGTCTGAATTGTAAGGTATGAAAAACACAATTGAAAGCCTCATAGACTTAAAAACAAGGAAACACAGGACTTCACCTCCATAAAAGCAGAACAATCTCTCCCAATCTCTCTTTCTTTTGAAGCCAGACCTTTTTCCTGAAAGAAAGAGAACAGCTTGCAAAAGAGGGGGAAATGTTTTGACATTTCTGAAACCATACCATTATCAGTATGAATAAAGTTTTAAGACAGTGAGAACATGCCAGCTGCTTTACTAAACATACAGTCAGGTAGTCGTGGGGGTATAAATATTATCAGCAATGCATAAAAGGATAGATCTTCTCTCCATAGCAACCACTGTAATGTGGCCGCACTTCAGAGGATTGCTTGCACATGGAACATCACACTTCTCTTCTGGCAATTCGAACAACACATTCCTCATCCCAATTTGTTCAGCCCCACTTCTCAACATTAGTTGTAGATTTTGCATGCCACAATAAAAAAAAAAAACATGGGTTGATACAATGTTGTTTAATGTATGTTTCACCCATCTATAAAGTACTACTTGCAGATTGTATATGCTGTGTTTGACTGATGTGTGTGAGGACGAGCTGACTGTGGGCTTCTCACTATTTGATATTATAGAATCATAATCATACCACGCCACCTTGTCTGTCTCCTGTATAACGACCAAGTAGCAACAGTAAGAACAGACTATGGAACAACAGAGTGGTTCAAGGTTGGGAAAGAGTACGCCAGGGTTGTATGCTCTCACCCAACATATTCAACTTGTATGCAGAACACATCATGTGGCGTGCGGGGCTTGACGAATCCAAGGTTGGAGTTAAAATTGCTGGAAGAAACATTAACAACCTTAGATATGCAGATGATACCACTTTGATGGCTGAAATAGAGGAGGAGCTGAGGAGCCTTCTAACCAGGGTGAAAGAGGTAAGTGCAAAAGCTACGTTGCAGTTAAACATAAAAAAATGAGATTGTGACAACCAGACAGATTGATAAGTAGAAAATAGAAGGAGAAAACATGGAGGCAGTGACAGACTTTGTATTTCTAGACACAAAGATTACTGCAAACACAGACTGCAACCAGGAAATCAGAAGACGTTGGGAGGGGAGCAATGACCAATCCGATAAAATTGTGAAGAGTAGAGACATCCCACTGGCAACGAAGATCCGCATTGTTAAAGCAATGGTATTCCCTGTAGCAACCTATGGATGTGAGAACTGGACCAGAAGGAAGGCTGGGCGAAGGAAGATAAGACACTTTTGAACTGTGGTGTTGGAGGAAAATTCTGAGAGTGCCTTGGACCGCAAGAAGATCCAACCAGTCCATACTGCAGGTAATAAAGCCAGACTGCTCGCTGGAGGGAACGATATTAAATGCAAAGATGAAGTACTTTGGCCACACAATGAGAAAACAGGAAAATTTGGAGAAGACAAGGATGCTGGGGGAAATGGAAGGAAAAAGGAAGAGGGGCAGACCAAAGGCAAGATGGATGGATGTTATCCTTGAAGTGACTGGCTTGACCTTGAAGGGGCTGGGGTGGCCATGGTGTATGACAAGGAGCTATAGCATCGGCTGGTCTGCGGGATCACAGAATCGGAAGTGACTGAATGAATAAACAACAGAATCATAAAACCATAGAGTTGAAAGAGACCACAAGGGCCTTCTAGTTCAACCAGCTGCCATGCAGGAACACACAGTCAAAGCTTTCTGATTGCCAATGTACTCTGGCAACGTAACAACATGTGGTGGCTACCAACTCATAACTCACTGCTTCTGAGACGAACACACATGCCATACTAAGTGGACAGTACATTTAAAGAAAGAGATAGAACAGAAAGTAATAGAAAAATGGGTTTTGAAAATTGTGACTAATGTTCAAATTGAAGCATGAAAATATAATAGAAATGCAAATATGATCAAAACCATAACAGTGTTACAGTCAGGGTTGCTGTGCGTTTTCCGTGCTGTATAGCCATCTTCCAGAAGCATTTTCCTGAAGTTTCATTCACATCTATGGCAGGCATCCTCAGAGGTTGTGAGATCTGTTGGAAACTAGGCAAGTGAGGTTTAAATATCTGTGGAATGTCCACCATTCCAAAATGCTGCAATATAATGGTGGAGGTACATTCTGTCCCTGGTTGAAGTTATTATTGTTTGAAGAAGTAAATACCTAGAGCTGGGGTAGAAGGCTTGTGGGTTTGAGAGACTTGGTTGAAGACTAAGTACACCCACTAAACACGCAAAGGCTAGGGGGCACATGGAAGAGCCCTTCCCAAAGTCATTTTGGCCGAAATAAATCACATGTAAATGCTTGAGGAATACAAGAAGCAGGCGGATTGCTGCGCTTAAGCATATAGGTTAAATAATTTGCTTTTTCAATCAGTTGTAAAGCCTCCTTGTACTGTTTAGCATAAAAATAGACATATTTGAGAAATAAAAGTAGACTTCTGGCCTAATAGGTTTTTAATTTTATTTTTCAATAGTGCATGTAGTCTTCAAAGATTCCCAGGGAATAAATATGGGCCCGGGAGCCTTTGCATTTGCCCAACCCTGCACTAGAGAGAACATAGATAACTCTTAAACATGACTAATTTCCAGTCCTCTAACTCCTCCAGATCAGCCAAACAACATCAGCCACATTTTAACTGAAATAACACCCTTCCTCCTCAACTCATTATTAAGAACCTCCCAGCATCCTGCTTTTAAGAGGAGCTCCAGAGTTAGCATGAAGTGCAAAAAGCAGGATAGCATGAGCATAAATAACATCTGATACAGATCTCTGTTCTCTTAATCCTAAATCATAACAGTGTGAAACCAGAGCAAGTGTGAGAGCTGCACCATCCAGCTGGTATTCACATCAGCTCTCTGTCTTCATGCTGAGAGAGAAAGGGTTTTGTTCATTACATGCAACGGTTCGTTAAAGCCATGTAAATTTGGGACTAATCGGAAGAGCTTTGTGGGATGGCACAGGCCAGGTTCCGCTAGAGGTCCTGACCAAGCAAACTGGTTCCCATCCACTTGTGTCAGAAGAATGCCCCAACGTTGGCCAGGAACAACAAAGAGCTGCATTCAGCCGGATTGTCCGTTGTCAAAAGCACAGGCTTTGCTCTCCCTTGGCAAACGCTTTGGGGCAAGGCAGTGCGTGAGCACTTTGGAATGCAAACCAGGAAGGTGCCATGACGGACAAGCACAGCTGCCAACTAACTGGAAGGAGAGTGCCAAAAGCTTCATTCCGTGTAATGAGGTGTGGTGATGTTAAAAACACTCTAAGGGGATTTGGAGTGCGCAAATACCACTCGGTGGAACTAGCAGAGAAGCCAAAGGGCAGCCAAAGATGTGGGGGAGAATTCAGACCAATTGTCAGAAAAATAAATGGCTGCAAGATCTATTAGGCTGGAGCCTGAAACTCCCCAAGGGCAAGGAGGAGGAGAGGCTTCATTGCTTTTGCAGCTAAGGTTGTATTCTTTTCCATGGCAGTAAGCTGTGCATTTCATAGTATGTCTCCCCACCCATCCCAGTACTAAAACGGATCCTTATGCAACCCTCTTTTTTTTAAAAAAGGATTTCCCCCCACAAAAGAAATTGATATTGTACAACCCTAGGGGAATTTTGCAACAGCAAATCCTTTGATGTGTATGATGGGCCCATTTGCAAAATGAAAACACTGATAAGTGAGCCGCTGCCCTTCTTTCTGTAAGAAAGATTAAGGATCTGGGAGGCGCATCATGAAGTTCTGCACAGGCAGAACGAAACCTCTCCCTTTTCAACATAACCAATGGTGATGGAGGGAACAGGATGAGATACAACAAGGAGAGAGCACCTTCCTGCTGCCCATACATCTTTCATCATCATCCCTTTATTTCTTATTAATCGCCCTCCATCGGGATGCTCTAGGCAATTTACACAGAAGCAATAAAAGCAAGATAAAACATACAGGATCATGAATATAAAAGTTTAAATTACACATCAAATGGTCTACTGAACAGCCAGGTCTTGAGAGCCTGGGTGAAGGAGCGTAAGTTCCGCATAGCTCTTATATACGGAGGCAATGGTTTCCACAATGCCGGGACAGAGATAGAAAAAGCCCTATGGATCACATACAACTGTCTTTTAAGTGTGCATGTCTGACACAAGAAGGAGATTGGGGGGGGGGGGGGATTCTCCTTCTCCTGCAAGACTCCTCATGTGGTTTAGGCCACATTAACAGTTTCCACACTTATTTATTCACTTGGGTGGGAGAGGACAGGATTGATAAGAATGCAGGTGTGTAGTAAGATTGACAAGACGACAAGAAAGAGTATTGGTTGATAGGTTTATGCATGCCAGGAAGAAGAAAAACTGTAGCCACTATGGTTGTGTTACCCCCAACATGTGGACATGCTAGAAACACCATTTTGTATCAAGGTAGCTTCAGGGTGGGGAATGGTGTCAAACAGAACTGTTGGGATACAGCTGTTAAGACCAGTTTGGGTTTCTGCAAATGTTTTTGGTGATAATGGTTAAACTCTTGTGCCGCTGAACTGTTGTGTCAAACAGATGGGGTGAGCTCCTGATAATGCTCACTGGAAAAACATTGGGATAGGCCAGTCTTTTCAACCAGTGTGGCATTCAGCCTAAATTTTTACAGTTGGGTGCACAGTAACAAGACATGCTCTGAGATCTGCATATGTTTTTGATGCCGCGGTGGTGCAATGGGTTAAACTCTTGTGCCGGCTGAACTGTTGATCTGAAGGTCAGCGGTTCAAACTTGCAAGATGGGGTGAGCTCCTGTCTGTCAGCTCCAGCTTCCCATGCAGGGGCATGACTGTGTTAGCCTGTCATTTTGTGTCAGGATGGTAAAAAAAGTGTCTGGGTAAAAAAGGTTGGGAAACACTGCCCTAGGCAACATCCATGCAGACATCCAATTCTCTCACACCAGAAGCAACTTGTAGTTTCTCAAGTGGCTTCTGACACAATAAAAAAAATACAGGATGTTAGTCCAAATTGCTAAGAGAAGAAGTGTCTGAAGATTAAGGAATTCCAAGACTGAAGGCTTGGAGTAGATCTTGACACTGAATAGGCTTCCTGTGGGGTTGGGGTGGATTCTTCATCTCTTGAAGGATTTTATTATACATTCCTACATGGAAGGTGGTTGGACAAGATTATCCTTCCAGTGCTATGACAGCACCTCTTTACTAGTTCTTCAGCTAACTTTTCATGGTAGGGATGCAGATACAAGTGTTGTATCAAAACAAACTGCAATATTTGTGAACACATTCACTATACATCAGCAAACTATATTTAACTGTGTTTAAGAACTGAAAGTGATTTTCACTGATTTGTACATTTTATTACGTTTTAATATTTATGTATAGATTTAAATTGCATTGTTTTTAAATGTTGTGAGCCACTTTGCATCTCAATCAAGAGATATAAGCAGTATCAAAATAAATATCATAATCATACCATATTACTTTTAAAAATACATACACTGGGAGCTACACTGGACATCCCTTCTCATCAGATCTTCACAGCATCTCCATCTTCCCAAACAACAGCTTTATCCAACAATATTTTAAAACAGATGTGGGTCAGTTCAAATGTAGGTCACACGGCTGCTCCTGGTCCAACCCAGCAACAACAATGCAGACTTCCTTCACCTAGCCTCTGGACAACCCTTTCACCTTCGAGTGCTCCATAGATGACTGGCAGTGCAGGACATCCTGTCTCCTGAACTCTGACAATTTACACTCTTTCAGATTTCATTTAACATAATCTCTTGTAATGCACATTCTTGGAATGTTAGGTCATGGAGAACCTGGCATTTTCTGCTACATAAAACTTAGAAATTGTATTTATTTCTTTATTTACACACACACACTTTCTTCCTGAATGGGGCTTAAAATATCAATTAAAAGCCCCTGAATGGGGCTTAAAATATCAATTAAAACAGAACATCTAAAACAATATGGAGTGCAAAGCATTAAATCCTAACTCTTACTTTACAGTCTGTTAAGGCTGAAGGCCTGTTTAATCAAAAAGGTCTTGCTGGCTAGTGAAAAGATAACAGAGGGGGCAGAGCCAATCTCCCTTGGGGCAAAGCTACAGACCCCAAGCAGTTCCATGACTAAGAAGATGTTTTAGCATGCAATGAAACAATTATAATGCATGACGGCAAAAAGTGAGCAGCTCCAAGCCAATTTTTGTCAATGTCAATTTTGCACTCCAAAGTGTAAATTTTCTGCATCTGGTGTTTATTCATTCAGTCGCTTCCGACTCATCGTGACATCATGGACCAGCCCATGCCAGAGTTCCCTGTCGGTGGTCGCCACCCCCAGCTCCTTCAAGGTCAAGCCAGTCACTTAAAGGATAACATCCATCCATCTTGCCCTTGGTGGGCCCTTCTTCATTTTGCCTTCCTTTTTCCCCAGCATCATGATTTTCTCCAAGCTTCCCTGTCTTCTCATTATGTGGCCAAAGTACTTCATCCACAGGGGATACCATTTGCATCTATGGATGCAAAATATACAAATCCACACCATCACTTGGGAGAATGCCTTTGGTCATTCTCAGTTGTGGTTATTATTATTATTATTATTATTAAAAACTTTCTTTATACCCCAACACCATCTCCCCAAGGGGACTTGGGGCAGCTAACATGAGGCCAAGCCCAAAAATTACAATAAGGCAAAATAAAATACATATAAGCAGGCAATAGATATAAAATAAAATGCAAACAATAACAAAAAATACAATAGATTAAACACAAATTATAAAACAACATAAGAATTGAACACAGTGGGATGGGCCAAATGCAAAGCATAAAATTATAAAAACCCTGGGTGAGAAGGATAAATAGAGTAGTGTATCTGGTGGGAGACTCAAATGGGGCAAGCAATGCGGTTAATCTTCACTGAGTTGACCCATTTGACCCAGAACATGAATTCCAGACGGTGAAGTCCAGAACATGAATTATAGCGTTGGTGCCTTCTCTTTATCCCACCAAGCTTTCCTTAGGATTTACATCTTTTCCAAAATTCAGATCATCTGAACACTCTGGAAAGCCTTCACAAAGAATGTTCTTCTATACCTACGTATTTGGAAGAATATGTGAAAGACTGGATCACATATGGGTCTCTTCTCATTCCTCTCTTCCAATGAAGATGCCTACATGTGTTATTTGGCTCTTTTATTTTAGAATACATCAGAAAATCATTAACAATTACGTAGCAAGTTATAGATTAGAATTTAATTGGTGCATTATGCTGGTGTAATTATACCGACATAGGCACTGGTGCTAGGAGGAAAAGGCTACCAGCAAAGCAGCTGTAAAGGAAATGACTGAAGCCAGGATTTATGTTATGCCACTGCAGCTTGCTTCTAGAATGCTTTGTTAGATATAATCTTGTATATGCAATACCTACACATGTTCCATTTAGCCTGCAAATCTCCATTTTGGGACTAGGTGGCTCAAAAGCTTGTGCACCAGCTGCATCTGTTCCTTGAGATGTCAGATCTGGCCGCAGTGACACAAGCTTTGGGTTACATCCCTTCGGTTAGATTACAGAAACATGCTCAAAGTGGGGCTGTCTTGGAAGAATGTTCTGAAACGTAAATTGGTCCAAAGAACTGAGGACAGATTGCTAACTGAACTTGGGTTGGCTACAGGCAACACACAACTCCCTTCTTGCAATAACTTAATTGGTTGCCAGGCCATTTCTGAGCACAATTCAAAGTGCTGATTTCCACCTATAAAACCGTATACAGCTTAGGTCCTGTTTTTTGGGGTTTGTTTGGAAGGACTGTATTCTTTTTTACACACCATCCTGTGCTTGAGATCTGATGGGAAGATGCTTCTCTCTGCCCCACCACTCTCACTCGTTCCTATGATGGGAATCCAGATCAGGGGCTGCTCAGTGGCCGCCCCCAGGCTCTGGAAGTCCCCAGAGAAGTTAGGCTACCCCTCCTTCAAATTCTTTTTCCATATGAGATTCTTTTGTTTTAACAGGGCATTTGGTGAGTGATTAGTAAGACCTATCCCATCTAGACAATGTGCTGGATTTGCTAATTGGCGTTTTGGTATGTATGTCGGTGTGCATATGTGTATGTTTAATGGAGCATGCTTTAATCTGGTTTTGATTTTGTATTGATTAACCTCTTTTAAAAAAAATCTATTTATTGTGAATATCTGGTATTTATTGTTTCTTCCACCATCCTCAATTTTTGAACCAACACTGATAAAGGGTTTTGGAGAACCTCACAATTTGAACTCTTCTGTGCCATTCTGATGCCACCCAGCTGTGTATTGTGCAGATAAGCACTGTAAAGGTAACTTGTATGAAGGCACTATATTGTAGAATTAATGCAGTTTGACACCACTTTAACTGCCATGGCTCCATGCTATGGAATCATGTGGGTTGTGGTTTGCTGGGGCACCAACACTCTTTGGTGGAGAAAGCTAAAGAGCTTACAAAATTACAACTCCCTTGATTCCACAGAATGGAGCCATGGCAGTTAAATTGGTGTCAAACTGCATTAGTTGTACAGCGTAGCTGCCACCTTAGACAGCTTTCCTGAGGTTTTGCTTGAGAGAGTATGTGGACCTGGCTCACCATCCGTGGTTTCAGAGCATGGAAAAGGCCCTTGCTTGGACTACAACTTCCTGTCCACGCTGGCTAGTGGAGTGTGGGAATTAGAGTCCCAAGGGTGTCTTTTCTAAGATCTGCTTTCTCTGAGATACCTTTAAGAAAATGAAGTCAGAGGAATGCGGCCTTTTCAAATGTGTTAAACTTCACCAGTATTGCTGACAAGTGCTTGGCTCCAGGGAGCAGCTCTTTTGCTTTTTATTGGTTCAATAACTGAAGGCTGTAGGAGCAAGCCGTCCAGGTCACCCACTGAGCCGTCTCAAATTCTTGCTCAAGGGTGTGTATATCTAGCCATTAAAATATTCCAGTTCAAGCCCCATCTCTTGCTTTCCCTCAAAGTAACACTTGAGAGACTGTCTTCATTAACACACTTTCACCCTTTGGCAAAACTTTGTGGCGAGCCGAGTTTAAATGATAAGATTTGCCCAAGTCTTTTCTGTTCCCTCTTTTATACATGTCAACACTCCACTTGCTGAATTTACAAACTTTTATGGAGGATTCTACATGTGGCTATTTCTAAAGCAAGGTCTCTTAAAAAATAAATAATGACCACCACTACCCCCAACAAGAAAGCATAAGGAAACTGTTTATTATGTGCAGATGGTTTCTCCTCACCCAGAGGAGAGAGAAGAAGAAGAAAAACCAGGGGGGGGGGGGGGGAACTTGGCTGTTGGAGAAAACCATTTACTCATTTTGCCATCATTATTTCATTTAATGAAAAACAGGTGATTTCAATGGCATGGATGGGCTGCATAGGGGAGGGGCAGAAAAGCAGCGCCCAGCAAAGAAGGCAGCACATAAAGCCACCTCAGCAAACTAATCTTGGATACAGCAACCGACATCCATCATGCAATGTCATTACGTTTTCTCAAAAGTCCCCTTTGTCTTCCAAATGGCAAGGTGAGATGCAAAGAGAATTGGCAGGAGAATATGAGAAATATAAGAGTAGGAGCTGGGAGAATGGCAGCCACAAAGCTTGAACCAAAACCCTGAGAATCCCTTCACTGGCTAGGTGATTCTGGGCATTTTAAGCCAAAATATTACTTTTTCCAGGTTTCGGGCTGCCACAAGTCTGAGGTGCAGCTTTCTATCCAGCACGTGTAAAATGCAAACAGCTTCACCTTGCCTTTATGGAACTGAGATTGCTTTTGCACATATGTTTGGTGTATTTTATTTCCATGGTTTCCCCCTTTTTAGTTTAAAGCTGCTGGATTGGCTTAGCTTATATTTTATTATTCGTGTCAGTTTATTTAGGAAAGGCATGACTTTTTAGAGATCATAACCTTTTGGAAAACCGGAATTGGAAATGTAACCCTTTTTACAGATCAATTGGCATTTACACTATTTGGAATAAGCATAACCTTTTTTGTGTGTAAAGTATGATCTTCCTGAGAAGACTTTAAAACTCACTTGAGTCAATCTTCTCCTTAGTGGTAAATAGTATCCACCAGTATTCATGCAATGCAATATAGGTTTCTCAGTTGTTAGACTGATATCCCTGGTTTTCTCTTTGAACTATTAGGAACAATGATAGGTGAATGCATAAAATATATAGATCTTCAGAAGTGTTATTTCAGTTGCCCCAAAAGGAAACTTCCACTCTCCCATAAAATATATTGCTTTTAAATCATGCTCTCAAGAGAACCAAAATAAATAGTTTTCATTAAAAGTTAACATAGTTGATTTACTTACAAAATTTCATGTATTCAGCATACAGGTACATTGCTTATTAGTTCAAAGTTTAAACAATCTGTTCTTTAAGCATTCTGTTTCAGTCTCTTCTCTGTTGCATACTGACCAACGCTCTCTTCTGATGCATATTGTACTCAACTAACTTCTAATGCATACTGACTGACTTCTGCAGCAAACTTAACATAACTACATACTATACTGACTTACTTATGCATACTGAGTACTATACTATACTCAACTGTACTGACTTCTAAAATGGAGTCTCAGGCAGAATAGTCCCAGATCTGGTCACATGGTCTGTAGTCCCTCCCACAACCTCAAACAACATAGAGTTAAGGGGGAAACTGCATACAAATATATACATACAATATAGTAAGTAATCTCAATTATATACATAACAAACAAGTATAGGAGGCTTGTAGAAGGTTGCAATTTTCAATAGTTTATATAGATTGACATATTTTAATATCAATCTCTACATTTATGCTACTTAGGTGTATTTATAATAGTTTCCATGGTTTAGAATGGCTGTTGTGAGAAAGCAGCATATAATTAAAATAGATTATATTGATTCACAAGCACCCTGCCAAAATGGAAATCAGAGAGAAGTGAAACAGAGATTAATGCACCCAGTGGTGCCACTTTGGTTGGCATTACCCAATGTATAACTCATGGTGTCACCAACATGGACCTCCTCTTCTACAAGACTATACAGCATCCTTAGTAATGGATTTTGTAAGAAAACTTCTTGTATATCATAATTCCCATACATAATGACAGAATCGGTGACTATAAAAAAATACATTAGTGACAAAAACAACAGTGTGCACATGGAGACGAAACTGTGTGATTCGAAGCATCATTGTAATTGAGTAATAATGACAGATTTGACTGAAGCACATGTGCTTTAAAAGATTCAGTAAGTAAATTTAGCTTTGTTGGTATTTTGATAACATCCATGTAAGCTGTTTTGGTGGTTATAACTAACTCCTGAAATGTTGCTCAAAATTTGCGCAAAATAAGATACTCTGATAACCCAGTTCAAAAGCAGATATTGTGGGATTTTCTGCCATGATATTCTAGGTTATATGGCTGTGTGGAAAAGCCCTGAGCTAGTGGAGTCAAGACTGGAGCATTTTGCAGTGTTTGCATTGGACACAAGCTTGAGACCACCAATTCTGTCTAGAGTTACCTTTCCTCAACTCACTATTCAGATGATTTGTGAAATTGGAGGTTCATGGCCTATTCTTACCTGCTAATGAAAAAGAGTACAACATGTTCCTTGCATCTGGTACTATAAGATGCCTGGCTGATGTTGCTGCAGAAATATTAAGCTGTCCCATCAGATCCCAAATTGTGGGTATTTCCAAGCAAAGGAGAAATTGCCTTAGAAGATGAAAATACTAGGGTGGGAGAAGTAGATAGTGCTTTAGAAGGACTGCATGACAATATAAATCAACCATAAAAGAACGGATACGATTGGTATCAGCTGCACAATAAAATAGCAAGTGATATTTATAGTGGAGGATTGTAAAAATGCAGAGAACATTTGAAAGCGAGCAGATGTGGATCACCATCATAAGACCTGTCCTAAACTGAACATATAAAATTCCTATTGTTTAAGCAGTTGTCTTTAGTCTTTTCAGACCCATGAGTCATTTTATGATTTCAACATGTAGACCTGCAATCTTGTTCTCTGCTTTCCCCCCTCCTCCAATTTTTAACTTTTGAAAATAAATTGTGTTGGAGATAACATGCCTTACTTTTGTTGTAATACAGTGCTGTCCAACTTCTGCCGACCCAAGGGCCGGACTTCTGGTGAGTGATCACCTGGGGGGCCGAGTGGCCACGCCCCCTGGCCATGCCCCCTGGCCATGCCCCCAGTCAGGTGGCTCCGCCCCCTCTCCCAAAGCATCACAATAGCCTTGGGTTTCGTTTTGCTTCCGAGGCTGGAACGCTTGAGGCGAGGAGCCACGGGCCTGCTTCCGAGGCTGCTGTTGTGACACTTTGGGGAGAGGGGCTTTGCCAGGGGGAAAGGAGGAGCCATGGGGAGGCCGGATCGCTGCCCCTTCCTTTCCAGGACCCTTCCCCTTTCCTCCTGGCACCCCCAAACATCACAACAGCTGTTGTGACACTTTGGGGGAGGAGGCAGGGATCGCTGCTTTCCAGGACTGCCAGGGGGAAAGGAGGGAGGGGGAGGAGGGACGGGGTCCTGGCAGGGAGGAGGCAGCGGATCGCTGCCCCTTCCTTTCCAGGACCCTTCAGTCCCTCCTTTCCTCCTGGCAGCGGCGTCCCAAACAGAACGCCGCTGCCAGGGGAAAGGAGGGAGGCAGGATGGGAAGAGGAGGAGGAGGAGGGAGAGTTCTCCCTCCTCCTCCTCTTTCCCCCTGCCCGCCCTTGCCCCGATCCCGGCACCGCGCGCGTGGGGGAAAGAGGGCGAAGGAGGAGGCAGCCAGCTGACTGCCTCCTCCTTCGTCCCTCCTCCTCCCCAGCGGACGCGCCGCGGCTCCGATCGCGAGCCGTGGTGAGGGGAGGGGGGAGGAGGAGGAGCTGGCGCCCTCCTCCCTGCCCCGTCCCCCCTCCCCCCGGCCACCATTTTTTTTAAAAAATTCAATTTTTTAAAAAAAAATAAAAATGGCGGCCGGGGGCATAGCAGGGGCCGTGTCCAACAGGCTGGGGGGGGCGTGTATGGCCCCCGGGCCGCCAGTTGGACAGCCCTGTTGTAATACAACAAAAACCCCTGAGTGATGAAGACCAATTGTTTTAAGTAGAATTTATAAATGTTACTTTCTTGGATTACAACTTCTGTGAGTCGCAATTAAAAGGAATTTCTCTAAGCTGTGGTTTTCAGTACAATACATTGTGTGTGTGTGTGTGTGTGTGTGTCAGGAGCAACTTGCGAAACTGCAAATCGCTTCTGGTGTGACATTGCCACAACATTGCCCAGGGGACACTCAGATGTTTTACCATCCTGTGGAAGGCTTCTCTCATGTCTCCGCATGAGAAGCTGGAGCTGGCAAACGGGAGCTCACTCCGCTCCCCGGATTTGAACTGCCAGTTTTTCAGGCAGCAGTCCTGCTGGCACAAAGGTTTATCCCATTGCGCTCCCAGGGGCTCCACAATAAATGTTAAAACCATTTTTATGCTACAATAAATGCTAAATCCATAGTATCAAAACATAACTGTACATAACAGAAAATTCCTGTTGCTGTGAATGCCAGAAATGTTGTTTATAATTCAGGTTGTGTATCGCTTATTTATTTATTTATTTCAATTTTTTTGGCCACCACTCCCAGTGGCTCGGGGCGACTCACAAATCAAGTAAAACAACCAACACATTCCACCTTAAAAATCACATATTACACATTAAAAGAGATTGAAAGCTGGATATTATTTAACTAAACCAACTTGGGTTTCAAACGCCTGTCGGAATAGCCAGGTCTTACAGGCCTTCCGAAACGCCATGGGGCCGCGGAGTGACCTAATCTCCGGTGGTAAGGAGTTCCAGAGTATCTGAAATGCTTGGGATCAGATAGGTTTTGGATTCTTTTCTTCAGATTTTGGAATACCTGTTATTTGTTGTACCAATGATATACAATTTGAATTCACGTAAAGCAGCATATAGACATTCCATTGTCATGATTAAAGAGTCATTCCAGCAACCAGTGAGGTGGGTCCATTTAACATTCTTTAACTGCAGCATTTGATATATCAACATGTTCTTTGTCTTTTATATCAAAACATGAGCCAAAAGAGATAAGAGTTCTAATACAGCCTTCCTCCTTAAACTGGTTTTCAATATACAAGGCAGTCTTTCCCCTACAAAACTGTCACGATGCAAGCACTCGGCCGGCCCCTTAATCACACACACAGAGACGGTAATCAGCTAACTATTTATTGAAGAATAAAGAACAGATGAAAAGGCAATTGTCCATGAGATATAGGAAAGTTCTGTCCAAAAGTAAAGAGTCCGTAGTAAAATCCAAAGGCAAAGGTCTTGGCAAAAGGCTTGGCAAAGCTCCATAAAACCAAGCAGATCAAGGGAACAAGGCAAAGTTCAATCAGGGCCCAAGAAACTTCTTGGCAAGGCACGAGCCGCAACTTGGCTCCGTGGTCCTTTGCTCGCTTCACTTCGTTAGGTTAGAAGTGGCCGAGCTACTGAGGATCCGTTCCCACGGATCCTATACTTAAACCTCACGGCGGGACCCCCGACGCTCTAGGCTTCGGCGGTAATCTGTGCTACGGGATCTAGCGCTTCTCTGGCGCTCTAGGCTGCGGTGCCAATCCCTCCTGCTGGAGTCGATGCTCCGTCTCCTATCAAAGCTCCGACCTTGCCTCCCAGCACCTGGCTCACTATCTTCATGAGAGTCTAACTCCCTTTCAGCTTCCATGGCCTCATCGCCCATGTTTTCCCAAATTCTCTCCTGTGATCCGTACCCCCCGGTTTCTCATAACATTCATCGCTATCAGCACTTTCAGAATCAGCCTGACCTTCCCAGTTCTCATAGCCATCCGGCCATCCTTCATCCCAGGCCAAGCTCTCTGTGGGAGAGGAAGGTCCAGCTAGCTCATTAACCCCTTCCTCCATTTCTTCCTCAGCTGCGGCTGGTTCTAATGCAAGTGGGACCCCGGTGCTGCCCCCGCCCCCAGGCACAAAAGAGAACTGGGTTGCTACAAAAACATTGGATCATACAGTTCAGAAAAAGAGGTACACTATATCCCAGGGCTGTCAACAGGCGGCCCGTGGGCCGCACACGGCCCGGCAGCCCCTTGGATGCAGCCCGCACCCTCCTGCAAGAATTGTTTTTTTAAAAAAAATTGTCAAAAATTCGATCTCCGGGGGGGGCACTTGCGGGGGTGGGGCCGCTCAAGGGGGGGCGCTCGCGGGCATGCGCAGCAGGGCGGGAGCGGTGAGGGGCCCTCCACCATGTCCCTGGCTGCTGCAGCAGCCGCCCTGGGAGCTTACCTTCCATTCTCCTCCTTCGGAGAAGGAAGGTAAGCTCCCGGGTGCGGCCGCTGCAACAGCCAGGGACATGGCTGAGAGCCCCTCGCCGCTCCCAGCCTGCCACGCATGCCCAGCGTCCTGAGCGGCCCGCCCCTTTTCGGCAGGGCTGGGTGACGTCAGGCATGGCGCCTCTTCCTCCTCGCCGCCGGTGCCACGCCTGACATCACCCAGCCCTCCGCCATGTCCCTGGCTGTTGCAGCGGCCGCGCCCAGGAGCTGGAGAAAGGAAGGAAGAGAAAGGAAGGTAAGCTCCCAGGGCGGCCGCTGCAGCAGCCAGGGACATGGCAGAGGGCCCCTCGCTGGTCCCGCCCTGCCGTGCATGCCCGCGAGCGACCCCGCCCCGCAGCGCACCCGCCCCACAAGCGCCCCACGGCGCTCCCCTCCCTGCTGCAGCCCCCCAGGTGAGCAGTGACCGGAATTCCGGCCCTTGGGCCAGTAGAAGTTGGACAGCCCTGCTATATCTCAAGGTCCAGTGGAGAGGTTAGGATAGTTGTGGTAAGGAACATACACAGTTTGTTTTCTTTATGATTACCAATACTGCCCATGCTAGAATAAATTGGACTTTGTCAAAAGTAATTTTTTATCTACACTGTATGGCATATTTTGCACACACTGTTTTTTTCTTGGCCTCACTACTCCATTTTCATCTGGTGGAATGAGATGTAGTCCAAATGTATTTTCAAGGGAACATCCTCCTTCTACTTTAATCAAGCACAAGTTGGAGTTTGTGCCAGATGTCAGATGATGAGTTAAGATTTGTTCTGGGGGCGGAGAATCCTGGAAAAAGAAGAAAGTATACAAACATTTGGCTAGAGTTTCCTTCATTTTCTTTTAATGTCTTCTACACACAATAGCAGAACATCCAAACTAAATTTAGAGTGTTTTAATTTTGGGTATGTCAGAATATTGAGGTGTTTAAAGAAGGAGTTACAACAGCCAATTTCTGTAGCTTGAGGTCCATAAATTAAAGCTGCTAGAGGTTGTCAACAGTGTAAGCATCCAGTGGGCAAACCCAGGGGCTTATTGTCTCCTTTACCGGTTCCTGATAGGCCATGGCAGATGTTGTATTAGGATTCAAGGGTATGCTAAAGATACCCTTGAATCTGAGTTGTTTAGCAATTTGCACTAAGCTATGTGGATATTGTTGCTCTTCTATCAAATAATAAAGCTGTAAACATTGCAGATGCCATATCCAAATCTTGTATTTTGTTTCTCCCCAACTACAAACACAAAACAAAATCTTATCCTAATTTGTTATGTTTAATTTTTATTACTACAAATTCTAGTAACACAGTTGTCTTAGCTCTTGTTCTTAATGCCTGGACTGCATAGCATCTGGCTTCAGTCAAGTTAATTTCTAGTGATAAGTTATGGAGCTGAAATGGAAATTAATGTTCAGTGTATTAATTTTGATTGCTAGTTTGCTTTTGTAGTTTAATCCTGATTTGATTGTATGTTGACAATGACTTTTTATTAGATTAGATCCAGGGTTATTCCTACGTAAATTGGTTAAGATTCAGCATCATGCTAACTCAGTGTAAGTGGATATATACCATGTATGACTACACTATGATTGTGCTATAACACCCTTTCACTGAATATCAACATCACGTAACTGGTCATGGGACTGTTTGTTACCCCATAACTACACATATGTGGAAGTACCTGTAGCTGTTTCTGTGACGCAGTACGTTGAAGGCAATAAGTGAAAAACCGCAATGTAGGGATGCTCTATTTATTTTAATATTTATACATTATTTTAGTAGGACCTTATAAAAACCGCAATGTAGGGATGCACTTATTTTAATATTTATACATTTATAAACTTAAAAAACTTAAAATAAAGTGAAGGAAAGGAAGGAAAGGCCCTTCAAGGCTGGAAGGAGGGAAGGATGACTGAGGAGGGAAATCGCCTCGGAGAGTGGCCGCGGCAAAACCCCGCAAAACAGCAAAAATAACATAATATATATTTTTAATTGATTTTTTTGGGGAATCTGCAAAACACTGAGTCCGCAGTAAGCAAACCGCGAAGTAGCGAGGGAACACTGTACTTAAAACCCTCAGATAATGCATTTATCGTTATCTTACCATGTTTAGAATATTTTTAAATTATTGTGGAGTGCTATTTCCTACCTTCCCTCTCTGCATGAATTGATTTATCATCTAAATTTTAGATTGTGAAGACCATTGCCAAGGTTGGTTTGCCTTTTATTTGACTTTTTTTTTGCATACCTCTGAAACCAATAAAGTCTCCTAGAGAATTATCCCTTTACAATGTTGTTGACAGAAATAATACCATCAGCAGAAGCGGCACACTGCATTGTTGTTGCTGCTGCTTTTTTCTTAAGTCATTTCCGATTTATGGTGACCCTAAGGCAGTGGTTCCCAACCTGTGGTCCTTGAATCACAAGTAGTCTGCAAGAACGGAAATATGGTCCGTGACCTCACCATTACTACACCCTTGGCTCGAAACCACGTGGCAACAAGAGTGACTGGTCTCGCGAAACCTTCTTAGTGCCAAGGCAACGAGGATGTCGGGAGAAGAGAGGCTGACTACCCACAAAATATTACTACTACTACATCAGATCTACATTATTAAATATTATTTTCTGTGGATGGGCAGATGGCAACTACTGGATGGCATATGTTCTGTATCAGAAACTAGAACTGATGTGGTCTATCCATCAAATCTAAAGTTGACCAAAAACCCTTTTGGTACTAATGTTGGAGAGTGGCCCCTGGTCAAAATGCTCCTTGGTCAAAGTGTTCCTTGGTCAAATGTTTCCTGGTCAAAAAAAGGTTGGGGACCACTGTCCTAAGGGAACCCTTTCACAGGTTTTTCTAAGGCTGACAGTGTGAGACTCACAAATTTACCAGTGTGTTTCTATGGCCAATTGGGGAATCATCTCCAGATGCACAGTTCAATGCTCAAACCATTACACCAGGGGTGCTCATTAGGTAGCTCGAGAGCTACTAGTAGATCTTCGGCCCTCTTCCAGGTGATCTTCGGGCCTCACCAGCCAGATGGGGCACTCCTCCCATGTGCGCACACACCCTGCACGCACGCACACTCCTGCTGCTGGCTTCCGCTGTCGCTGTGCTTCTTTTGCCTGACGGGCATTGCAGGAAGAAGGAAGCACGAGGTGGGGCCTCTGGAGGGAGCGTCCTGCCTCTCTCTCGTCCAGAAGCAGCTGTGCAGACACCATTGCTGGTGAGACAGGCAGGGCGGAGCGCTCCCTCTGGATGCCCCGCCTCGTGCTTTCTCCTTCCTGCAATGCCCCGCAGGCAGAAGAAGCGCTGCATGGGCAGAAAACAGTAGCAGAAGCACGTGCGGTTGCAAGAGCGTGTGGCGGCGGGAGCTCACGATGGCGGGGGCAGGTAGATCTTTTGGACTTGGTTGCTTTAAGAGTAGCTTGCATGCTGAAAAAGTGTGAGCACCCCTGCATTACACCATGCAGCCCCACCCCATTGGATACTGAGTACATTTGATTTACTCATAAGTTTGATTTACTAGGATTTAAAATGGCAAAATATTAGAAAGAAGCCCACATTCAAACAGAAGAAAAGTGGAATTGCAAAAAAGTGTGTGCTAATGCATGAACTGACTCCATATTTAGAATTTTATACTCAAAATTAAAATAGAGATGTGCCATTACTGGTCTGTTCTATGCTAAAATAGAAAGTAATTGAGTGAAAATATACACTGTTGAATGTGTGTGTGTGTATGCGTGTGTGTATGTCTTACAGAAACAGCTTGGCAGGAACGTTTGGGATCACAACCTGGTTATAAATTGCTGTGCTTCAAAAATATACATACTACTTTATTCAGCTCGCCAGCCAAGTACTTGGCTAGAATTAATTTCATAAATAGACATTACATCACAATCCCATATTTAAGTCCAGCAATTTTCTTCTTTTTCTCCACTTTTGCTCAAAAACAGCCTCTCAATCTCATAGTGTTTATATTTCACATGAAACATTAATTAAATAGGTAAGAAGACTGGTCAAAAGTGTTGTTTGCAAGAAATAGTGCTTTTGGAGAAAAAGAGCAGCTGGAAAGGAGCAATTTTAGGCAGAAATCTGTTTTGAGGATCCAATTTGAAACAGAAATGTGTTCTAGATGATCTCTTCTCCTATAATGTCTTCTCTTATCGGCCCTATAAGCTCTTCTCTAAAATTGAATCAACCTGATGAAGACAAATATTTAACTATGTGGAATAGCATGGTGCTGGCTCTGCATATTGGGGAGCAATAATAAGCTAACCATCTTGAAAGGGTCTACTTCCTTCACAAATTGACAACAGGTGACAATAACAGGCCCGAAAATCACTCACTTATAGATGTGTTCCTCTGAAAATGCTCAGAGATGTATCCAAAGGCCCACATATATATATATTCTTACTCTGACGTTTGTACAGTTCTTGTTGCTGGTCATTGGCCGTAAATAAATGTATATAACCATATAAGACATCTAAGATCTCCAGGAAAGGTACTTCTAATACCTTCCAAGGGTCATTTGGTGAGAACAAGGGAAAGGTCCTTCTCATGAGCAGCTCCCAGACTTTGAAACTTATTTATTTATTATTTGTTTCGGACATTTGTATCCCATCCGATCTTGACCTCTGCAGAGGGACTCAGGGCAGCTAACAACTGCCACATCCAAAAGCATAAATATACAATTCAAATAAAAACAACATAAAACAGTATAAAACAATATAAAAACATTCAAACAGTCGAACAGTCACCGATTTAAGTCATCGTCCTAAAAGCAGTCTGTCAAGTCCATTAAAGCCCTTGCTTTGCCAGCAGGTCAGCCTAGTCTGTAAAGGCCTGATCCCATAGCCAGGATTTCACTTGTTTCCGAAAGGTCAGGAAGGATGGAGCAGATCTAATTTCGCTGGGGGGGGGGGTTCCACAGCTGAGGGGCCACCACTGAAAAGGCCTTGTCCCCACCAAACGCAATTGCGATGATGGGGGACAATGAGCAGGGCCTCCCCAGATGATCTTAGGGTCCTAGGCGGATCGTAGTGGGAGAGACATTCGGACAAGTAAAATGGTCCAGAACTTCCTGTCTATGGAGGCTAGCATGGCTTCATCCTTGTGCTCTTATGCTGACATGTATATTTATTACATTCATTTATCGCTTTTCTCCCCGAGAGAACTCAAAGTGGTATAAAAATATAGGAAATAATATATTTATTGATGTGTATATGTTTTAACTGGTTTTAGTAATGTGTAAGATGTTTGACTCCCATATTGGGGATATGGCAGGACATAAATGGATAATCATAGTTGTTTATTTTGTGATAAAAGCATTGCATAAATATGTATAAAGCTGATAGAGGGAGCACAAGCAACTAAATCATTTTAGACCAACAGCGACCACATTGGCTGTAGCTTTTAACAGTTCTTCCTCTGTGCATGAGGCAGGGCATTGTGGGCAAACATACAGATGCAGAGTTGTTTGTTGTGCTCCACAGTCACACATGGTGGAGAATTCTTCTAGGTAGATTTGCCAAGTTGTCTTTTGATATGATCGCTCCACTTCTCAGTCTGCTCAGGGACTTCCAAGTTGCCCATTCTTGGTTTGCCGCCCGCCACCATACTTTTAGTAGGATTTAATTATTTGATATTGATTAGATACATTACTGGTTTCTAAACATCCTAACTCAGCTTTGAGATTATATAGCTCTCCTGATATCCTTGGGCTGCAGGATGTAAAAAGGCTAAACATTTAATCATCAACTGGCATTAACAAAGAATTGGTTGAGAGTACAGATATCCTAGCATAGATGAAATGTCTAACATGTATATTATGCTGAAAAATCAAACAAGTCTAAGAAAGTTAAGACAGATTATTTTCTAATTATAATAAAATATGTAAGCTGTATTTGTGAAAGAAATCGCTGCATGTTTTTCCTCTTCAATTATGGCTGCTTATTCTCAACTGCCTGTGAACCAGATGGACTGTATATCATATTTGTTATTGACTTATTACTGCACTAGAGATTTATATGCACACACTATGGATCTAAATTCACACAACCCTGTAAGGCTCTGTTGCTGAGAAGTATGGCCGCCAATGGCCAAGCAGAGATTTGAACTTTAGTCTCCATGTTGCAAGCCTAGTACTTTAAACACCATTCAATGCTGCTGCTCACTCAGATCAATAGCAATTTTAAAAATGGAATGAAGGTTTAAACAATGGAAGAAATACGCTAATTAATGTACCTAGTTTGCACAATTAGTAATTTCCATAATGAAACGACTTTAGATCATTCACGTGGAGTTGCCTCTGAAGACTGCTCACAATTAGTCCTACGCTCGGCAGCCAGGTTACTAACAGGAGCGGGTACAGTGAGCGCACAACTCCCTTGTTGCGCCAGCTCCACTGGTTGCCAATTCGCTTCCGAGCACAATTCAAAGTGCTGGTTTTAACCTACAAAACCCTATATGGTTCCAGCCCAGTTTACCTGTCCAAACGGATTCTCCTCTATGAACCATCAAGGAATTTAAGATCCTCCAGAGAGGGTTCCGCCATCTTCGCAAGCACGTCAGGTGGGGACAAGAAACAGGGCCTTCTCTGTGGTGGCTCCTCAGCTATGGAACTCTCCCCCAAGTGATGTTAGATCTGCCCACTCTCTGTTGTCCTTCAGGAGGCTGGTGAAGATGTGGAACGAAGCTTTCCCAGAATAGGCTGAGATTGATGATAATCTGAATGACTGACCACGTTTACAAATCGAGTGGAATTTGTTTTTAGTGGCGATTTGGTTTTTATGTACTGGGCTTTTTGTGTATTTTAATATGTTGTTGCAGATGTTTTAAATCGTATAGCATTGAATCTTGCTGGAAGCCTGCCTGAGACCCTCTATAGAGGTGAGAAGGTCGGGGTACAAAAGTTTTAAATAAATAAATAAATAAATAAAATGCCTAGATTAGAGGAAGTGGAATATTGCAAACTCAGTTTTGTTAAAGTTTGGAATTCTTGGGATAGATCAATAAACATGCAGAGAGGAATGATCTGGCAGACGGTGTTCACTTTGACATCCAAAATGTTTTTGATAAAGCCCCCACAACAATGTCTACTGACCGTACTTTGCTGTCATGAAATCCTCTCTTGGATCGAAAAGTGGTCAAAGAACAGGAAGCAAACAGCAGGAATAAATGGTCAGTCCTCATAACGCAAGGATGTGAACAGCGTGTCCTACAGGGATCTGTATTGGAACTTGTGCTTTTTAATGAAAATGTCAGCATGATGTATCCACCCAGGGTGCGACTGATGTAAAAAGAGCACATTCCACGTTGGTATAATGAGAAAAAGAACTGAAATAAACAACCTATATCATGCTGGCCTGACACAAATGCACACCCAGATTACTGTAGACAAGTGGTTCCCAAGCTTGTCCTCCAGCTTTCTTGGTCTTTCCGCTCACACAGTTCTTGACTGTTGGCCAAGCTGGCTGGGGCTTCAAGGAGCAGAAGTTCAAAACATCCGAGACCCAAATATTGGGAAACACTGCTGTAGACACTATCGGGCATTGATATATGAATGAATATTGCAGAGTTGAAAAATGGTGAGAAAAGGACAAATCTCCCATGAAGAAATGTGCAATATTTGGGGCTAGTTTAGAAAAGGGGGGGAAAAAGATAAAGGGACACATGATATAGCTGGATGAACAGCTATGTATTTGTGTGATCTGTGATGTTATTTTATGTGAGGTCTTTAGTAATGTTTAATGTTTTACCAGGGGAGGGTCAATTTGGATGTTTTATACTTTTTTTAAAAATCGAGGGCACTGAATTGTTGCCAGCACTGTGAACCACCCCGAGTCCCCTTCGGGGTTGAGAAGGGCAGTATACAAATACCACAAATAAATAATAAAATCAATAAATAATAAAGGGATTCCTAGTGTAAAGAATGTGGATACTTTTCTGAGTAGATCCTAATTTGAAGGGTGGGAAATATCAAGAGATGAAGGGTGGCGAGGTAGCAGTAGGGAAGGCAGAGACAGTTGGGTGAGAGTTGCAATGGAAAGCTGTGAGACATGGGAGGCAACAGGAGGGAAGGGAAAGTGAGCAGCTGATTGGAAATAGCAAATGGCAGAACTCTTAAGGCCCTAAAGAAAGGCAAGTGAGAAAATAGGAACAGGAGGGTAAACAATGTGAACAGCGGAGTGTGAATACACAAGAGTATACAAGGTGAGGCAAGAGATGTAGTATAAGTGAAGGAAGAATGGGCATGTGAAGTGCAAGAAGCATGGGAGGGGCACATTGTGATAACACAGTAAGAGTAGCAGAACGAGAGTGGTTCAAGTGATGGAGTTCATTGCAATGGTGCAAGAGAGGGAGAGATCCTATTTATTTCCTGAAGAACCCAAAGAAGGAAGGCGGAAGTGAGAAGGAAGCTAGCTCAGTTGGTTCTGCAGGTTTGCCACTTCCTATGACAAATCACCTCTCCATTGGCGCCCCCTTGTTGTGGGGGAGAGGCTTGCATACCGTAATGAAGTTGTGAGCTATGCTGGTGGTGGCATAATAGCCACTGGTAGGGCCTCCCATGCCAGACAGGTCACAACCGAAGGGTCTGACAAAGAGCGTCAATGGGTAGGTTGGGCTCTCTAGCCTTTTGGCAACCATCCTAAGAGAAGGAAAACTCTAATTTCAAACCTGGGAAGATGGTTAGCTACTGGTGCCCCTGAGATCGAAGATCTAACTCACCTTCTGCTCTATTGCAAAATCTATCAAAAAGAGAGAAAACAACTACTAGAGATATATCTCTTGGGGAAAAAAACATTGGGACCCTCTAGCAAAAGTTTCACTTCTGTTGGCCGGCTCTAACAAGCTGATAACAGATGCTACTGCTCGTTTTCTCTGTAAAGCCATGAAACTAAGATCCGATTACATAGATGCAATTGGAATAAACTGTGTTGGAGATGAGGACCTGTGAACTGTTACCATCTCCCTCAGAATACCTTCTGCTGGGCAAAACAGGGGTTTAAATGATGTAATGGTTTAGAAATTTTCTTAGATTGTTTTTAGAATTATTGCAATGTGTCTGTGTTCTGTGTGTATTTGATATGGCTTTTGGCTAATCAATAAAAATTCTGATTCTGGGAAGATGGTGGTCATCTAACCCTGTAAGGTCAACCATCTAGAGAAGGAAACTCAAATCAAACCTACGACCCGAGAACCTCGCTGCCACCATCCTAAGCTTGCTAGGCCCTGGCAGATGAACCTTTGGTTTAAGGGTGAGGCCAGTTCTGTGCATGCTGCGCTCCACCAGAAAAATCAATTGCACAGGCTCGGACACATCCAACCTCCTTAGTCATCAACACGCTTGTAGAAAGCATGGGATGAGTCCTTCCTAAGAATCTTTGTTCGCGAAGTAATAATGCCAGAGAGATGGCAAATCAAATGTGAAGTGAGCACAGGCTAAAATTTGTATTAGAATTTGAATAGGAGAGTTGTACATGTTTTGTACCAAGCAAAACAAAATCACAAGCATGAAGATTTGGGCCCTGTACTGTGTGCCTCAGAAGTGAGCCATGTGTCACAATAATGCGGGGAGAAGTGAACCTTTGCCATCTCTTGAGATTTACAAGTTCTCCCCCGCCCTGCCCCAATCTAGTTTGGTAGCTTAATTCCTTTAACTGCTATTCAAATGTCCGTATCATTTATTTATGGAAAACCTTCTCCAAAGATTGTTGTTGTTGTCTGCCTTCCAAGTCATTTCCAACCTATGGTGACTTTGAGGTGACTGTATCACAGGGTTTCCTTGGCAAGATGTGTTCCTCTGAGACAGAATACTATCACTGAATGATACCTACAATAATTGATGAAGATCAAGCAGAGTAGGGAGTGAAAGGGACAAGCTCAGAACGAACCATTTTAGCTGTGATTTTAAAAATCTGTGTTTCTTTTTTCTTACCCTCTGTGTTCCATCAGAGAAAGATTTTAGCTGATCCTAGGTAATTAAATAAGAGATAATATAATAGTAGGTAATAGAATAGCAACATAAGGCAATAAAACAGCATAACTCAGACATATTATCTCTTGCCAAAATCCCAGGGACAGGCTACTTGAAATGCTTTATTTTTCATCTTAGTGGAGAATAACAACTGAAATGATTTTGGCAACTGCACAAGAAGATGTGAATTAAGTCGTATTTGACTTTGCTGAGAACAATGTATAATCAACTTGAAAAAGGTTAATAAAACTTAACCAAAACATTCACTTTTCTTTTAAAATAGACTTTAAATCCCCAAACGTGAACTTTTGTAGATTGTATATATGTGATCATCTGAACAGGTTTAGTACTGTGAGATCTCTTCAAAAAGAATAACATGGACATCAAATTTAAGATTAATTATAATGTTTTTATTAGCAAACTTTCATTGGAAAGCTCAGGGTGGGCTAACAGAGCAGGCACATGGGCTTCAGTGTTTGGCATATGACACTCAACAGAATTGCACTTGATCATTATGGTTCTGTTACAATACTGTGAATTTTCAGGGCAAGACTCAAAGCCGGCCTCTGATGCTCTACTGCTTTCTATACCCTTAGTCTCATTCTGATGCAATTTAGTGCTGGGAGTACTTTGTGGTACGTCCTGGATGCCCTCTCCTTCAGTTTGCCTATTTTGCTTAGATGCAGTTATCCCATTTTCATGTCTATTTACCTCTGCAACTCTTACATCCCGTTTGCCTCGGCAACTATTACAGAGCCCCCTTTGGTTCTTAGACAAGTTGTTCTCTTTTTCACAAGGTTTCATGACTGAGCCAGCACTTCTGCAAGGGAATGGGGAAGAATTTGTCTCTTTTGGAAGGGTTCTTAAGTTCTCTTCTGTGTTAGGAAGACTGCGGGATTGAAAATGGTGTGAGGAATGAAGAAAAATGTTTTTCGGGAGTGAATTCTGAACTGGCGGCCTTTTTAACCTGCCTTGTAGACAGTTACAGTGGAGAACATGTTGAACAGTGTTAATGTAGCCATCAGAAGAGCGAGGCAAGGCATTTAGAGGGACCAAATTATTTTGGGTCTGCATGTTTCCAGACGAAAGAGAACAACGAAAGCATAAGGTTTCATTTAACTGCTGACATGAGCGGGGACTCCATTTCATACCCAAGGCTTTATATGCGTCGGAGCA
This sequence comes from Anolis apletophallus, assembly GCA_030556195.1. Taxonomy (NCBI): domain Eukaryota; kingdom Metazoa; phylum Chordata; class Lepidosauria; order Squamata; family Anolidae; genus Anolis; species Anolis apletophallus. Next base: position 189,648,734 of record JARBWK010000003.1, read on the forward strand.
AATGCACTGCTGGTTTTGACACATCAGCTGGCAAGTGGGGTCCTGCTCATCAGAAGGTGCCACGGCTGGACTGGATTCACTTTTAGCACTCATGTTCATTTCATCGCTATACGCCAACTGGGGAAGAGCATGGGCGTTTGTAAGCCTGCCATTGAAGAGCTCAGAACAGATGTGCGTCTCTTCAAAGGCTCTCTTCTCAGAGGCAGTGCCGTTATTGGTTTGGCATGCTAAAGGCTCCAGCTCATAATGCTCATGTTCACGCTCCTTGTCTGATTTTTTACTTCTAGGGTCCACGTGGTATTTGTTTTCCTCTCCATCTTTGTTTCCCGACAATGCCTGGGAAAAGGCACTGCACTGAAATCTTTTCGGCAGAGGAATCTGACCAAAGGTTCCTTGGGGACCAAGGCAACGGCACATGCACTGGAAGAAGAAAGTGGCAAAGGCCCAGCTGATGCACATTATAAGCATCATGAAAGTGCCAAGCTGAGTATATGCCAAAACTGTGGAAGGCATCATCATGGCTCCCGCTACAAATGTGGTCAGGGCTGCCATTGCAATTGCTGAGCCCATGCGACTTAAGGAGAAGATGACTTTCCCTTCTCTGTCAGGATCTGGAGCCAAGCGGTAAGCAACACCATAATGGACAGCAAAGTCAACAGATAATCCAACAGCAACAGAAATGGTGACAGACTCCAACACGTTGAGTTCCCAACCCAGAAGAACCAGAGATCCTACAGTAACAAAAATGGTTCCTGCTATAGAGACTATTGCATAAAGACTTATGATGATATTCCAAGTTGTAAGTAACATTACGCTGAATGCGACAGCAACTGAAAGACCCATGGCAATCAAAGTACCATCGGAAAGACTGTCCTGGAGGTCATAGAACTCTAGATTGCTCACAAACCAGCCATTGCTTAGCCCCTCAGGAGCAGTACTGAGCTCATGTGAAATCCAGGAATCCACCTCTCTGTAGAACTGATGCATCTTCTCATATGCCAAGGTGAAGAGGTAGGTGCTTTGGAACTCCAGTACCACGGCTCTGATGGTATCATTGATGTCAAAACGAGGCCCAGGGGTTTTGCTGTCTAAATGGTACCCTGTACTTCTTTCAAGCTCCATAATGGCCCTCTTGATGCATAACTCAAAAATCTCCTGTTTGTAGGGGAAGCTCCAATGACTGCAGCAGGGATAAAGGGCTGGCTCATCACAGTCCTGATTTTCCATCCACTGCTTAAATGTCTCAATAAAGCAGCTTGTGAAGTCTTGTTCTTCTGTTTGATAATAAAAAGTCTGGTTCCTCAGCTTCTGGCAAAACTTCAAAATCCACAGCTGTGAATCTGGGCTTGCAATATTGAAGGAGCTGTCTAATTTTAGTTTCCCTTTACTTTTAGGGTTTAGGGGGTCTCCGTTGTCTTCAGGAGAGACCCCCCAGATGATAGTGATGGGCATATGGAGCTCTTCTCCATGATGGACACGCTCAAACATAAAAAGTTTCCTGAACTCTGCATCGTAACGTTCAAACGGATGAGAAGACCTGAACACTTGAAATTCCGAGAGTTCCAGAGAGGGGAGCTTCATCTTTGGATTCACACACACTATATAAGCACCCCCAACAGTTAAGGCCAAGAACCAGACTAACCAAATATATCGAAACTTAATAACAATACACGGCAATACTTTTTCAAAAAATATCCTAGATGCTTCTGAGCCTGCAAAAAGAAGCTTGTGGAACATTTGGCACAGCACTGTCCAGCAGCTTTTGTTACTGTAGCCCCTTGTCTGAGACTTTCTGAAGCAACTAAATATATTGAGCAGGTACCGTTCGTGTAACACGACAACTGCAGGCAACCATGTTACCATCAGAACATAATTCACCAATATGGCGGTGCCAGCATACACACCAAAACACCTGATTGCTGTGATATTGCTGACATAATTGGCATAAAAGGCAGCGGCGGTGGTGAAACTGGTGACAAACATGGAAAGGGCAGCATGTTGTAAGGTGATGCCGACGGTTTCTGACGTTGCTGCTTGAGATTTATCAAATTTTGTGTAATTCCATACATCACACAAGACAAAAGCATCATCTGCCCCAATACCAACAAGAATAATCAGTGCAGTGAGGTTCATAAAGGGGAAAAATTCAAAATTAAATACTACCCGGTAGAGGAAGTAAGAAACTATCAACGAACTAATTATGGCAAACATGGTCATGAGTGTGATAAACATGGACTTGGTATATACGCACATGACAAAAAGGACAATCACAATGGCAATCCCAGGATACACAGTATCCATTAAAAGGTAATCTTGGAATAAGCTATGCTTGATTCCAAACTCAATCCCCGTGATGGTGGTGATCCCATCAGAACAGTTCCAGTTCTCAAACTTATCCAAGTAGATATTCATCATGCTCTCCCCTTTTTCGGTAGGTGAAAAGAGCATGCTGTACTTTAAAGCTGGTGAGACATAGTCTGTGAGCTTTGGGCTTAGGAAATCTTTGTCCACTAGGTAGTGGAGAATCTGGTAAACAGCATTGTACTTTGTACATTTACGAGGCACGTTTGTACACTTGAGTTGGTCCTTCCTCCTGGCTGCCATATCCCAGCAGTCTGGCCCAAGTGTCCCATTGTAGTAGTATTTGGCACATGTACGGAGCAGCTTCAGAGTATGAGAGACATCTCTTTCGACAATTTTTTGACAGGATGATCTGTTGTTCAGAATGGCAATATAATTGCCTAGAGTCCAGCTGGGACAACATGAAGCATCAGTGGTCCTCTGGCAGAGATAACCAAACTGAAAATGAGATCGTATCTGTGTAAAGAAAGACATACAGAAGAGTTATAATGCAAAGCAGAAGTATGAAGTCAAATGACTGTTTCAATGTTTTCATGGCCTATAAAAGACATCGAAACAATGTTCTTCCTACTACCCTTAAAATGTAATTCACCTTTATGTTTGCCCAAATATTGGTACTCATTTTTAGACTAGCTCAGATATGGATACCATTATTTGTATTCTCAATGTGCACATTTTGAATGCTGTCTTTCCCCTTGCACTTTTTAAAGCAATTTAAAATGAAGCAATTGCTGTCTTATATCTCTTTCAAATGTTGTACAAATGATGAGCTAATGAGATGCAATTGTAAGGATAACATACTCTGGAAATTGAATTTATGGCCAATGGATTTATTTGAAACATATTTCAAAAAGTCAATATGTATGGCTGAGATTAGAAAACAAAGCCATTGGTGTTCCTTCCTGCCCCTACCCCAATAGATTACTATAATTGTTGCTGACCGTAAACCATCATGAGTTTACTTCGGGCTGAGAAAGGCGGTTTAAAAATTTATTTATTTATTTGGATTTATGCGCCGCCACTCCCAATGGCTTGGGGCAGTTTACACATAATCACAAAGCACAACTAAAAACTTCACAATTAAAACATCGCATTAAAATCACTTCAAAACAAGCAGTACAATATAAGGTGGCATTTACAGCAAAAAGGAGAGACCACAACCATTCAGGCCCCGAAAGCCTGCCGAAACAACAAGGTCTTACAGGCCTTCCGAAATGAAAGGAGACACTGAAGGGATCGGATATCAGCGGGCAGCGCATTCCAGAGAACTGGAGCTATGATCAAAAAAGCCCTTCACCGGGTTGCGGTCAAGTGGAATGTCTTAGAGCTCAGGAAATATGGCAAATAAATAAGTAAATAAATAAATAAATAAATAAACTGTTAGCCTGGTGATTTTTAAATGTAAACTATTCTTAAGATAATTTTACATATGAAGCTGAAAAAAAAGATGTTTTCAGATGAGAAAATAATTTTTCATACAGTAAAGAATAAAAAAGACAGTCTGCACAAGGCACAATCTTTGCTACGTTTGCACAACTGTAATCCTAAACTGTAAGTCTTCTACCCTGCCTTTCTCCACCCCAGAGGAGACTCAAGGCAGCTTACACGTAGGCAAGTATTCGATGCCAGAGTTTAACCTGGGAAATACTGTATATACTCGAGTATAAGCCTAGTTTTTCAGCTCCTTTTTAAAGCTGAAAAAGCCTTATACTCAGATGACGGTCCTGGCAGGAAGGCATGGGGCTGAAAGAAGGGCTTCCTTGCACAGCAACCCAGCTCTCCTTCCTCTCCTCCTCTCTCACGCAGCGTGCACCTTCCTTTCCTCTCTCACGCAGCGCATGCCTTTCTTTCTTATCTCCGCGCCAGTCTTTCCCACTTTTCCTCATTCATATACACACAGCATTTTCCCCCAAATAAATGGCGATTATTGGAAGGATACTTAAGCACATCTACATTGGAGAAAGTTAAAATAATGGTTTAAACAGAGTTGGAAAGTCATCTTAAATTACAGTTTTATGTAAGTATTCAAAAATATTTAACCTATTGATGCCTCAACTATCATAATTTTATTGGTATCTATTTTTACTTTGAAATTTACCAGTAGCTTGGTGCATTCCCACCCTTGGCTTATACGCAAATCAATAAAATTTTCCCAGTTTTTTATGGTAAAATTAGATGCCTTGGCTTATATTTGGGTCGGGTTATACTCGAGTATAGACGGCAAGTCTGATAGGTTTCACTAGATCTGTAACTGTTGTTTGATGTGCACAGTTTGACAAAATAAAGAACAAGTTTTACTCTTTTACATTCAATCTAATTCTTAGGTCACAACAAGTTCTCTCGACTGCCTTAGACCAGTGATTTTCAACCTTTTTTGAGCCATGGCACATTTTTTTCATTTACAAAATCCTGGGGCACACCATCAACCAAAATGACACAAAATGACACTCTGTTATTTTACTAACTGTCACCCTCCCCCCTTGTGACGCCGCTGCTTCCTCCAAGCCCCCCTCCGCCCCCCCGGGAGGCCCACGTGCAGGAAGCCTGTCACCGTCCCGCGGGGGAGGGCTGCGCTGAGTGGCCGAAGTGCACACGGGTTCGGCTGAGTAGGACAAATAGGAATTGGGCACATGGGGTGGCTCCGAGCCTCGGAACAAACTGCGGCGGAGGCTCGCAGCCGTTGCCACCCCCAGCTCTCCTTCCCGAAGGGATTCAGCCCCCCCAGGAGTGCCTTCCCCCCCATCCCTTTGGCTTCCCTGCTGTCATCTTGGGGCCAGATCGGGAAGGAACCAAGCTAGGCTGTGGAGCTGCGCATCCCGGCCTCTGCTCTGCAGCGAACCCGGAGCCCAGCCAGGAGAGGCCAGGAGATGAGGGGTTGCTCCTCTTCCCCGGCGCGGAGGGGCTAGACTTCAGGCAGCGGAAATGAGGTTTTCTGGCTGAAGCAGCAATGCCAGCAGGAGGAGCCGTAGCCCAGCCAGGTAGCCCTTGGTGCGCAGAGGGAGGGAGGGAGGAAGGAAGGAAGGGAAGGAAAGAGAGAGGAGGGAGGGAGGAAAGTTCTGGATGCTGAGGGCTCTCCCTGACTGCAGCTAGGCTGGCTGGCATTGCTGCTTCGGCCAGGAAAGCCTCATTTCCACTGCCAGAAGTTTCCTGCTAGGCTCTCCCCCCCACTGTAATTTTCCACGGCACATCTGATGATCTCTCACGGCACACTGGTTGGGAAACACTGCCTTAGACCAAGAGAAAGGAAAAGCAATATTGCAGTCAGCCAACTTAATAGGCTATATTTACCTATTGGGGTGGTTTCTAAATGAAGTACTCGGAAGAAAACTAGTCTAGCTGAAGTATAATGAAACCATCACAAACCCACAATCCCTCATGGAAACTCATGTTATAAAATCAATCAAAATAGTTTATTGTACAGGCCCAAGGCCATAACAAAAAGCACCACATGCGCACAATAGTACCCTTGGAGCAACAGGCACCAAAGATGCTAAACAGAAACCACAATCATGCTCCCACAAAGAGCAGAAACATTGCAAGTCAACAACAATTAAAGTACATTTTTGGGGAGGGTCCAGTTAATCCTTAGAGCACGCCTGGGCAAACTTCAGCCCTCCAGGTGTTTTGGACTACAACTCCCACAATTCCTAACAGCCTACCGGCTGTTAGGAATTGTGGGAGTTGTAGTCCAAAACATCTGGAGGGCCGAAGTTTGCCCAGGCCTCCCCAAGAGTGTCCTCAAGCCATGTTATACAGGCAACCCTTAAGCCTCCTTTTCCTAAACCAGATATTTTACCTCCCACCCTACACCCAGTAGGCCATAACACTGAGTTTCAGCATCCATCATTCTAGACTTCCCTTTCTTTTTTGGTGTTTGGGGAAACTTTGGGGGATTTTCTGGGTTAGGGGAAGAAAAATGCTGGATTTTAGGCAGTTTTTGCCCATTTGATGACAAAGAAATGACCTGAAAATCAGCCCCCCAATTATTTTTTTTAAAAAAAACTTTCTGGAGAGACTGGAGAGGTGTTCTGGGGTTTCCAAGAGCCAATCCTGGATATGTATTTTCTCATGAACATAGAATTAATGTTATGGACTCACTTTACACATACATTAACATTCAAAAGTCAGGTAAAATTTGAACATCCAAATAATCTGCTTTGGAGTTATGTTAAAGCCGCTTTGTCTTATTATAAGCAATTGTTTTAGAGAAGATTTTTTTCTTCTTTTGCAACCCCCCCCCCCCCCGGGGGTCAGGATTTAGGAATTCCCCTTATTGTCATAAAAGATTCAGTACACTTTAAACTTTTGTCAAACAATTTAAGAACCAGAATGACCTTAAATTCCAGAAAAAACAGGATAATTCGGGTTTGATTGTTTCCAGATAAAACACTCCTGCATGTGAACGCAGGGGGACACGAACAACCTAATAAATAAAAGGAAGCCCTGGAATGCCATCTCTTTTATTTCTCATGGCACATGTCCAGATTTATCAAGAAGGATGCAATACGCAAGCCCTTTGGGTCACTCAGCAAGCGGGCAGGGAAAAAATAGTTGTCCACTTCACTTATTCAAGTTCTAGTTGAAAGTAAGAGCCTCATTTGCTATGCTTCGGCATGTTACAGGCCAGATACATTTGCAACACAAGTCACTCTCTCTGAAGATAAAGATGAATTGGCTGCTAAAATTTGGAAGGGAAGGCTTTGCCTGGAACTTATCAAAAATCCCTCTTAAAAACACGGTTTGAGAATTATTGCTTGCACATTCGAGGGCTGGAACCTATTTTGCTCTTTGATCAAAAGGTGTTGCCAAGGCCAGTTTGTGCACGTTAGGTATGCATCGTCTCATTATTTTTCTCTTGCTTTGGAACATCTAAAAAAAGCACTCAGCTTGTGCCGAAATTCACTCTCAGTGGTTTTCAGGTTCATATACTTTCCACATGGATTTGTCTAGCAATAAAGTCCAGTTCATTGCAAGTATAGGCAGTCCCCGAGTTACAAACATCCGACTTACAAATAACTCAGTTAAAAACTGGGGTGAGGCAACAGGAAGTGAGAGAAATCTACTCCTTGGAAGGAAAATTCACTCCTGAAAGAGTTATTATGCGGAAAAGGCATCTCCACTGAAGCTTTCACACCAATCCTTGTTTCTACAAGCCAAATTTTCCAAAATTTAACTATCATAGGGACAGAAAATGTAGTGAAATCTGAACAGGAGAATAGACAGCAAAACAAACACCACAAGGGTGTTAACCTTTCCCTATGCTATCCAAAGCTAAAATATACATATATCTGGCTGGAGTTACACATAAAAATGTATCTGTCCTGACTTACAAATTCGACTTAGGAATATATCTACACGATCTATCACGTTTGTAACTTGGGGACTGCCTGTTTATCAAGCAGACACAATGCAGCTGGAGGGAGAGCCAAACCTGTTTCTTTACACCAGGAGTGCTCACACTTTTTCAGCATGCGAGCTACTTATAAAACAACCAAGTCAAAATGATCTACCTACCCAGTACTCAGAGAGCCATAAAAGCAAAATATTTTTGGAAATTTATTTCAGTGAGAGCCATATAATATATTTTAAGACTGAATTCAACTAAATGTGAGTATAATAAGCCCCTGAATTTATTCATAATAATAAGGATGATAATATTCATTCAGTCTCTGCTACTACTCCTACTCCTACTAATAATAATAATAATAGTAACAACAACAACAACAGGTTCCTAGAGTAGAAGGAGACATCCAAGGGCCATCCAGTCCAACCTCCTTCTGCCATAAGGGAAAAACACAATCAAAGCATTCCTCACAGATGGCCATTCAGCCTCTGATAATAATAATAATGGGTTCCTAGAATAGGAAGAGACCTCCAAGGGCCATCCAGTCCAACCTCCTGCACCTGGGTGGCGTCGGGAGCCTGCAGGGCGAGACTTAGCCTTCCTCCTGCCCTGCCTGCGATCTACCAGGATGCCCTACGCGATCTACCAGTAGATCGCGATCTACCTAATGAGCACCCCTGCCTTACACCATGAAGTATGTGCTCCCTTGTCTTAGATCTCCTCCAACGTCTCCCAGTAAATCAGGGTAGGCAATATAGGACCATAGAACACTTCCACAATCGAAATTCCAATTATTTTTTGGCTTTCCCTACAGAGAGAAGTCTACCTGCAACTCTCTGGTTGGGCACAGTTGGCAATGATAACCTCGTGAAACCTGAGGGCTAAATTTGATTTCATAGAATTTATTGGGAACTGCCGCCCAGTAGTGAGTGGGTCCAAATGCAAAAGGTCAAGCCAACAATGTCAGCAGTGTCAGTGAAAACTCTCATTGCCAGCAACTACAGGAGGCCCTCTATTTTCATGGGGATAAAAGTTCAGAACCTCCATGGAAGTGGGAAAATTATGAGTTTTAAAACAAGAGATGACCTCTCTAAAAGTTAGAACAATTCTATTGTCAAATTTCATTGAATGTTGACCATGGAATTGCTTAGGACAGTGTTCCTCAACCTTCCTAATGCCGTGACCTCTAATACAGTGTCTTGTGTTGAGGTGACCCCCAACCATAAAATTATTTTTGTTGCTACTTTGTAACTGTCATTTTGCTACTATTATGAATCCCAATGAAAATATGTGATATGCAGCATGCAAATACCCAATACACCCAAGTTTGAATACTGGGGGGGGGGGGGAGTTGTAGTTGCTGGGACTTATAGTTTACCTGCAATCAAAGACCATCCTGAACCCCACCAACAATAGAATTGGGCCAAACTTTGTACACAGAACCCCCATGACCACCAGGAAATACTGTGTTTTCTGATGGTCTTTGGCAACCCCTCTGACACTTCCTTGTGAACCCCCCTAGGGGTCCTGATCCCCAAGTTGAGAAACGCTGGCTTAGAGTTGCTCTGTTCCTTCTAGGTCCTCCAGTATGACTCTACAGGCAACTTCTGGCAGAAGCAGAGTAGGCCCTGAAGGACCTAGAGATTTCTCGAGAAAACCTATTAACCAAATCCATAAACATTCAAATCCATAAATAACCCACACCGCAAAAGTTAAATTCCTAAATACAGAGAGTTGACTGTACGTATTTGCAGAATCACTTCAACTTTTCAGAATTCAGCCTGAGGTCCACCTGTGACCACTCTGTGGCGAGGAACCTTAGACAGTCACCATCACATCTGGATAGTAGGGACAAATATGGTGGCAAAACAGCCCCTAGTGAGTTCCTTCACCAAAGTAGTTGTTGCTACAGATGTATATTTCAAGGGGAAATGGCAGCAAACCTGCCTTTCTAGGGATTTAACTGAAACTACTAAGCTTCTCACCAAAGATATGCTATCAAGGAAAATGCGAGTTATATAGTCATACATGGATGCATCTATTTCAGGATTTCCCAATAAAATGTATTAAAATATAAAAGGAAACCTGTAGCAATGTTAAAATTTAACTGTAAAAAGGAAATTTCTAGCATAAGCTTTGGGACCACAGCCTACTTTTTCTGACTGGAGTCCACAAAAATGTTTTTGATGATTTTCTTTTTCTCAGTTTCAAAGATATTTCAGGTTTATATATATTTAAAACCAAAACAGATTTATGTCTTTGAATTAAGATTTATAAGCACTTGGCAGAGTTAGGAAAAAGACCAAAGGGGCTGGATCCCACTGACCCTTTGCATATGGCATTAAGATTATGAGGGTGCCATATGTGCAGCATTTATAAAATATAATCCTAATCAGAAGTAAACCAGATGGTTAAAGTTGATACTTAATGCCCAGGACAATTCGTGTTTGAACAGCCCACAGCTGGAAATACATTTGTTTTGTTTTTTTACTGTTGTGGACACGCTGAGGCTGTATTATCAAAGTTGCATTAAAACACGAAATGACAGAAAAAGGCTGGGGAAAACATACAAACCCTTATACACGGCACTAGGTTTAACTTTCAAAGCACCAAAGCAAGTTGGATCTTGTTCCACACAAGTCAACAGCACTGACTTCACTCAGTATAAAAAGAGAATGAAATGAAAAGCCATTTGGAGAACAGCCAAAAAGGAATGACAACTTTAATGCAGATTACAGACCACAGAAGACACTGGTTCCTCCCTGCTGTGTGAAGCAGCATCAATTCAAACATTTGTAGTATACTACATAGTTCCACATGGCTTTATCTGTACACCAACAGATTTTTTGAAAACTATTAAAGTGGTAAAACATAATCCATATCACCACTCCACTAGACTAGATCTTGGGTGAAAATTATAAGGCTCTTAACTGGTCCCATGTGTCCACACTTGCTATATTTTTGATCTGTAAATTTAAGTTAGAAACGGCTAAAAGTGAGGAATTAGGGGCACAAAATGTTGGTTCATAGCGTTCTGGACTCTGAAGTATGACCACACCCATGTCAGGGCTTTGAGAGCTGAAAATATTTCTAAACAGGATCCAGTCCTCTTAAAATTTAGGTAGAACAGATGGTTCTCCAAACACTCAAGATGGAGGGACTGCCTGAAAATAAAGAACTTGCACGGTTGTTGCTTAGGTTCAAATGAACTCAAATAGGAGGAATATTAATGATGCCACATTTTGTCATCAAAAATTATTACAGCCCTACTGCAAACATAAATACAAACGTTAAAACGGTTGCTGAAAATCTGCTTTTATTTGATATTTTTCAAAATTTGGTGGAAGCCTCAGGTTTCAGGGACAGGCTTTAAACTGGTATAAAAGGGGGCCTCAAAAGAGGAGGAAGCTTTAATTAATTGTTTGATTATTATTCGATTAGCCTCATCGCAAAAACTACACGTGATAGAGAAAAAATAAACGCAGATCTGAATCTAATGCAAAAAAAACTCTATAAGAATAATATAAATGATATCTGATTAAAAATACTTGTTGGCTTGTGTAATCAAAGTAAATAGAATTACCACATCCTCCCCTCAAAAGAACCTCGGAAAATAGTTTACTTCAACTTACAGCCCTGATTGATCCCTAGGCCTAAAACCAATTGTTAGATCCAACTACAGTGCATACATAAACTCACTGGAGGCTTGGTAAGTCAACATTTATTTCAGTTCCACTGATTCAGTGAGTTTACTTCAGATGGCAGTGGGAATTAAATTAAGAGAACAGCAAAGCCCATGAAGGGATACAAGGGATACAGTAGCACACAAATAATATATAAGAAATATGTATTGAATATTTGAGGCAATACCCGAACGGTGTGCAGGCAATGTAATACAATCCCCTTGCAAAGGTAAATACCACCAATAGTAACTAGCAAGTAAAGGTGCGAAACCACGGAAAGTTCTCACAATGGGGAAGTCTCGCGATGCGAGAAGTCAAGCTGCGAAACTGTGGGAAGTTCTTACTGTGAGGAGGCCTCGCAATAAGTCCATATGCGAGATTCTCGCCATAGATGACCATGCGTGGAGATCTCGCTGGGAGAAAAATATGGTGGCCACAAAACAAGCCGTTTCCCCCCAAAACCGAGGACTTTATCAAGGAGATCATAAATAATATTAGCGTCCAGTGTCAGGAAGACTCAGGTCCACCAGCATAACTCTAGATTATAGCAATAGAGTGACCCGAAGGCACTCTGTCGGCCTCTTTATTGGCCCTGCTGATACCTGTGCCCACCCCTTCAATGAAGCTATGCATTCCTTAATACCTTTTGTGCTGTTACTACTTCGTGTCCCCTTGCTCTGGATATCGTGTACCTTTTGGATTATTATTTACTGATCGGCAATCCCGCTCTGTGTGCACCTTTTGGAGCATCTACGCTCTAGGAATCTCCTCCAAGGAACTCTGTGACTTTTTCTCCCAGCGAGATCTCCACGTATGGTCATCTATGGCAGGAATCTTGCATATGGACTTATCGCAAGATCTCCTCACAGTAAGAACTTTCCGCGGTTTTGCGGCTTGACTTCTTGCATCGTGAGACTTCCCCATTGTGAGAACTTTCCGCGGTTTCACGGCTTTACTTGCTAGTTACTATTGGTGGTATTTACCTTTGTAAGGGGATTGTATTACGTTGCCTGCACACCGTTCGGGTATTGCCTTAAATATTCAATGCATATTTCTTATCTATTATTTGTGTGCTACTGTATCCCTTCTTGGGCTTTGCTGTTCTGCTGTGTTGTTCGTTTGTAACCTGCCCTTTAGTTCCTGCAATTAAATTAAGAGCCCAGAGGCCAGCATGAATTATGATGGAGGAAGAACTATGAATCATGGTCCTCTATTTCCTACCTTCCCACATCCCAGAGTAGTGCTATAAATCCCCCGTGAAATTGAATGCACCCCCTCTCAATTCCCAGCTTACATGCCTCTTTGCACTGTTTGGACACATCAGTTCTGCCAGCACTATTACAACAGCCTAAACTGCCTGTTGTAAAGCTTTATGAGATTGCCAACTCTGGGGCACCAACACCTGTCAAAGCATGCCAATCACGGTGGTTTCAAAGACTTGACAAACTCACACATCATCATAGATGTACAATGCAAACATATGGCCTTCCCTTCAACATAGACCTTGCGTCAGTAAAGGTCGATTAGTTAAAACCAGATTTCATCCTCCACTCTGCGCAATGCTAACTTTTAACACATGCAAGAAAAACTCATGAAATCCCCTCGGCTGCCTGTAATTTTTTACATTTTGGATCCTTGGGGAATTTGAAAAAGGCCCAACCATCCTGGTGATGGAAAACATTCTCTCACGATCAGAGAAGTCAGGACCAAAGTGTCTTCTTTCATCCCCTTGTGCTCTGAAGAGGAAGCAAAATTTGCTTTCTCAGAATACCAAGATCTGGATTGAATTATTATGTTGTGTTTTTTCCATCTGGTATTTACAAAAGTTACTGTATATATCCGCACATGCCCGAGATCCCTATTGCCAATCTATATTCTTTTAGGTATCACAGAGCAGACAACCGTCTCCCAATCTCTCCAAATATAATGTTGACAAATTGTTTTAGGAGAAAGTAAAAATGGGGAAATAAGTGCTTTCTGAACTAGTTTTAGGAGATGAGATCACAGAAAAACTAAGGTAGGAAAAAGCAATTGTACCAAATCCTGCCCTGCCTTCAACAAAGTCTTCAGAACAGGAAATGACGGAGAAAAGAAACAGATGGTATTGTGAATATGGTGAAGAAATGTCAAATAACAGTCTTATCACTAAATAAATCAGTTAATTATGCCTGAATGGGTACTTGTTGAGAGCTTATTCTGCAACTCGAAAGTAATGGTAGGGCAGTTACCAAGGAAAAAGTCCTTATTGTCAAATGTATAGTTTGTGGTATTAAAGTTGAAATTTTTTTCTTACCCTCGAATTATCTATATTGCACATTGATTTTATTGCTGGTAAATTCCATAAATTCTCTCCATCAGCTGATGTAAATACAACTCTTGAATAGCGATCACCTAAAAATAAGAAATTTCACAGAACTTCAGAAAGATGAAATAATAGTTATTACAGAGGAAAATGTAATACGCTCAAAACCAGGGCAAATTTTAGATGGTGCTTTCAGTGAAGCTGTATCTTGAACCAATCTTTATTTCTCAGTTTAATTTATCTCCTGGTGCTATTGTGCACCCTGCCTATCGTCTGCACATTATTAAGATCCAGAAATCAATGGCCAAGAAAATGAATGCATACGAATTTCGCAGGAGCTCAGAGATGATTTCCCTATGTTTCCTTATAATATGCTTCCTGTTGTTGAATCACTTTCTAATATGAACGTATTCACAAATTACATAAATTGTGTGCATTATTTTAAAATATTAAGACAATAAAACATTACTATAGTTCAGTGTTTCCCAACCTTTTTTGAGCCGCGGCACACTTTTAACATTTAAAAAAATCCGGGGGCACACCACCAACCAAAATGACACAAAATGACACTCTAACACAGTAAAGAACGGCTGGGGTTGGTGGCCTGCTGGGAGCAGTTGCTGGGAGTGCGAAGCCGGGGGAGGGGCGGAGCCAGGCTGCGCCATGCCCCGCCCCCTACCCCGGCTTCACCTCTCCCAGCAACTGCTCCAGCCTTGAGGGGGCAGTGCCAAGCCAGCCGTGCCAGAGCCAGCACAATGCTGACTTGGCACTGTCCCTCAAGGCTGGAGCAGCTGCTGGGAGTGCCGAAGCCGGGGGAGGGGGCAGAGCCAGGCCGCGCCATGCCCCGCCCCTCCCCCCCAGCTTCAGCTCTCCTACAGAGGAGGAGCATGAGCGGTGGACGGGCTTCAGTGGGCAGGGCTCCTCCTCCATGCGGCTTCAGCGAGTCATGGTGGGAGTCATAGCGGATTGGAGGCTGGCTGGGGAAACGGCCGCCGAAGGAGGCGGCGCCCGGTCCCTTCTTTTTCTTCGCCACTGCCCAGCCCTTCCTCCTCCCCCAAGCAGAAGGAGTTCGGCAGAAGGGGGGAGGAAGGGGGGCAGAGAGCTTTTCTCACGGCACAGCAGGAGGTCCGTCACAGCACACTAGTGTGCCACGGCACACTGGTTGAGAAAGACTGCTATAGTTTATATACTGCAATTAAATTGACCTCTTGTGTTACTGAGCATGAATGGGGAAGAATTAAAGGAGGATTTATTCTGAAAGCAACAGGTAGGGGTCTGCAAAACTTCCTCCTTGTCCCATTGAAGTACAAAACTGACCAAAACTTTAGAATCTAATTCATCTCCCATAACAACTTCGGTCTTGGGCTAATAATATGAGAGTTATCCGGAAATAAGGTTACAAGATTTTTTTTTTAAAAAAAATACAAAGCATTAATATATTCTAATGAAACTTATACGGATTCTAGCATAGGTATTACATTATTTTTCCACATAATCACCATTTAGTTCAATACATTTTATTTATTTATTTATATTTTTTATACCCCGACCTTCTCACCTCTATAGAGGGACTCAGACCGGCTTACAGCAAAAATTCAATGCTATACAAATTAAAACCTGTTACAACAACATTATTAAAAACTTAAACACCAAAATACATACATACAAATACATTGCCATTTAAAATAAATTCAACTCAATCTGAAAACGTGGTCACTCAATTCATACTATAATCAATCACAGCCTATTCTGGGAAAGCTTCGTTCCACGTCCAAGTCTTCACCTGCCTCCTAAAGGACAGCAGGGAGGGGGCAGATCTAACATCACTTGGGAGAGAGTTCCACAGCCGAGGGGCCACCACAGAGAAGGCCCTGTCCCTAGTCCCCACCAGATGCGCTTGCGAAGAAGGTGGGACCGAGAGCAGGGCCTCTCCGGAGGATCTTAATGTCCTTGATGGTTCATAGGGGAGAATCCGTTTGGACAGGTCATCTGTGGAACGGGATTTTGAAGCCTGTATAGCAGAAGTTTCCCTCCACCCTTTTCAGCCAGTTTGTCACTTCGATTTTCACCTCATCATCATTGGAAAAGTGTTTTCCACAAAGTGAACAGATGATAGTCACTGGGTGCGAGATTGGGGCTATGAGGGGGGTAGCTTAAAACATCCTGACCAAATGAAGTCAACAAGTCTTGTGTTGCATGAGTGGTGTGGGGACACACATTGTCATGAAGACATAGATTCCTGCTGTCATCATCCCATGACTTTTGTTTGGGATAGCTCTGTGAAGTTTCTTCATGGTCTCACAATATATTCCATACCCATTTTGTCACATGTTGTCTTGACATTACGTCCTCTCCATAAACTGAAACGGCTTCGCGATGAATCACAGCAGCGTTCATACCCTTAGCATTTAGGTAGCATATTCCAGTGCAACCTTCACACATGGAGGGAAACAGAATGAGGACACTAATCTCTAACCTTCACCACAATGCCAGTCGATGAGCTACTGACGACTGGCACTGCTCGTTCGCTTCCACTGGCTTCTCGTTACACAGCAGTGATACCAACTTCCCCCACGAAAATTCCCTGTGAGAGCTACCTGCCTTGTAACCTTACTTTCCGGATAACCCTCATAGTAGTAGTAATAGAACAAAATGTCACTTCTTTCTAGAGTTTGGCATTGTTGCTTGGGGGTTCTGGCTGCTATAATCCAAAACAGAAAAAAAACCTTTTCAATCTCTAATTCTTTTTCTATCCCAAACCTCAATGGGCAAGGAAAGGAAGATCTACCACCAGGAAATATATCAGTGGGCAGGGTTTTTCTTTTTGTATCTGTGCAATGATACTATTTCATATTATACAGGTAGTAGCAGTAATTCAAATGCAACATGACTTATAGCTTACTCCTCTTTTTCTCAGAAACTGAAAAGTGTGGTAGAAAGCATACAAAATATCAGTTCAAGTTCCTCCACACAAAACCTGTTTTATTTTAGAGTGGAGGGCATTTTCTAAAACATTTCATATGCTCAAAACCATTTAACTCACTTGGAATGTCACAGAAAAAGCTGTCTTTGTGGAAATTCCAGTCTGCTTCCCTTTTCTCTCTTTCATAGTGGTCGTCTGACCATCTGTCATCTCGATGGCTAAAAAAGAAAATACATAATCTGTAGCATCTAAACCAATTACACGCTTTCAGCAGTTGCTGGGTGTTTCATAAAACAAAAAGAGA
Organism: Anolis apletophallus; assembly: GCA_030556195.1. Taxonomy (NCBI): domain Eukaryota; kingdom Metazoa; phylum Chordata; class Lepidosauria; order Squamata; family Anolidae; genus Anolis; species Anolis apletophallus. The sequence continues at coordinate 189,665,651 of JARBWK010000003.1, forward strand.
AATAAAAATGCTCTTAGGAAAAACTAACATTTTCATGAAGCAGCTGATTGAAAAACCAACTCAGACAGGGGAACAAATTATCATTACATTTGGTTGGAACCAATGCAGGCCATCTGTGTACAGAATGGAAACCATTGGCAGAACTGAATCCTTTCCCCTCTTCTAGCTTGCCAAAACTCCCAAATCTTCTCAAAAAAAGACTGGAAATCCTTGGAAGCCAACTGAGAAGGTGAACATGGGAAGAGAGACTGCAGTGGGAAGGAAAATAAAGGAACATCCTACTACTTAATGTCCCATCAATTAAATTAAAGTCCCCATCATTAATTGAATGCTGTAATTTGTCAGAACTCTTCAAAAAACATTATTTGGAAGTTTTATTTTGGAGATCTATCCAATGTTTACATCATCCAAAAGTATCTCCAGGGAACTCCCAGGATTACCAAGGACTTTGTAATTCCTATTTCTCAGATGAGTTTTTATTTACCCAACATTTTCTGAAATGATACATACCTTTACTTCTCTGTCTATATCAGTGGTTCTCAACCTTTTTTTGACCAGGGATCACATGACCAGGGACAACGTTAGTACCAAAAGGGTTACAAATCAGTTTTTGATCAACTTTAGATTTGGTTTTGTTATTTGGGGTGCTAACTCAGAAAATTGCATTGGATATACCACATCAGCTCTAGTTTCTGATACAGAACATATACCATCCAGTAGTCGCCATCTGCTCACTCACAGAAAACCATATAAGAGGGTTTTGCGAGACTATTTGCTCTCGTTGCAACAGTACATAAGAACATAAGAACATAAGAAGAGCCATGCTGAATCAGGCCTCAGCCCATCTAGTCCAGCATTCTGTGTCACACAGTGGCCCACTAGTTGTACACAGGGATCTCTAGCAGAAAGGAGGGCAAAACCCTCACCTGCTCCCGACCCCCCACAACCAGTACCCAGGGAAAATCCTGCCTGCCTCCATCAACACAGAGGTGGCACTTGGATGTCCATTTCAGTAACTGCTGATTGCCTTGGTATCCATGAATCTGTCTAATCCTGCCTTGAAGCTGTCCAGGCTGACAGCTGTCACAACCTCCTCTGGAAGTGAGTTCCATAACCCAATGACCCTCTGGGTGAAGAAATATTTCCCTTTATTAGTCCTAACTTTCCTACCTTGGAGCTTTAGGGAGTGCCCCCTAGTCCTAGTGTTGTGTGACAGAGAAAATATTTTTCTTTGTTCACCTTTTCTATCCCATGCATGATTTTATACACTTCGATCAAGTCACCTCTTAAACGCCGTCTTTCAAGGCTGAAAAGACCAAGGCGTTGCAACCTGATTTCATAAGGGAGCTGCTCCATCCCTTGGATCATTTTTGTTGCCCTTCTTTGTACCTTTTCCAGTTCCGTTATATCCTTCTTGAGGTGCGGTGACCAGAATTGTACACAGTACTCCAGATGTGGCCTCACCATAGATTTGTAGAGAGGCAATACAACATTTGCCGACCTATTTTCGATTCCCTTCCTGATCATGCCAAGCATAGAATTTGCTTTTTCACTGCTGCAGCGCACTGAGTTGACATCTTCATTGAGCTGTCCACCAAAACCCCAAGATCCCTTTCCTGGTTTGTCTCAGAAAGCTTTGATCCCATCAGTTGATAAGTGTATTTGGGGTTCTTTGCCCCGATGTGCATGACTTTACACTTGTTTAGGTTAAAATGCATTTGCCACTTTGTTGCCCATTCACTCAATTTCGAGAGATCTTTCTGGAGCTCTTTACAGTCAGTTTCATTTTTAACTATCCTGAACAGTTTAGTGTCATCTGCAAACTTTGCTACCTCACAATTTACTTCTACATCCAGATCACTAATGAATAATTTAAAAGTAACGGTCCTAAAACTGAACCTTAGGGTACGCCACTTCTCACCTCTTTCCATCCAGAGAAGTGTCCATTTATTACCACCCTTTGTTTCCTACAGTTTAGCCAGGTTCCAATCCAGGACAAGACCTGTCCCCTGATTCCATGGCTGAAGAGCTTATTTAGGAGCCTTTGGTGAGGGACTTTGTCAGTGTAGTAACAGTGAAGCCACGGACCATATCTTAGTTCTTGAGGACCACTGGAGTCCACGGACCACCGGTTGGGAACCACTGGTCTATATTATCTCAACACTGACTAAGATGGTGATACAGCTGTTAATACTGTTTTTATTGTTTTAATTAATGTTTTATTTATTGTTTTAATTGTTGTTATATTGCTCTGTTATATGTAATGGCATCAAATTGTTACCAAATGTAAGTCATCCTGAGTTCCCCTTCGGGGGTTGAAAAGGACAGGGTAGAAATACTGGAAATAAATAAAATAAATAAATAAGATACCAGCTTCTAAAACATATAGCTATTTTTTTCTAGAACACAGCTTCTACAGATATTAAATGACGAATAGAGGGGGGTTTTGGTACTAAAACAAAATGATCCTAATGTTTAACAAGAGCAATCTGCTAATCATTTTAGAATCTTGACTATAACCCATGAATATTAATAAAGAGGGCTTGGAGTAAATGGGGTTGAAATGATTTTCTGAAATGTTGCTTTTTTGTGACATCACAAAAAGGAGGAAAAATACAAGGGAGAAAGAGTGATGGAAACTATGAATATATCAAGAAAATGTTTGGGCGCAACCGTAGGAATATGGAGGGAAAATCAAAACACTGAGAACTTGTATTGTCAAAGGCTTTCATGGCCAGAATCACTGGGTTGCTGTAAGTATTTCAGGCTGTATGTATGGTCATGTTCCAGGATATGACCATACAGCCCAAAAAACTTACAACAGCACACTGAGAACTGGTATTTCCAAAGACCTTCCCTCTTTGTAGATCAGCCCATTAAATAGATAAAGAATAACATTACCCTAAGTGGATGATACACTTTCATTCATTATAGCTGGGGAAAAATTATTTCGCAAGAAAATATATTCTGTCCATATGAGTTCTTAAGGTTTAAAAACTTAAATAATCAAATAGCTTTATTACACTGTAACTTTTTTTTAGCAAGTCGCTTTTTATTAACACTGGCTAAATGAGCCAGATGTTAAAAATGTGGCATTCTATTTCTATTATATGTAAGGAAAAACAGTTCAGTTTTTAATATTCCCGTATTTTGTTTCATACACCTAGCTATAAAGTATGTAAATAATCTATGTCATTAAAAAAAGAGAATGTGCCTGGAAGTCCTTACCTCTTGGCCTGTTCATCTGCATATTTAAAAGGATAGTTTGCTAAAGTTGCTTTGTAGCCTGTGTTTTTCACCATATTGTTCCACGTCACCAACCTCTGCCCTATCGCAGTTCCTCTTGGCTCAAAACCCTAAGGCAGAATGTTAGAAAGCTGTTTAGTGCCTGTAATCCTTTGATTTAACAGAAAGACAAGAATGAAAACTAATGAATGAGTTTTACTGGAAAACATTTGCTCTACAAACAGCATGACACACTTTCCTGGCTTCTGGTGTGAAGAGATGGAACACAAAGAAATACATGAAAAATACATTGTACAATTATGTACGGGCTCAAGGTAATTGCTGTACACATTAAGGAGAAAACCCTCAATATGGAATGAGGCTATATAGCTACAAAAGCAAAAAAAAAGTCCTGTTGGATAAGGCCAATCTGGTCTATAGTGGCCAACCAGATATCTATGGTTCCTACCAGGAATGTGGCACAGCTGGCTGGGAGTCAGCTGCATAAGATCTCTACTGACCAGAAGGTCATGAGTTCGAGGCCTGCCTGGGTCGATTGTGTATCCTGTTGTCGACCTTTGCAACCCGAAAGACAGTTGCATCTGTCAAGTAGGAAATTAAGGTACCACTTAGTGGAGAGGCAAATTTAACTGATTTTCAAGGCCATAAAAAAAGGAAACACACTGAGGAATGAAGGAGGGCGACAGCTCCCCCTGGTGGCCAGATGTTAAATTGCCTCTGTCTGTCTTTTGTGTTTGTGTGTCTAAATGTAATGTGTACATTGTAATCAGACCTGAGTCCCCTGCAGGGTGAGAAAATAAATGAATATAAATGAAGTAAATAAATAAATACCTTGTAATATCTTTTTTGCCAAGCTGTTGCCAGAATACCACATAGTATTCCAGGTGTGATCACACCAGAGATTTATATGACCACATTATCAGAAAGGTATCATGGTTTTTCATACTACTTTTAATATTGTAGTATTACAAACCTCAGCTTTCTTTTTTGCTATCTTTTTTTCAGAGCGCCTGTGAGAGGGTGAGGCTGTGAGGGGGTGGGGCAGGGCCTCAGTCATCCTCAGGTTGTCCTCCTGGCATAAAGATGGGGCTGCTTGCTCCATCCATATGCCAGGAGGAAAATGAGACATGCGGCAACTGCTTCAATCCTCCCCCCCCCCCCCCGATTTTCGGGCTGTCCTCTCAGTATTATGCCGGGAAGAAGGCAAGACAGGCGATGGCCAAGAATGCTCTGGAGGGCTCTCAGCCATTGCGTGCCTTCCACAGGCCGTCCTCTTGTCATAAGGACAGAGCTGCTTGCACCATCTTTATGTCAAGAGGAGGACGAGGCATGTGGTGGCTGAGGGCGCTCTAGAGAGCTCTCAGCTGCTGCGTGCCTTCCTCCCCTGTCCTTTCTCTATAAGGATGTGGAGGGCCACCGTGTCCTTATGCTGAGAGGACAGGGAAAATGAGGAGGGGCTGAGGTAAGCGCCAGGGGGCCGCATCCAGCTTCCGTGCCTTAGTTTGCCCATGCCTGCTATAGACAATCTTGGCTTTTCTTCGCGAACGAAGATTCAGGAAGGACTCATCCCATGCTTTCTACAAGTGTGTTGATGATTAGGAGGTTGGATGTGTCCTTCGAGCCTGTACAATGGATTTTTCTAGTGGAGTGCAGCATGCACAGAACTGGCCTCACCCTTTAAACCAAAGGTTCATCTGCGGGGCCTAGCAAGCTTAGGATGGTGGCAGCGAGGTCCTCAGGTCATAGGTTTGGTTCGAGTTTCCTTCTCTTAGATGGTTGATTTTACGGAGTTAAATGAGCACTATCTGCCCAGGTTTGAAATCAGAGTTTTCCTTCTCCTATAGACAATATAGTTCCATAAAATAAAAATTGGGATGGGTCATTGGGGATCTACAGGCTGCACTTCATCACCCTTGGTTTTGATGGATGATCTGAAATTTCTCAAGAAATGTTTACAAAATTGGGGCAATATGTCTTACGAATTATCCCATGTTGTTTAATACTGAATTCAGTTATGAACAGTGACATATTTAATGTCCACTGACATTACAGTAATTTTAGCCTAAATCACTCAAACACTTGGTTCTTCCCCACTACATCATGATTATTTTTTACAAGTACTCTATTTTGATGGTCTGTGTTGGAAGAATACCTCTGTTGTTAATAAAATATCTTTTTTTCCCATTCTGCCAATATTTGGATGTTCGGTATTCTCCATTTCAAGAGACCACAATATTACAATATTGCTTGTATCAAGCTTGGTCATGAATGAAACTATTTTAAATGAGGCATGAGTGAGTTGTCACCATAAGAAAAAGCCACAGCATTAACCAAATCAAAGCCATATCCGCAGTAGGTGTTATACTCAATGCTCTGTGTGCTTGTGGTGGCACAACGTGTGCACTAGCTGCTGTCATGTGGTTAGACTTCAAGATGCTATAAAACCACTCTATCAGTTATCAGTGGCAATGTGGAGGAAATAAAAACAGCCTACTGAAATAACGTCACCAGAAAATCATTGTGTGCAAAAAAGGCCATCGTTTTTTCAGTTGTTCTTTCTCAGGATTTCTTTGCATCCTAAGCCCTTCAGTGCTGTGGTTCTGCATGATCTCAGGACTGTCAAAATGCTTAATTAAGCACACAGTCTAAAACAATATTAATTTTCCAAATCCAATTTTTAGTCATGTGGACCTATTAAATTAAATAGATTTACATAAGCTTGGCCTTGCCCTTTAATAAATGATTCCACGAGAACACTTTAGTTGAAAGTACTGGGAGTCACTCTGGTGAAGGGCTATGATCCTTTCCACTTCCTCTTTAAGGTAAAGTACATTCAACAAATACCAATGTCAAATGCATGTTTAAGAAGAGAAATATTTCCACTGTTTCTTGAGTCCCATATCAAGACAATGAAGGTGTTAACACTGAATGGCACAAGTGGGCATCCAGGGGCACCCCTGGATGGGGGCTGTGCCACAGCTGAGAGCTGTAGAACCATCCTTCCACTGATTTTTTCTCAAACTTGGAACAAATTTATTTATTTATTTTATTTGCCATGCTTCTATACCGCCTCTCTCAGCTCGAAGGCGACTCGCGGCGGTGAACAAGCGGCAACAAGTGCCCACATACAATACATCACAAGATAAAAACAGGCATACAAAACATATAAAAGTAACAGTCAAAAACTACGAAATACAAATCTCAGCTCCACAATCTTAAAATCGGTTTCCGTTTCGTCGTCATAGCAATCCTTGATCTCGATTAAAGTTTGTCTGCGAATGCTTGCTCGAAAAGCCAGGTCTTGACTTTCTTACGAAATGTCAGGAGGGAGGGGGCTGATCTGATGTCACTAGGAAGGGAGTCCAAAGCCGAGGAGCCACCACTGAGAAGGCCCTGTCTCTCGTCCCCACCAGGCGCGCCTGCAAAGCAGGCAGGACCGAGAGCAGGGCCTCTCCAATGATCTTAAGCATCTTGAAGGTTCATAGGGAGAGATGCATTTGGACAGGTAAGTTGGACCAGAACCGTTTAGAGCTTTAAAGGCCAAAACCAGCACTTTGAATTGTGCCCGGTAGCAAACTGGTAGCCAGTGGAGCTGGCACAACAGGGGAGTTGTACGCTCCCTGAGTGCCGCTCCTGTTATCAACCTGGCTGCTGTCCGTTGGACCAATTGAAGCTTCCAAGCAGTCTTCAACGGCAGCCCCACGTAGAGAGCGTTGTAGTAATATATACGGGATGTAATCAGAGCATGGATTACCGTGGCCAAGTCAGACTTCCCAAGGTACGGGCGCAGCTGGCGCACAAGTTTTAATTGTGCGAATGCTCCCCTGGTCACCGCCGAAACCTGGGGTTCCAGGCTCAGTGATGAATCCAAGATCACACCCAGACTGCGAACCTGCGGCTTCAAATCCACTGATCTGATTAGTATTGGGATTGCTTTCTGCAATAACTTCAAAATTGGTTAGGATTGTTTTATGGTATTTTATGATGTTTTAAATCTTGATGTGTTTTATATGTTTGGAAACCGGCCTGAGCCTCGGGAAGGGCGGTTTAGTAAATTGAAATAATAAATAAATACATAAATAAAACTCAAATATTTTCCAAAGGTGTTTCTGTGAGATGTCTTTTTAGCTTTTGCCATTGAATAAAAAGATTGGCCGCTGCAACACACATATTTGAAGACATCTGGACTGAACTACCCAAGTTCATAAATATTCAGATTTGGGGTCTGTGCACATCTGTATTTGATAGCAGTAAAAAAAAAACCCTCCAAGAATTCCTCGCTGTTCCCTGCTTAACCATTATTGCTGATAAAAAAAAAGAATATGCCAACACAATGCTTTGACAGTACTGGATAATAATATTTACTTACCAATAATGGATCAGAGAAATCTGGAAGATCTGGGACTAGTATTCCAACCAATGCACAGACCACAATTAGCACAGTACACATGCCCAAAACCACCACAGGCCAATCAGCTATCAAAGCTGCATAGCTAGAATAAAAGAGAAAATCTCTGTTAATAAGGGATATATTCCAAGAAAGAAAAAGAAGCCAAGAGACTGGGTTGCTTTAGATTTCTGCTTTCAATGTACATAATTAGGTTTAAGAAGATTACTATCATCTTTGTTTTATTTAAATAGGATTCGATTGGATCTCATATCTATCGCAGGAGATTTAAAGCAAGGCCCCACTAATTCTGTAGCTCTTTTGGAGGTAATACTTCCAAACACATAGGCCTTATTTTTGAACCACTTCCTCATCAAAACATTGAGTTCTGCTGATTAATATTTATCCCAAATGTCTAACCAGGTACAGTCTGGTTCCTTTCCCCACTATGCACTATTTCTGGTATGGTCAAAAATAGAATTCTTAACTTGTAAACCAGTAATTGAAACTGCTCTACATTTAATTTAATTATTCTGGCACCATCAGTGTAGAAAAAAAAAGTCCTATTGAAAATAATTATTACTGTAGACTAAGCAATAAGAAGCGATTTTCAAATTTCTCGCTTTAAATTCATGTTTTGGTTTGGTCAGGATGTTTCCATATTTAATTCCAAAAATAAATTTTCTGCAATATTAGAATTTGAGATGGGCTAGGCTCCAGCTCGTTTGTGAAAGTTTTAAGGGATTTAATGTAATTATGTTACAATACAGGAAAATGTCATTTAGAGCTCAGCAAATTAAAACATTATGAAGCAAGCATAAAAGTAAACGGAGTTAAGCCACAAAACCATGTCTGTTTATTGCGCTTATCACAAGTTAATGCCAACAAAATAATGATCCAAGGACCACAACACGGTCAATACAGGCTATGAGAATGCAAACCCTTCTCGCATGCATGAAGACATAATTAAAGTATTCTTGGAGATGAGAATTAATATTCTTCCATAATATCGCCATCGGAAATGGAGGGCATACTAAGAGAGCTCCTTCAAGCTACAGAAACAGAATATACTCTAGTTCGAACTAAAATCTGTTCCAAGTATGGAAATCAAAACAATGATCTACAGATGGAAACACTCAATGTACATTCTGATCTCCAAGAAACAGGACACGAGGGATTCCAGAAACAAACGTATGTTGGATAACGAAACACACTGAAGAAATCAGTTATTGCTTTATGCATTCTGAAAAAGCCTTCGATTGTGTAGAAACCCCCCCCCCCCAATAGATGACTTAAAATGGGTGTGCCATAACATTTGATTATCCTGATCTGAAACCTGAACTCAGAACAAGACGTTGCCATCAGGACAAAATGTGCAGAAATGGAATAGTTTCCAATTGGCCATGGGGTCAGGTAAGGCTGCATTTTATAACCCTGTTAAACACAAACGCTGAACATACGAAGCAGGACTACACCCAGAAAAAAGAAGCATGAAAATTGAAAGAATGAACATTGACAGTATAGGACACACAGTTAATACTATACTGCTACCAGAAAACAGCAAAAATTAGAATACAGTAATTGTGGAAGCACCTTTGCCTGAAATATCTTAATTGCTGATGGAATAAACTGCCCACCTTTAACAAAGAAAAAACGAACTATTGCTTTGGCTGTGGAAATCGCATTCAGTACTGACATCTGTCGGTGAGATGTCCATGAGCCTGACCAGTGAAAGAGAACTCCCAGGTATTTGAAATGAGTGACTTGTTCAATTTTGCAGCCAACTATTATCCAGTTGTATCTACAATTTTTTTTGGAGAAAACCATGATTTTGGATTTGTCATAATTAACAGTTAATTGGGTTTCCTTGCAGTACATCAGAAAAGCTTTCGAAGTTCGCTCCAGTCCCATTTTTGTGTAAGCAAGTATTACTGCATCATCTGCATATAAAAGCAGAGGTATGCTCACTGTCAATAGTTTGGGAGGGTGCGAATTCTGTAGTGAAATACAACCAGCTAAGTCATTTAGATATAGGTTAAAAAGTGTGGGAGCTAAAATGCATCCCTGGCGTACCCCCTTGTTGATGTGGATAGACTTACTCAAATTTCCTTGGGTACCGCATCTGACCTGGATTGCTGTATATTTGTGTATAGCGATTTTAATAGTGTGTACATTTGATAACCTGTATTGTATTTTACATGTGAATTTTATCTGTATTATATTTTTCTGTATCTGCCTAAGGTTTGTTAACTGAAATAAAGGCAATTGATTGATTGATTGAAAAACTAGAATGGTTAATTCTGAAGAAAGTCAAGGAAAAAGCACAAGGAAAGGTTTACTGATAAGCATTAAGAGACCAAAAATGACTACAGAGGATTTCAATAATTTTAAAGTAGATGGTGAAAACACTAGAATTGGAGCCCATTGGCCTAATAAAGGTTTAGCCATCAGTGGGCAGATATCATCAGGGATGTTCCTGCTCCCTTGAAAAATATTTTTAAAAATCCCCCTGGCTCACAACCTATTTTAGTCTTATCTTCTCTTCCTCACGATTAGGCATATGTTTACAGCTAGTAACACAACAATAGTGCAAAGTAAGTGAAAAGTACACATGCCTACCTTTTTGGCAATGTTAACGTTCTGGCTGGCCTGAAAATAAGACATAGAATCGTTTTAGTATTCAAGTATTTCTATCCACCTACAACCAAGAGTTTGCACCAACCTTCACCAACATGATATTTTTCTGTTCTGACCATCACACTTGGATGAGACCAGATTCTAAAGTCTGGTTTAAATAATCAAGAGGCTCCAAAAGGTTTGAAATTAAACTCTGATAATTTTCAAAGTTCTGCCCCATGCAATCATTTTACATGTCTATAAATCATATGCATTTTCAGTCATGAAGTGCTAGTTATACCAAAGCAAGCATTTACTATTGAAAATAAATAACAATTCATTATTGAGTCTTCCCCTTTCCCCAGATTAAAAGCTAGAGAAGAAGATTTTCCAATGGTAAGCCCAACCTTGTGTATTTCTTGTGTGGAAATGTTTTAATGGCTATTATTTTAAAATGATCATACATAAATATAAACACACAAATTTATCCTATATGCATGTACATATAGAAAATTTTTAAAAACAATTTTTTTTAGTTTTCAAATGTTTAAAACACATACAAAACACACAGTTACCACAATAAAACATAACACACAAACACAAAATCTATACTTCCTGAGTACTTCCATCCCAGATTATATCTCTAAAATATCAATACATTATTTTATATTGTATATTACATCAACTGAACCTATATATCTACATATAGAAAAATTTGACAAGCTCTCCTCAAATTAGTAAAAGGTGGACCTCACACAGGGGCGGTCTAAGGTAATTTTAAATGGTAGGCGAACATTATTTTTGGCCCCCCAAAACATTATTTTGCCGCCCCATGTAAAACAAATATACAATTATAATATCACAATACCATTAGTAGTATTATATTGTATCAATGTATATACAATATATTATACCATACTCATACTATATTATATCATAATTATATTATACTACATTACAATATAATTATATTATAATATATTGACATTGTAATATAATGTAACATTCTATTATATTATTATTATAAAATAATAAAATTATTTATTTAAATAAAATTATCCTCTACTAAATATTTTCATGACTCCTATAAAACTCAAATAACCCAAAATAAAGTAAAATAAAATATTATATATTACTATTTTGTACAATACCACTATACTGCAATATTGTTTGTAATATTACATGTAATATAAAATATATCATTATTCTATTGTTATATTGTATTTGTATTATATTGTATGACAATATTAAGCAGAACTGTATAATAATCAACAAGGAATGCAATGTAAATGCATCAAAATCAGAATCTATTACCTACCACCCGTCTCATAATTCATAGGAGTCTCCCATAAGTCCAAAATTAGGATCCCAATGTAAATGTAAATAGAAAAACAGCCAAAATGTTCAAATGAGATCGAATACAGGCAGGGCGGCCTGGGCAAACTTGGGCCCGCCCTCCCTCCTTCTAGGTATTTTGGACTCCAACTCCCACAACAACTCATAGCCTCAGGCCCCTCAGGTCTAGACAGAAATAGAGCCGAAGAAAGGAAGGAGGGAGAGAAGAGGTCACAGAGGAGGAGGAAAACCCTTCATTCATTCCTTCACTTACACTTCCTTCACTAATTCTTTTCACCTTTCCCGCAAACGCGCGCGCGGCGGAGACAAAGGAAGAGGGGAAGCACTCCCTGCCTGCCCGATAGGGAGTGCTTTGCTTACAGGCTTCTGCACAAGGGAGCTACTGGGCATGCGCAGAGGTTTTCGCACATGTGCAGTTGCTCCTGCGCTCAACTTCAGCTCCGGAGCAACTGCGCCTGCGTGAAAACCTCCACGCGTGCCCAGAAGCGGCGTCGGAGGGCACAAGGCCGGGGTCAAAAAGCAGGCAGCTGCAGCTCTGTCTGAGGAACATCGGCAGGGCCAGGATGGCGCCCCCTTCCCAGATGGCGCCCTAGGCGGCCGCCTACTTGGCCTATCTTGTAGGACCGCCCCTGACCTCACAGGACAGTTCACAACTGTCTTTAAATAGGTGAAGGGATATCATGTAAGGATGTCGTAAGGGCTAATCAATCATAATAACAACAACCACAACAGGATGGAGCAAGCTTCTTTTCTGCTGCTTCTCCAGAGACTAGGGCCCCTTCCACACAGCTGAATAAAATCCCACAATGCCTGTTTTGAACTGGGTTATATGGCAGTGTGGACTCAGATAACCCAGTTCAAAGCAGATATTGTGGTATTTTCTGCCTTGATATTCTGGGTTATATGGCTGTATGGAAGGGCCTTAGGACATGGATTCAAATCAACATGAAAATCGTTTCCACCTGAGCATTAGGGACAATGGTGAGAGTAGTTCAACAGTCAAACAAATTGCCTGGGAGTGGTGTGGTCTTCCAGGCAAGTGGTTTGGTTGAGAGCCATCTTTCTGGAGCACCATAGTTGATCATTCTTGCATGGTAGGGGTTTGGACTTGAGACCCCTTCCATCTCTGTAATTCTTTGATGGACTGAATAAAACTTCAAAACTTTTAACATTTTGCACCATCGCCTTCCATTAAGTGTGCAAGAATGTTCCCTTTTGCTATGGATATCTTTATTTTAGAGCCCAATTAACATTTTTTTTGGAGTGCTGCAGTCTAAGAGGAATACAATTTCTAACCATCTGATGCAATAAAGTTGTCACAAGCAGCTGCAACATATTGGTTACAGTGTAGGATTCATTCTGGTGCAGTTTTTAAATGCATACTTTCAGAGGGGGGGAAGCAGTTTGATAGCAGGTGTGACCTTTAACATTTCAGACTTGAAGGATTTCATCATTTTATGCAGAACAGAAGACACTTAAAATAGTGGAAGGGAAGAGACAGGCATGGGCTTGAATCCCATGTTTCCATGGACCCATTAAAGTTTTTTTTATATCCGTTTCCTCTAAACATTGTGTGCCAGAAACACCTTTAGCAGGGCCGTTTTTGGTTCCTGAGACTGGGTGGAAGAGGGTTTACAGCAAACCTTTTGTATTGTTAGCCCAAGAACCCCATGAAGGTGGGATATAATGAGAATGGTGATCAGATCATGATATGAATAAACATAACAGTTTAAATAATGTACCAGTAAGGCCTTCTTGCGGACCATCCTGAAATTTCAGCCCCCTTAGCCCCCGGCTACATGCCTGAGCAACAACGTTGTAGTAGGTCAAGAAATAGCTGCCTCGCAACCACTGCTTGAAAAATGTAAGGGTGTTGCTACTTTATGAACTATGACAAAGTCCAACATCGCTGTTGTTTGAATTGTGGTCTTTCTTTTCTGGAAAGATATTCTGAGAGTTATATTTAAATATTACATTTTGAAAAACAAACAAATAAAATATAAAAATAAACAGAGATGCTAACTTGAAGCTTGATTGCTAAGGATCTGCAGCAGATTATATATATGTATATGTATATGTGTGTGTGTGTATGTGTTTGTGTGTATATATATATATATAAATACTGGGAATGTGGCGCAGCTGGTTGGGTGTCAGCTGCATAAGATCTCTACTGACCAGAAGGTCATGAGTTTGAGGCCTGCCCGGGTCGAGGTGGGCTCTCGATCTATTGTGTAGCCCGTTGTCAACCTTTGCAACCCGAAAGACAGTTGCATCTGTCAAGTAGGAAATTAAAGGTACCACTTAGTGGGGAGGCAAATTTAACTGATTTATGAGGCCATTTAAAAAAGATCTCCAGGAAACACACTGAGAAATGAAGGAGTGCGACAGCTTTCCCCCCCCCCCCCCCGGTGGCCAGATGTTAAAAAATTGCCCCTGTCTGTCTTGTATGTTTGTGTGTCTAAATGTAATGTGTACATTGTAATCCGCCCTGAGTCCCCTGCGGGGTGAGAAGGGCAGAATAGAAATGAAGTAAATAAATAAATAAATTCATGTCAGGAGTGACTTGAGAAACTGCAAGTCACTTCTGGTGTGAGACACTTGGCCGTCTGCAAGGACATTGCCCAGGCGATGCCCGAATGTTTGATGTTTTACCATCCCTGTGGGAGGCTTCTCTCATGTCCTCAGTCCACCCTCCCTCCCTCCAGCCTTGAAGGGCCTTTCCTTCCTTTCCTTCACAAGTCTTCTAAATGGGCAAAAAGAGTCACAATCTGTTTCACAAAATGCTTGTTCATACTCATTCAGTGGTACAACATGAACTGTGAGGAGCCCTACTTTGATGTCCAATCACTGACTACATAAAAGCAGAAATTCTTCCTTTTTTCCCAATCCTACATTCGTAAAGCAGGGTCCTGGACCTCTAGATTTGAACCATTCTGATATTTGGGGCTTCAGCTCCAAGAGTTCGTAACCATTGAACATATTAGTCAGGACTTCTGGAAATTGAGGTCCAAAAGGTCTGGAGGAGAAAAAGTTGAGCACCCAGTGTTGTGTACATTCTAAGTTATATACACAGATGTAAATGATAGTGGCCTCCTAATCTAAAACGATTAATCCAAACAAGCAGTGTTTGATAACAGCATTCTTTTCGTCTATCTATACAATATGTCTTCTGCTTCTCAGCTATAGCATAATGGCATGATATTAGGTCGAATTAAGTTAGACAAAAGCAAATGTATTAAAACAAAGCGGTTTCATGGATGAAAATATTGGGAAAGACAGGGAGAAGGAGGACAAGGAATTGTTCAGTGCGTCACTATGTTTCTAGCACATAGTTCCCTGTCTCAGCTGCTCATACCTGTATTGAAGTCTTCCCTGTCCTGTTCCCTTTTAAGTGTGTTGGACTACAGTATCTAACAAGTCCTACCAGCATAGCTATCACAAATAATTCTACTGGTTGAAGATGTGTGTTTATAAGAGTAAACACATACTTACAACCCTATACAGTGTGAAGTGGGGGCGACTGGATAAGGAGACACAACAGAAAAGGTAGTTTCTTGACATGCTTTGCCCCAACTCAGTGGTTCCCAACCTTTTTTTTTTGACCAGGGACCACTTCTCCAACATTAGTACCAAAAGGGTTACAAATCAGTTTTTGGTCAATTTTATATTTAGATTGGTTATTTGGGGTGCTGATTCAGAAAATTGCATTGGATAGACCGCATCAGCTCTGCTTTCTGATACAGAACATATGCCATCCAGTAGTCACCATCTGCTTGCCTACAGAAAACCATATTTAATAAGCCTCGGCATTATTAGAGGGTTTTGCGAGTGTAGTAACAGTGTAGTAACTGTGAGGCCACTGACAATATTTTAGGTTTTGGTGGTCCAGACCACAGGTTGGGAACCACTGCCCTAAATGAAGTGGCAGTGGTCATGTACATAATTTTTTACTGGACATGTATCAACACGCAATGGTTTCTTCTGCAGATATTCACTTCTAGAGACACTTAGAAGAGAGACAGTTCAGTGGGTTAAGCTAAATAAATATTGTCTCTGAAATATTCAAAGACAACAAAAACTTAATATCATCATGAGTCACCATTTGACAAGAGGCCAACATCTAATTTGGAGCAGATATCTGTCTTCTAAATGCTTTGTAAGCGGAGATCCTTTTGTGCCTCTTCTCCACAGCCACATTTCGCTCTCGGCATTACTTTGCGAATGAAGATTCTTAGGAAGAACTCATCCCACAAGCGCGTTGATGACTAAAAAAGCCAATCTGAGGTAGGCATGTCCGGTTGCAGAAAGCACAGTGTAACGACTCTCCAACACTCGGTAAGGATCACGCGTAGATTGAAAGCACGGTCCAACACGATTTTATTGCAGGTACGACACATGTGAAGCAAAAGCACCTGCCCGCCACCAAAACACAACTTATATACCCCAACCCCCCCCCCTCCCATTGCCCTGCAATGTCCAGGCAGGGTTGCACCATATCCGGTGATTCAGCATATCCCATAGTTCAAAGGGATGTGACCTCATAGCCCCATGAGTCAGCATTAGGAGTTCAATTGTCCAATGTCCAGGCTCAGAGGAGTTACATCACTTCCCTCTGCAGCCTTGCACACATCTGGAAGTTACCTCACTTCCACATGACTCAGCACAGTCTTATATAACTGGAGCCCAAGGTCACCCAAGAACTAGGGCAAAGGTCGATGTAATCTCATGCCAGGCTGGGAGCTTGAACTTCACCCAAGCTCAAGTCTCCCAATCCTGACATAACGGCCTCCTCCCCCACGTCCTCCCCCTGTAAAACAAAACATCATCCAAATGGAGGATGAAAGGGGCCCACATACTTTTTCAGAAGACCACAATGAAACGTGGGATGAACCTTCCCTAAACTCTTGGGCAATAGAAGGGTATAGGAGACCTTATTCACTGCTTTCTCAATTCTAAAAGGCCCAATATACTTCGGACCCAATTTCTTAGATGGATAACCCAATTTCAAATTCTGTGTGGACAGCCACACTAAATCTCCTTCACTGTACTCCTCCCCTTCTCGCCTCTTCCGGTCACCAAACATCTTATAAGAACGCTGTGCCTTCCCCTAAAACTTCCGCTACTTCCTTCCAATCTTCCCGGGCTCGTATCTTCCACTCCACCTTCTCCTCCCCTCCCAACTCTAACAGCTGGGGCAAAGGAGCCACCTCCTGACCATAGACTATCTCAAAAGGAGACCTTCCGGTGGACGAATGCACAGAGCTATTGTATGCCACTTCAGCATAGGGCAACAGATCAGACCAATTAGTTTGCTCTTGATTACTAAAAATGCGTAGATAAGCCCCTAACGATTTCTGCGTCCTTTCTACGCCGCCATTACAACAAGGATGATAAGAGGTCGTAAGACGCCTCTGAGCCCCTAGCACCTCCAAAAACTGCTCCCAAAACTGAGCAGTAAACTGCACTCCACGATCACTCAAAACTTGTTCCGGGCACCCATGCAACCGGTACACATGCTGCACATACAACTCCGCCAAGCGTTCCGCAGAAGGCAACCCCTTCAATGGAACAAAATGGGCCTGCTTCAAAACATATCCAGCACAGTCCAAATGTACTTATAACCCCGACTCAAGGCAACTCCCCACAAAATCAGTGCTGACATGCGTCCACGGCCTCACAGGAGTAACTACCACCTGAATCAACCCCTGCGGCTTCGCAGAGGGAACTTTATTCCTGGCACACACCTCACAACACTCTACATATCTCTTCACCTCAGCCCTCATAGCTGGCCACCAATACCGCTTTTTCAAGGCCAACAGAGTCTTCGTAACTCCCCAATGTCCAGCAGACCTATGATCGTGATTCAACCTCAGCACCTTTTCTCTCATACTCTGAGGGACATACACTTTACCTCCCATAATCCATAAACCATTCAATGACTTGCACTCCTTCTCATGACTCTGCAACCACACATCACCTACATAACCCTTCTGCAATTCCAAACTCCACTCATCTACTACTCCCTCTTCTTTCTTAATCTCTTTCGCCGCCTGAGCCCTTGTCTGCACGGCCAGACCCCAATGTTCTCTAGCAAACACCTCCTCCGCCTTATGCATCTCATTCTCACCCACACTCGGATACCGAGACAATGCATCAGCCACCACATTCTCTTTGCCTCTAATATGCTGGAGCCTGAAATTAAACCGAGCAAAAAACTGCACCCATCTCACCAACTTGGGAGATAACTTCTGGGGATTTCTTAAATACTGAAGGTTCTGATGGTCGGTCATCACAACAAAAGGGAAAGCAGCGCCCTCTAAAAATTGCCTCCACGTCTGCAAAGCGTTGCGCACAGCAAACGCCTCCTTCTCCCACACTGGCCATCTCTTCTCATGCTCCCCAAACTTTTTCAAAAAATACGCACACGGCCTCATTCTACCCTGCTCATCCTCCTGCATTAACACTCCACCATACGCCCAAGCAGAAGCGTCACATTGCACCACAAACGGCTTATCCACATCTGGATGCTTCAACAACGGCCCATTCGTAAATGCTCCTTTCAACTTCACAAAAGCCTCCTGGCATTCCCTCGTCCACTCCAACTTAGCCCCTGGAGACTTAGTCTTCCTCGACTCGCCCTTACCCTTGGTCTTCAACAACTCAGTGAGCGGAAGAGTTATCTCCGAAAACCCCGCTATAAAGGTGCGATAAAAATTGGCCAATCCCAAAAAAGCCTGCAATTGCCTACGGGTTTGCGGAGCCTCCCAGCTCAACACATCATCCACCTTGGCCGGATCCATCGCAACTCCACTCTCACTAATTCTGTATCCCAAAAAATCAATCTGATTCTTGCCAAATTCACACTTACTCAACTTTACATATAGACTCGCCTGTCGCAGTCTCTCTAACACCTCTCTTACCAGACGAACATGCTCATCTCTGGTACGCGTCACAATCACGATATCATCCAGATATACAAACACCCCCTTATACAAAAGGGGGTGCAACACCTCATTAATCAACTGCATGAAAATACCGGGAGCCAAACCGAATGGCATCACGGCCCATTCGTAGAGCCCGAGGGGGCAAGAGAAAGCAGTTTTCCACTGATCGCTCCTTTTCACTCTCACCATGTGAAACGCGTCAATCAAATCCAGCTTTGTAAAAAACTTTCCACCCCCCAACTGACCCAACAAATCTTTGATAAGTGGCAAAGGGTAACAGTTGGTGGTACTTACAGCATTCAAACCTCTATAATCAATACACATCCGCAGACTACCATCCTTTTTCTCGCGAAACAACAATGGTGCTGCAATGGGAGACTCAGACCTCCGAATAAACCCTCTTCTTAAATACCCATCTATCTGCTCCTCAACGCTTCCTTCTCTTTCACAGTCATGGCATATATCTTGGGCTTGGGTAGGACAGCCCCTTCCTTAACCTCTATACTACACTGTACGTTGCGGGGAGGGGGTAGACCCTGAGCTAAAATCGGGTTAAACACATCCACATAATCCCAGTACTCAGCAGGCACCCCTTGTACATCACTCCTAATCTCCTCCCTCTTATTAGGGGAACATTGTACCACCCCTGTTTTCCAATCGATCTTGGGATTAGCCTGCTCAAGCCAAGGTAACCCCAATACCACCTCATGACCTTTAATGGGGGCCACCACAAAGTCAATGTCCCCCTCCCAGGGTCCCACCCGACCCTTTAAATCTTTAGTCCCCACAGAGAAAGGGCCCCCCTCAATAGAGGATCCATCTAATTGCGTAAATGTTACAGGTGTTTCCAAGGGCTTCGTACTCCCACCCAAATCCCCAATCAACTTCGGGGACATAATGTTCTCCGAACACCCACAGTCTACTAAAGCTTTTCTTTCCACAATCCCATCTCCTTTAATCAAACCCCATGTGCATTGACTATGGGAGCTCACCCCAACACTTTTCCTATCATCATTGTCCACACAAGCTGCTTTAGCGGAGGCCACCTTTCACCGGTTCCAGTGCCTGCCTTTGTCGGCACTGGGACGCAAAATGACCAGGTTGCGAACAAATAAAGCAGAGGCCTCGTCCCTTCGATGGCCTTTTCACTGGACTGGATCGGTTGTCACTGCCACGTCTAGCCTCTCCTCCACGGAATCGCCCCACCGCAACACCACGACCGGATCCTCTGGACCTCATGGGTTGGAAACGACGCCGCTGCACCTGGGCTAGGATTCCCTCGACACTGCCAGCCAACTGGATCCAGCCATCAACATCTCCAGGATCATCCCGATGTAGACACCACTCCAGGATCTCCTTACGCAGGCCGTCTTTAAATAATTCCAGTAAGGTAGCTGGAGACCACTCTGCAACTTTTCCGGCCAAGCCCATGAACTCCTCTGCATACTCAGTGACAGACCGGGATCCCTGAGTCAGGCAACGCAGCGCTTCCTTCGCCTTAATTCTTTCCAACGGATCTCGAAACCGGCTTCGGAGGGACCTCAAGCCTGGTAACACCTCTTCCCATTCCGGCTTGTTGCAGGGGCCGCCGCGGACTTCCTCCTGGATGGCCACCATCGATCCTCACTCCCAAAG
Source organism: Anolis apletophallus (assembly GCA_030556195.1). NCBI lineage: Eukaryota > Metazoa > Chordata > Lepidosauria > Squamata > Anolidae > Anolis > Anolis apletophallus. The sequence goes on from JARBWK010000003.1 coordinate 189,685,835, forward strand.
GAGATCTAGGACGCTCAGCTGATAGTCCGCCATCCATCCACGAATAATAAGTGAAGTCTCCTCCGCCCGGGGCACTCCAAACCGACTCCATCGGCTCTCTTCGGGACATGGCACGAGACATCCTTCTCATAGTCTGTTCCATAGCCTCCAACTTACACCTCATCACTTCCAACTCCGAGGGTGATGCCGGTTCCGTGGTTTCACTACCACATTTCCTCCTAACTGGCCTGTCCTTCGGCACAGTTTCTCTGGGGCCACGCACTTCTGGATCCGCCCGAACTGCCCAGTCCTTCGGAACAGCTTCTCCGATCCCTCCGGCCCTCCGGCCCTCCATCTGAACTGGCCTGTCCTTCGGCACAGTCTCCCTGGTCCCATACACTTCTGGATCTACATGAACTGACCAGTCCTTCGGAACAGCTCCTCCGATCCCTTCGTTCCTCCAGACCTCAGCCTGTCTGGAGTCAAATCTCTCTCTCCTTCGCCGGGCAACCTCCAAGCTCACCTGAGCTTCCCACAGTCGCTCCGCTTCTTCAAATTCCTCCTCCTGGGCAACAGCACCTTCCATCATTTCACAGTGCTCATCCGGGCAACCCACTTGGTCGAGAGTGGTCCAATCCCACTCCATAGTACGCCGGATTTCCTCAGGAGCCGAATCCCATCTATCGATATATTCTTCTTCTCTCCAAGCCAACCTCTCCATTGCTGGGATAGTTGAAAAGGGGCTTTTGCTTCTGTAACGACTCTCCAACACTCGGTAAGGATCACGCGTAGATTGAAAGCACGGTCCAACACGATTTTATTGCAGGTACGACACATGTGAAGCAAAAGCACCTGCCCGCCACCAAAACACAACTTATATACCCCAACCCCCCCCCCTCCCATTGCCCATGCAATGTCCAGGCAGGGTTGCACCATATCCGGTGATTCAGCATATCCCATAGTTCAAAGGGATGTGACCTCATGGCCCCATGAGTCAGCATTAGGAGTCCAATTGTCCAATGTCCAGGCTCAGAGGAGTTACATCACTTCCCTCTGCAGCCTTGCACACATCTGGAAGTTACCTCACTTCCACATGACTCAGCACAGTCTTATATAACTGGAGCCCAAGGTCACCCAAGAACTAGGGCAAAGGTCGATGCAATCTCATGCCAGGCTGGGAGCTTGAACTTCACCCAAGCTCAAGTCTCCCAATCCTGACACACAGCAGAAAGTCTCCTTGGGTGATGTTGTTTCCAAGTTGCGGTTCTTTCTGCATTGTCATTTCTCTTAGAGACCCGTTCAGCTTGATAGTTCATGGGCTATTAGAGCAGAACGACGCTCAGGACATCCACTATCTCCAGAATTTTGCATGGTTCTGATGTTCCAGCACGCAGGTGTCAGTCTATTCGCACCTTTGCAGGCAGGTGTGTGCCTTTGTTTCTTTGTCTTTGTTCGACCACATCGGAAGATGCCAGTTGGCTGCAGCTAGCCAACCGGGTAGATGGGGATGAGCTTTCGTTAGGCCACCTTTTCTAGTCCCCTCTCCATGTGGAGCAAGCAGTGTTCTCCTTAAAAAAGACTGCTTGGTCGTTCAGGATGCTGCCGAACAAGACTGTCATCTCCCGGGTCAGTCTCGAGCGACCAAAGTCCTGAACTGCCTGCATGCAGGGTTGGGTCTGCAGCTTCCAGGACATCTTTACACCTGCCGTTTTGTCCCTTGCCTATCACTACAGGGCTTTTTTGGAAGTTGGATGTGTCCTTCGAGCCTGTGCAATGGATTTGGTGGAGTTCAGCCTGCACAAAACTGGCCTCACCCTTTAAACCAAAGGTTCATCTGCCGGGGCCTAGCAAGCTGGGACAGTGGCAGCGAGTCCTCAGGTCATAGGTTTGATTAGAGTTTCCTTCTCTTAGATGGTTGACCTTACAGGGTAGACGAGCACCATCTGCCCAGGTTTGAATTTAGAGTTTTCCTTCTCTTAGGATGGTTGCCAACAGGCTAGAGAGCCCATCCTGCCCTTTGACGCTCTTTCTCAGATCCTTCGGTTGTGACCTGTCTGGCATGGGAGGCCCTACCGGTGACTATTATGCCCCCGCCAGCATAACTCACAACTTCATTAGGGTACGCAAGCCTCTCCCCCTCTGCAAGGGGGCGCCAATGGAGAGGACAGCCACATTTATTACTAAATGAAATATAATTCAATCAGAGTTGGCCTGAATGATGACCAAGTGGTATGGAGTGGTTTCCGTAGGACATTTTATTTGTAGCTTTTCCCAATTCTATGAAGCATTGCAAGGTCAAAGTCATGCCGAGACAATTCTGATTAAGGTGCAGAAGTAACTCAGCAAAAGGTCATTACTTATTGGGGGAAAAACCTATTAAAAATCACAAGGCACAAATCACAAAGCTACAAAGAAGTACCAATAAAAAGTCTGTTCATTTAAAATCAAGTAATGGGTTTGACTAATTACTGAGATATATAGTTATTAAATATTCTTATTAGACACCCATTTTCTTTCCTGATTACAAAAAAACAAGAATTAAATATTTCATTTCATTTGTGAGGGGAAAAACTCTAAAATTGAATTCAGAAGTAATATGTCTGCATAAATTGGATAAGATTTAATGTAATTTTTAGCATTAAAGTACTTGTTTAATTTTATTTAATATTAAAATGCTATAGTCTGTGGAGTCACAGCTGTATTTTATTTTTTATCACAGGTAAATTGCTGAGACTGCAATTGTATGTTTTTAATTGTTAATTTGTTGTTATATGATTATTATTTTTTTGGTTTGTTTGCTTGTGTTGTATTGAGGGCAGAGACTGCCTTGTGTAAACCATCCCGAGTCGCCTTTGGGCTGAGAGGGATGGTATAGAAATGTTACAAATAAATAAATAAATATAAATAAATAAATAAATAAATAGAAAAGTAGGTTTGATGAATTTGGGGAATAAAACATACAGAAAATGTTCTACTGTAAGATATATGTATGGCCCCTTCCCTGTTTAAGTGGGCCTTAAAGGCGTAGTCCATTTTTAAATGAATATACTCCATCAGTATACATTTTATGTTTCAAAATTTTGTGTTGTAAATTACCTTGGAGAGCCAGCATAGAGTAGTGCTCTGAGGAAGTTCTCCTTTCGAACACATTCTGCTAAAACACTCTGTGATAGAGTCACTTTAGATTCGCCATAAGTCAGAAATGACTTGAAATCACACTGCCTTGACGAAGCTTTATTGCAAAATATTTTAAAATGTTTAAATATGCAAAAATCATATATCATGAGAGTATTTCATTGTACATCCTTCCTGTTGAAATCAGGTTTTGAAGAAGAGTTGGCCAACTGATCTATTTCAGACTAGTGCAGTGGTTCTCAACTGTGGGTCCCCATGTGTTTTGGCCTACAACTCCCAGAAATCCCAGCCAGTTTACCAGCTGTTAGGATTTCTGGGAGTTGAAGGCCAAAACATCAGGGGACCCACAGCTTAAGAACCACTGGACTAGGGACTTTGGAGGACATAAACACTCCTCCAAAGGGTTTATTACATGCAGACATCAAGGGAAATGATGTAAGCTTAGCTCTCCAAACCAGTTTACCTATCCAAACATATCTCCCTCTACGAACCATCTCCGAGATTAAGATCTTCTGGGGAGGCCCTTCTCTTGGTCCCATCTCCCTCGCAGGTGTGGTTGGTGGGGATGAGAGACAGGGTCTTCTCAGTAGTGGCCCCCCAGTAGTGGAACCACTTCCCTAGTGACATCAGATCAGCCCCCTCCCTCCTGACCTTCAGGAAAAAACTGAAAATGTGGAAGTGGAACCACGTTTTTGGATATATCAGTGCAATATATGAATATGCAATGGTGCAATGATAACTGGAACGGCCTGGGCTACATTATTGGATTACGTGACAAAATGTTTATAGCGGGTATTTTAATGTACCAGTATATGTTTTATTTGCTGGAGATGTGTTGTATGGAGTCGAATTGTGCCTTTATGTGTACAGCTCTGAGTCCCCTTCGGGGTGAGAAGTGCAGGATATAAATATGGCAAATAATAATAATCTGAAATGTCAGAGGTTCCGCATTCTGTTCAATGGGGAAAAATATGGTTGAGTCCAATCCCTACCACTGGGAATTTTATTCCAAATATTCTAGCTACCAGACTAAATCCATATAAAGTGCTGTTTGTTGTTATGTTACTTCAAGTCATTTCCAACTTATGCTGACTCTATGTCGAGACTATCACAAGGTTTTCTTAGTAATATTTGTTCAGAGGGAGTTTGCCTTTGTCTGCCTCTAAGAATGTGTGGCTTGATCAAGGTGAACCTAATGGGTTTTCCTGGCTAAGGAAGAATTCAAACCCTGGTTTCCGGAGTTCTAATTCACCAGCCAAACCATTATACCATGCTGGTTTTCTCAATAAAATGTACCGTATTCTGAATAAAATGTACCATCTTGGTACCAAAATCACTTATCCCTGGTCATTAAACCCCTAGTTGTTGCCTCTTTTTACTTCTGGAACCTAAGAGGAAATAAAAGAGCTCAGAAGGAGGTTTTCTACTGGGAGTTTGTGCAACTCCACAGCATCCAGACTCATATATCTTTAATGGATCCAAGCAGGGCACCAGTGGCCAAGTTCTTTCATGTAGCACCAACACACGATGAATATTCATTATTATTATTATTATTTCAAACGCAGGAGAAAAATTAATTTTATAATGTGCTAGAGGCACATTTAGTAAATTGCAAATTATTCAAGTAGAAAAATGCATTCTTAATTGTTTTGCATGTTTTAATTAAGTGTCAGACTCTATAAATAATTATCTTCAGCTGACAAATCAATACAATTATTTGCTGTCACAGAGTCTTAAAAAACGAGGAAACTGGTTCTTGCAAAAATTCTAAAGAGCTATGACTGGGTGGAGCGGATCCAAAATCGACAGTGCAGGTTTAGTGAGAATAGCACGAAGTCGTGAGAAAGCTTTCAAGTCCAACTATTTTCCCTAAAGTATACAAATATTGGAAGTCCACCTTCCATAAATAAACTGGGTGTGGGTGTGTTTTAGCACTTATATACATTCAAGAATGCTGAAAAGCAAAAGAGTTCCCTTGTTGAGCCTGCTCTTTTTTTCAGATTGTCTAGTGCAGTGGTTCCCAAACGTTTTTGGCCTACCGCCCCCTTTCCAGAAAAAAAAAACTCACCGCCCCCCCCCCTAGAAATTAATTTTTTTAGAATTTTAATAGCACTTAAACAGAAATATATATGTATTAATATTTCTACCTTTTTCGTAAAATATAATAAAGGAAGTTGTAAATTAGAAACAATGAAGTTTGAAATTATGAAACTATTTATTGAACTTAGAATAGAAAGGTAATACAAAAAAGTTAAAACATTTGAAATCATCTTAATGAGAAGGATGAACCTGGGATGCTGCTACCAATCTAGTAATCCTCGGCTCTATTTTCGTCAGCAGTAATCTCAAATCATCGCGATTGACTATTTTGCAATTGTTTTCTTTTTTTTGTTAATAAATTGGATACCGCACTGAATCCATGTTCCACTAAATATGTTGAAGGACATTATTATTATTGTTATAAGACTCAACCAGTTGGAAGGGAACCCCAAAGGTATTGTTGTTGTTATTATTATTGTTATCCCTTGCTTGGCGAGAGGAGGAGGAGGGAAGAGAGAGAGACACACACAGAGATGGACGGTAGCCTGTCACCTGGCTCACGCCACCGCCCCCACCGCCCCCTTACAGGGGTTCAGCGCCCCCCAAATTCTCCTGAGCCTTCCAGCGCTCCCTAGATCGCCCCACCGCCCACCAGGGGGTGGTACCGCCCACTTTGGGAAACACTGGTCTAGTGTCTTGTTCAGAATTGGAGTCTTGTTATTTAAGTGTCTGGAGAAAGGAAGCCATTCATCTATCTAATCAAAAACTTCTCTATCCTTAAATTACAGTATGATTCTCACAGCTCATACAAGGCTTTGTTTTAGCACTGTTAAATATAGTTTCTGTGTGATTTCTGCAAACTTTCAAAGCTTTAAAACTGTAACGGGACTTTACTTAATTAAGAATGGAACACAGCTCCAGATATTTTAAATAAACAAGAGTGGCTTTTCAAAGGAAGGCATTATTCTCCTTATACTAATTAACTCATTTGGACACCATGGTTTAAAGGACCAACAGATCAGTAGGTTAAGTGCTCGCTATTCTGCTCTTTCTTGTAAGGTGAGGGGTGCGGGGCATGGGAAATGAGTTTCCAAACACTTTACCATTTGCAAAAGCCAGATTCTAAAGGTCAAAAGACGTCAGTACTCCAGCACTGCAAAGCAGAGTCCAAAACCAGGGGTCTGTATGAAACTGCAAAGAAAACCTAGTTCTAAAAAGGCAGTGCAATCATTAATTAGAATAATTACAATGCCTGGGGTTGACGATTTAATGGCATACCTTATTGAACAAAGCAAATTCAGCCTGCACATACAATATTTAATTAGTGAACAATAACTTTTAGTCCCCACAGGGAGACAGGGCGGGATATAAATAAAGTTTTATTAAAGTTTTTATTATTATGTTTATCAATATAGTTTGAAATATTAGCAAAGAGCCGATGGCAATAGGGCAAAAGTTTAACAAAACAAGAGCGGGTTTTTTTCTCCATATGCACAATAATAGTCAAAATGGGATATGTGAAGAAACATTAATAAAGCCAGGCTTTCTAAGTAAATGCTTTCTGTGACTAACTGATCTGAGAGAAAGAAACAGTTTGAAGCCTCAAATGCGAGGATGATGGACTGACATTGAAGAGCAGCCAGGGGCAAAAGGCACACTGGAATCTGATAGGCCTAGTGGTGATTTGAAATGGATCCATCCACGATAATTAATGAATATAATTAACTTAACATTTAATTCAATTTTGATTCAAATTTGGATTATAGTTGTTGTTAACATTCATCAAGTCAGCTTTCATTTATGGAGACCTCATGAATCTGAGACCTTCCAGTTACCCTGTCATCGACAGTCCTGTTTCCACTTCACTTTCTAAAATTGAATGTTCATCTTCAAACAGATCTTCCCTGAATAAGTCTGTCTTCCTTCCATTTCTTTTATATAGTTCTCCATTGTATTGTTATCATCAGGTTTTCATTTCTAGTTGGTTATGGGTGTGGAACGTCCCACATTCTTGGTTTAAATTTCCTTTTGAATTTCTTGGATCATGTGCGAAAAGTCTCTTGTTTTCTCTGCTGTCTTCTTCTGTTTCTGAACTGAGCCATGAAACTTGTTTAGTGGCCTGGAGCAGTTCTATTCAACACCTACTTCATAGGGGTGTTGTGAAGAAAGCTCCAAATTAGAGCTGTTGGTAGAGTTTCCCATGTTAGATAGGGTTTTGCTGAGGAGTCAGAGTCAATGTGCCAAATAAGTAGTGGGCAGCAGCAGTCATGGAGACTGACACTTTGCCTCTCAGCGACAAGACAACGAGCCTTCTCCGTGGTGGCACCGACGCTATGGAACGCGTTACCAGACGACGTTCGGGCTATCACGGGTTAGCCCTGGGGCCTGCAAGATGACCCTTTTATTCAATCTAACTTCAATCTTTCAGATACGACGACAGTGGCATCATATCTAACATTGGGTTCTCGTAGGTTTTTCGGGCTATATAGCCATGTTCTAGAAGCATTCTCTCCTAACGTTTCATCTCCATCTATGGCAAGCATCCTCAGAGCCTCAAAACCTCTGAGGATGCTTGCCACAGATGCAGGCAAAACGTCAGGAGAGAAAGCTTCAAGAACACGGCCATATAGCCTGGAAAACCTATGAGAACCCAATGATTCCAGCCATGAATGCCTTCGACAATACATATCTAACATTTGTTAGTACTGCAGAGACAAAGGAGTAGTAAACCTTATCTGAATGTCTTTTAATATAAAAACCCTACGATGAGACCGTGCAAGATGAAACAAAAAGATGAAACTCCCATCTAAGCAGAGCTGGACTCAGTGATTGGAAAAAGACAATACAGCAGATATGTAAACTATTCTCTTTGCCTCCAATCAACAAATGGTCTAATACTTCTAGATAACCCTGCAGACTGGCAGTATATTCCAGAGAAAACCCCTTCCACAGCTTTGTAACTATAGTATGAAAACAGTAACATGTACACTAGCAGTTTTAAAAGCCAGGGACCACTTTGACCAGGAACCACATTAGTACCAAAAGGGTTATGAATCAGTTTTTGGTCAACATTAGATTCGGCTTGGTTATTTGGGGTGCTGATTCAGAAAACTGCATTGGATAGACCACATCAACTCTAATTTCTGATACAGAACATATGCCATCCAGTAGTCGCCATCTGCTCACCCACAGAAAACCATATTTAATAAGTATTGGCACCGTTGCTCTTGTTGCAACGGTGTAGTAACGGAGAGGCTGTTGACCATGTTTTAATTCTTGTGGACCACAGGTTGGGAGCCACCAGTGTAAAGGCATAAACTATGATTCCCAAGGAAAGGGATCAATTTCATGCTCAGTCATAGAAATCCACTGAGTGATCTTGGGCAAGTCTCACACTCTCTTAGTCTCAGAAGAAGTCAAAGGCAAACCCTTTTGAACATATCTTTCCAAGAAAAAAAAAGTGATAGGGTCACCATATGTTGGAAACAATTTAAAGACATACAGCAAAAGGTAGATTTTTAGAAGTGTTAGAAAGTCTGCTTGGCTTCCCACAGGATCTTCTTCGCCTTACGTTACATGCACAGAATTGAAAGAAAATACTTTGCAGAATAGTGCAATCTGTGGCATAAGACATATGATTTGCCCTTTTGGCTAGCAAATAAATGCAAGTATGATCCATCTTGTAATCTTAATTTGTAATACTGCCTTGAAAATGTATTAAAGTGACATAGTACCTTAAGCTTTGTTGCCTACAAGAATCTTCACTGTTCACCAAATCAACAAACAAGAGATGCACTGAAATCTCTCTACTGTGGTGACATCCTTGTGCTTCTCCAGATGGTAATGGACTCCCAACTCCCATCACCCTTCATGAACTGACCATGCTATATTTGTTGCAAACTACAGTATCTCGGGCCACAAATTCTCCACGCCTGCTCTCCAAAACTCCCACTAATCTATGGGTAGTATTGTTCAGAAGCAGAGCGTTTGAGGATTGGGACATCGGTAGGGATAGCAAGGTGCTAGTTTATAAAGCTACTAGCTGTACCCGGGATAGCAAGGTGCTAGTTTATAAAGCTACTTATGGTCTTGGTGGGTGTGTGGTGTATGTACATATGTGTGTGAATGTGTGTATATGTATATATGTGTGTGTAAGTGTATATGTGTGGGAATGTGTCTATATGTATATATGTGTGTGTATGTGTATATGTGTGTATGTATGTGTATGTATGTATATATGTGTGTGAAAGGGGGAGGAATGAAAAGGGAGGGGGTGGAACCTGGTGAAGGATGGGAATGGGAAGTGGAGGGAGAGGGGCTGGAGAATGGGGAAGTTAAGATTGGGAGAGGAAGGAGGAAACTACAAAAAAGGAAGAGTGGTTTGGGGTTGGAGTGGCATAGAAGTGTGTGTGTTTGGGGGTGAGACGGGAAGGGAGGAAGAGGTTTGCCCTGGCCTAGGAGAGAAGCCTCCCTCTCCTTTCCCCATTCCTCGAAGGGAGAAAGCATTGTGGGGAATGGAAGCAGGGAGGCGAAGAAGGTTTTGGAGGGGGGAAGGAGAAGCAGCAGCGCACATTTTTCCGGGCCGCAGCCTCGCAACTTTGGGAGGGGGGGAATTCTGCCTCTCCTGCTCCTGGGAAGCCCCATAGCCAAAACCCCCATAGCCACCAAGCGTAGTGGCGCTTGCGGCACACTCAGCCACCCCCACCCACCCACACAAACATCCCCTCGCCCTCACTCCTCGCTCATCAGGTTCCCGGGTCCAGGAGCGGCTGGAAGGCGACAGAGGACGAAAAGCCAGCGGAGGAGGCACCCACGACGCAACCCGGGTTCAGAAGCGCCGGGGAAACAGCGGAGGCAGCAGACACGGCCACGGGACTACATTTCCCAGAAGACCCCGCACGGCGACTTCCTGTTCCTTCGCCCTCCTTGCCATTGAGCCTTGCGGGGCCTTCTGGGAAATGTAGTCCCGTGGCCATGTCTGCTGCCTCCGCTGTTTCCCCAGCGCTTCTGAACGCGGGTTGCGCCGTGGGTGCCTCCTCCGCTGGCTTTTCGTCCTCTGTCGCCTTCCAGCCGCTCCTGGACCCGGGCACCTGATGAGCGAGTGAGGGCGAGGGATGTTTGTGTGGGTGGGTGGGGGTGGCTGAGTGCGCCGCAAGCGCCACTACGCTTGGTGGCTATGGGGGTTTTGGGGGGGCAGTTTTAGGGGTCTTCCGCGGGGACACGGCGGAGGGCGTTTGAAGGTTCAGGGTGAGTGGGGAGAGGGAGACGGGATGGGTTGGTATGTTGGGGGAGGTGGTTTTGGAGTGCGCCTGCGCGACAGCCTCCCTGTGTTCTGCGCTCGCGGCCAGCGTGAGAACGGGAGTCAATGGACGGTTTTTAGGGGCTTGTTTTGGGGGTTGGAAGGTAGGGAGGTGGGTTTTTGTGTTAAGGTAATACCTCGTGGTCTGGGGGAATGTGTGTCGTTGGATTGGTGTTTGTGGGGGGCGTAGTTTGGCCGTGCATAACGTCCTTTGCACGACCACTCGATTTTTATATATATAGATAGATTGTCCTTCTAACTCTGTTATATGCCTGCAAAATGTGAATTGTCTACACATGTCACACTCAACTCCTGGAATGATTCCATCAGCATTGCCTCCGAAAAATCCTGCAAATCTCTTGGGAAGACAGGCAGACAAATGTCAGCATGCTGGAAGAAGCAAAGACCACCAGCATTGAAACGGTGCTCCTATGCCATCAACTCTGCTGGACTGGCCATGTCCAAATGCCCGATCACTGTCTCCCAAAACAGTTACTGTACTCCCAACTCAAGGATGAAAAACAGCATATTGGTGGATAGGACCGGGAATGTGGCGCAGCTGGCTAAGTGTCAGCTGCATAAGATCTCTCTGACCAGTAGGTCATGAGTTCGAGGCCTGCCCGGGTCGAGGTGGGTGCTCGACCTTTAACTGTAGCTTGCTGTTGACCTTTGCAGCCCGAAAGACAGTTGCATCTGTCAAGTAGGAGATAAAGGTGCCACATTAAGTGGGGAGGCAAATTTTGACTGACTTATGAGGCCATTAAAGAACTCCAGGAATGCTGAGGAATGCGGAAGGAACAACAAGGGACGCTGGAACGCTGAGAGAAGAGGAGTGTGTCAGCTCCCCCTGGTGGCCAGAGTTGCCTCTGTTCGTCTATATGTGTTTATGTGGAAACGGCAGGGATTGACTGCTAAGTATGTGTACCTGTAATCCGCTCTGAGTCCCCTTCGGGGTGAGAAGAGCAAAATATAAATAAAGTAAATAAATAAATAAATAATAGGAAAAGAGTTTTAAAGATGGGCTTAAAGCCAACCTTAAAAACTGTGGCATAGACATCAAGAACTGGGAAGCCCTGGCCCTTGAGCACTCTAACTGTGACCAGCAGTGCTGTGGAATTTGAAGAGGCATGAATGGAGGGCAAAAGTGAGAAACGTGCCAAGAGGAAGGCACATCAAGGCAACTGGGACCACCTTCCACCTGGAAACCAATGTCCTCGCTGTGGAAGGACTTGCAGATCAAGAAAAGGGCTCCACAGTCACTCACCACCAAGACCCTACGTTTGGAAGGCCATCATACTCGGACAACGAGGGATCGCCTAAGTAAGTAAGCATTGCTCAACAAAGTTTTAATGCAGGAGTCACTGAGGATATAATTGTACTGATTTAAAATGTGAATCACGCAGAGCAGCTTTTAAAAGGTATAAAATGCCACGACCATACCTCATGCTTGTGGAACGCCACAATTTTATAAAGCAGAACAGTTGGTGAGTTTCGAACAGTTGGGTTTTTAAAATTACAGTGTATACTCTGAAACAGCGAAACAAAACTGGAGTTTCTCTGTTTTGATATTTTAAATTGACTACATTTTTTTATAATTAAAAGAAAAACTTTGTGCCAAATCCAATTCAGCTGAAAAACAGAGCAAACATATAGCAACTGATTTACAACACCAAGAATCAACACTTCATTCTTTTAATGTTAGGTCACTGACAAATGTTAAGCTCCACAGGCTTGAAAAACATGCTCTAACCTGCTATGCTGAGTTGGGTACCTGCCAAGTCTCAATTTTGAGTTACGTTTGTACAGAGCTCCTTCCTCTGTAATAGTACCATTCCCCCAGCTTTCAATTCCCAATTAAAGTTAACAATGTAGGCATATACTGCAATGAAAGGTGGTTTCATTATACACTAAATTTAATTAATGTGTCATACAAAAATGGAAGGACACCTGCATTTAATATTACATTGTCAGAACATGCATGCTGTAATGTTGGCTGACAATCCCCCCACTCTCAGACACAGTTTTTTGGAACTGGCTTCCAGCCTTTGCACTCACAATGGAATTTACTAGTTCCTCCAGGGCAAGTCTATGGTAAATTCTGGTGGAAGCACCCCAGAGAATCACCTTGGAGGACCTAGAAAATTCCTAGAGATTATGTATTTTATTGGATGCAGATAGGTGCAACTGCGGGTACCAGTCCTGTGAATATATCTTTATTTCATTGTGGTTTATAAGGAGCCCCCAGTGGCACAATGGGTTAAATCCTTGTGCTGGCAGGATTGAAGACCAACAGGTCACAAGTTCGAATCCGGGGATAATGTGGATGAGCTCCCTCTGTCAGCTCCAGCTCCCCATGCAGGGACATGAGAGAAGTCTCTCACAAGGATGGTAAAACATCAAAACATCCGGGCATCCTCTGGGCAACACCCTTGCAGACAGCCAATTCTCTCACACCAGAAGCGACTTGCAGTTTCTCAAGTCGCTCCTGACACGAAAATAAAATAAAATAATGGTTTACTAGCTGTACCCGCCACACGTTGCTGTGACCAACCTTCCCTCCCTCTTTCTCTTCTTCCTTCACTCCCCGCTCTTCCCTTCCTTCCTTCCTTCCTCCCTACCTCTTTCCTTCTTCCCCTTCCCTTTTTGCTTTCTCTCCTTTCTTCCTTCTCTACCTATTTGTGGACTGTAACTCCCAAGAGTCCTCCTGATTGATTGATCTATCTATCTACTATCTATTTCTATCTAATCTAGATATTTTATCTATCTGGGGGATTGCTGGGATTTGCTGTCCAGGAATAGGAAATAGGAAATATGTACGGATTGGGAAGCTCTCAAAGAAATCCAAGGAGAAGCAAGGTTGCAGCTTGGAAGCGGTGCATTTGGAGCATCCTCCTCCCCTAAAGGGCCTGGTCTAGGGAATGCTGGGAGCCAGGCATGTAGCCGGGGGGGGGGGCTTTGGGAGCTTCAGCCCCCCCCCGAAATTTTCAGGGTGGTCTGCGAGAAGGCCTTACTGGTACATTATTTAAACTGTTATGTGTATTCATATCATGATCTGATCACCATGCTCAATATATCCCATATGCATGGGGGTATTGGGATAACATTACAAAAGGTTTGCTAGGGTAAATCCTCTCTCACTCAGATTCAGCCCCCCTCCCCTCCGAATTAAACTCAGCCCCTCCCGAATCAAAACCCTGGCTACGGCCCTGTTGGGAGCTGTCGTTTTTGCACATGCGCTGTATATAATTTAGCTTTTTTTGAGTTTTTAAGTCCTTTCTGCTGTTTTTTTGGGAGAGTTCATGAGTGATGGTCACTCATTGGTTAGGGGTGTAGTGTCCCAAATTTTGTGTCAATTGTCCAGTGGTCTTTGAGTTATGTTAATCCCACAAACAAACATTACATTTTTATTTATATAGCTTTGAGCTCAGACATCTGCATGAGGCAAGCAGCAAACCAAGAAGATTATTCTTCACTTGGGCTTGCTACAAAATCTCCACCTACAGAGCTAGGCAAAATGTAAAAGTGAAAGCAACTTGTACTGTGTCCAGAAGCCACATAAAATGCAACTTTCTTACCGTATACTGGTTATATGCTGTTGAACAGGCTGGTGCTGAAAATGTTCAGGCCACTGATGATGTAGGCAGAATGAAGGCGAAGATTGAAGGCAGCAAGCGGTCTGGTACAAGGGTGCATGATTTTGGCAAGCAGATGCTGAGTATTCAGTATGAGGATTTGGGCAGCAGGAAGTCAATGGAGGTGGTGCTGCATTGCCAGCCAAGGAAAGGCATTCTTGCTGATTACTATGGTGATTCAGTGGGTGATGATATGGGCAAAGGTGACACTGCGACAACACCTGAGGAGTTCTTTGGTCATCTACAGGCAGGAAGGATGCTTTTAGCATGCCATTAAGCTGAAGGCATCCATTTGCACTCACTTTTCCTCTTGGGGTTTCTTTAGTGGGGAGGTTGGGGATCGCAGCAGTGCCATCACTGGTTGAGAGGAGATCAAGGCTTTTTGCATTAGATGAGATGCCGCCATTGCTCATAACGGTAAAGTCGTTGTTGCCATTGCTGGTAGCCATGCTCCAAACTTCAGCCAGCCTGCAATGTGTCTAGGAGGAGAATGGAGAAGAAAAGGGAAATTTAAAAACTGAGCAAGCAACAGGCACAATTTTGTCATCATTAGAAAGTCTGATCTGGCTACAGTCGTCCACGCTCTGGTCGCATCCCGAATAGATTACTGCAACACACTCTACGTGGAGCTGCCTTTGAAGACAATTCAGAAACTGCAATTAGTCCAACGGGCGGGAGCCAGATTACTAACTGGAGCTACATACAGGGAGCATACCACCCCCCTGTTGTGTCAGCTCCACTGGCTGCCGATCCACTTCCGAGCTCAATTCAAAGTGCTGATTTTGACCTTTAAAGCTCTATACGGGTCTGGCCCAGCTTAATTGTCTGAACGCATCTGCCTCTACGTCCCACCTCGTAATTTAAGATCATCCGGGGAGGCCCTGCTCTCGCCAACTTCTCAAACGCGGTTGGTGGGGATGAGAGATAGGGCCTTCTCAGGAGTGGCTCCCCACCTGTGGAATGCGCTTCCAAGTGACATACGATCGACCCCATCCCTTCTAACATTCAGGAAAAAAGTTAAATCTTGGCTATGGGACCAGGCTTTTGCACATTACCACAATGCAGCACTTTGGATTGGAATTGTAATGGATATGACTCAATGCTTATGTTGTGGACGGAACACTGTTTTTAACTTAAGTGAATGTGTATTACGTGTTAATGCTAACAGTATTTTAATGCTGAATGTTTATGGTTTAATATTGTATATTGTGTATTGGCATCAAATTGCTGCCTTTTGTCAAGCCGCTCTGAGTCCCCCCTTGGGGGTTGAGAAGAGCGGGGTAGAAATGATGTAAATAAATAGATTGGTTTCAAGATTTGATGCAAATAACTGGATAAAAAGAAACTTACAGTAGTTTAGAGGTGCACAACATTCAACCAATACAGAATTGCAGTCTGAATGCTCACGGTCACTCTGAGGTCAACACTGTACCCCAGACTAACAGTGAGCCAAGGACTATCTACAGCACATAGAAAGCCCCTGCAAATTCCTCTGGGGTTCTGAAATTCACACAAATGATCAAAATGAGATTTGGTCAAAAAGAAATTGATTAGGTATCTTTGTTGATTGTGCAATGAATGACGTGTCTTCACAAGAGCCTCTTATCCTACTTTGTTTTAATTAACATTAATGATGTAAACATGTATAGAATCTGCTGTTTTTCTCCAACTACAGTCCTAGGTATGTGCAGCCAGTGGAGGAAATATATGTAAATGTAAGTAGTATAGGGAACTGAACTCATAGCAGCATGTAAGAGGCTTTTGGAGAATGAGCAGAGGTGTATAGAAAGGGATTAAAGTGATGGGGAGTTGGAGCTGAAAATCTGTAGCAGGATGGAATGAGGGACTGGCAGTCAGAGTGGAAAGGAGTCCCTGGTGATGCAATGGGTTAAACCCTTGTGCTAGCAGGACTGCTGACCAAAAGGCCATCAGTTCGAATCCAGGGAGCGGTGTGAGCTTCCATCTGTCAGCTCCAGTTTCAGGGACATGAGAGAAGCCTCCCACAAGATGATAAAACATCTGGGCATCCCCTGGGCAACGTCCTTGCAAACAGCCAATTCTCTCACACCAGAAGCGATTTGCAGTTTCTCAAGTTGCTCCTGACACACACACACAAGTCAAAGGGGAAATTGCTTTGGCAAGCAAAATAAGGCATGGCAAGATTGGCTGGAGAAAGGTACTTTAGACGCTGATGTGTGGTACTCTCTTCCATCAAAGTCTATGATCTTGCCCCACCCTGGCCTTCGCCCATGTAGAATTACCCGTATGGCTGTATACATCTACAGAGAGATCTCCAGTCATTTCAATTTGGATGCCCTTGAATTAGAAAATGCAAGACCAATCCCACCATTAAAAAAACTCTGCCTCTAAGCAATCTGGATACAATTTGTAAAGAAATAATTGTGTTCTTGTTCTTGTTGTTATGTGCCTTCAAGCAGACTCCGACTTACTTCAACGTTATCCTTGACAAGATTTATTCACTGAAATTTAGCCACTGCCCAATTCATAACATCACCTACAAGACCTGGCATTCCAGACCTGATGGTGCTTCACCCCTGAGATCAGAAAGGCGCTTGTGTCTTCAAAATAATAATAATAATCTTTATTTATACCCCGCCACCATCTCCCCAGAGGGGGCAGCTAACGTGAGGCCAAGCCCAAAAATACCACAAAATTAAGTACAAAGCAACAGAAAAATTACATCACAAAAAAATACATAAGGTAATAAAATAAAAAAATTAAATAAACAGTGCATAACATAATAAAAATCACACACAAAGGGCGGGCCTAATGAGTAAGATAAAATGTTTAAAAAAATTTTTTTTAACCTGGGTGAGATAGGGATAGAAAAAGTGTATTTATGAGAGAGGAACCCAAGAAGGAGGAGCAAAGGTGTTTGGCCTTCAATAAGGACAAGAGAAAGTGTGTCATGAGGACAACTGTAGATGGAAACAAACAAAATGGGCTGAATGGTCACTCTCCAAAGGCACATTGGAAGACCCAAGTTTTAAGATCTTTCTTAAAGGCTGTTAGGGTGGCGGCTTGCCTAATCTCACCAGGTAGCGTGTTCCAAAGCTGGGGGGCCACAGCAGAGAAGGCTCTCTCTCTTGTTCCCACTGGTCGTGCCAGTGATAAAGAAAGGGGCGAAAGGAGGGCCTCCCCAGAAGATTGAAGGGATTGTGCAGGTTTATAGTAAGAGATGTGGTACTGTTGTTGCTGTGTGCCCCCAAGTCAGTTCCGATTTATGGTAACCCAGCCTAAGGCAAACCTATAGTAAGGTTTTCTATCAAGGTATCTACTGAGGTGATTCCTCACTATCTTCCTTTGAAACTAAGAAAAGTTGACATACTCAAGGTCACCAAGTGGGTTTCCACTGCCAAGTGTGGATTTGAACCCTGGCCTGTAGAGGCCTCAAACCACTACATTTTATCTAAAAAGATGAAGAATCTCGAAATATAATTATGACTTGGATCCTAGTGGAAGCTAAGACGGAGATCCTGTGGCTGGGCCGTCCGGGCGATGGGGGATGTCCAGCTTCCAACCCTGTGCGGCGTGACATTATGTCCGTCATCATCTGTAAAAAGCCTTGGCATTACCTTAGATCCTCAGCTGTCGATGGAGTCTCATATCTCCACCATCAGCTGAGTGGCGTTTTTCCATCTCTGTCAGGCGAGGAAGCTGGCCCCCTCTCTGTCCCGGTACGATTTGGCCACAGTGGTCCAAGCTACGGTCATCTCAAGGTTGGACTACTGTAACGCTCTCTACATTGGCCTTCCTTTGTCAGTGATCCGGAAACTTAAGCTAGTACAGAACGCCGCAGCTCAGCTGCTTGCGGGACTCCCGACGAGCTGCCATATTACACCGATTCTGCGGGATCTGCACTGGCTCCCTGTTCAATACCGGATTACCTTCAAAGTGTTAGTTTTGACTTTTAAGGCCTTGAATGGTCTGGAACCAGTGTACCTAAGGGACCGCCTCATCCCCTATTGTCCCACTAGATCCTTACGTTCTGAGGAACAAAATCTCCTTGCTGTACCAAGTGTTAAAGTATATCATCTGACAGCAACACGGAGAAGGGCATTTCCAATCATAGCCCCAGTTCTCTGGAACGCGTTGCCTTCCGAAACCCGTGCCCTTCAGAGCCTTCCAGCATTCTGGAAAGCCTGCAAGACGTTATTGTTCCGGAAGGCTTTCGGGTCCTAAATAACTGCTGGATTTCCCTTATGTTGCTAAAGCTGTTGTATTTTGATGCTGCTTAATGTGTTGTTGCTGTTTTAATGTGATGTTTTTTAATCGTTTTTATTGTGATTGGTATGTGAGCCGCCCCGAGCCGGCTGGGAGTGGCGGCGAATAAGTTTGTAAATAAATAAAAAAAAGATCATGGAAGGAATTTGATTTCTCCCCTGTTAATTATTGTTGACTTTGGTGACACAATGAGCTTTTCAAGTGCCAGTTATTTCACCTGAAATACAGTACAAACTGTTTCTGCAATGGTTACATTCTGAATTTACCATGGAAGAAGGGAAGTGGATAATAATGAATTGAAGTCACATAATGAAATAAATAAGAGGCATAACCAAAACATTTTTTTTGAATTTTACATTCTATAATCCCACAACCTTCAGTTGTAATTCAAAAAACTGACTTTTCCAATCTCTGAAAGAATCTCTTCCAGATCTAGAATACAATACTGACATCATTATGTTAACCTCTTTCTAATAATAATATTAAAGCCTGGACTTTGCTAATATCTTGTCAAGGTTCTGTTTGCTAATCTTTGAGCCTTACAGGGGCTTTTTAGCATTATTTTCCTCATCCTTCTCTGCTAAAGAACTGCTAGGCTGCTTGAAACATTCCACCAGCCAAGCTATTTAATTGGCTCATCGCTAATATTGAGCAGAAGGTGCTTTGCGCAATGGAATGCTGCCCATAGCAACCCCATGCGTGGCTTCTCGGAGTCATTTCAGCTTGGAATCCTCAATGCCTACAGCTAAAAAGGGGGATGCGCAAGATAATGAAACTTAACACTATTTCTTTTATGTTTTTATCCAGATGCTTTGGCAAAGTTAAAACCAAACAGCAACAAGTCATAACTTGACAGCGTCTTCAAGGCGGGAATATTTTGCTTAGAATCCATCTCTGCAGAATCTCAGTTCCTATTCTTCTCTAGCCCTTGTCCCTCTTAATCAGAAGATCATGTTAAAACCTTATTGAACAAGAATCACTAAGAGTACATTGAAACAGCTCGAGAAATGTTGAGAAGGTTTGAGATAACTGTGGAGCTGTAGTAGCATGGTTTTCTTGCAGACTGTTGCTGGATTGCAACTCCCATGACGCACAGTCCAATCTCATTAGCATCTCAAGGCCACACATTTCCCACCAAAGCCTAAAATTAAAACACAATCAAGGCAAGAAAATGGCCTGGAGAAAACACCGTGTAAATGAAAAAGGGGAACGGGAGTAAGCTGTTATATATTCTTTTTTTCATACAAAAGCTTAAGTTATAATGGTGCCTCACTCATGCAACATGGAAAGAGATAGCAGCAAATCAGCAATAATACAGCAGTAAGCCATGCACACATACAATTGGTTCGTCTCGTCGTAGTTAAGGAACCGTAGCCTTGTACCATCTTGGTTATGTATTGCGTTTTACTGTTTTTACTGTATGTTTTATTGTATGCTTTTATTGCTTGTTGTGTTTGTGATCCGCCCCGAGCCTGCTGGGAGGAGCGGAATATAAAACTGAATAATAAATAAATAATAAATAAATACACATACCTAGATGCATAAAGCCGATAATTTGCCCAAGACAACCAACTCAACTGTAACTGATGCCAAAGATCTTTCTGCCAAGTATGGATTCAAGGGGTAAATATTTAAGAAATCAATTAGTGGCTGTCTGTTTTTATTTACAGTACAACCCGTGCATCCATGTTTCCAGACTTTGCGTGGATGCACGAAACTGCAGATAATAATGAACTGTATTGCAATGAAGGACTTCCAGTCCAAGAATGTTATAGCATTGTGCTGGAGGATCTTAATAAAGCCAAGAGAGGAGATATTTTGTCGGATGTGGATAAATGAAACCATGGATACTTCCATTTCACTTCCAGATTGTAACACAACAAAATGTTGAAAGGGAGGGATGGACACATCTGCAGGACACTATACTCTATAATTTAAGGTGATGCGCAAGAAGGTTGGCTTCTTACAGAAGTTAGCATCATGATTCCGCAAATATCTATCCACCTAGACTGGAACACAAGGAATGGTAAGATCAAAGAGGAAACTCCCGTTGTGTCATTTAGAAAGCAGGTTTACCAAGCTTCATTGGGCTTGTTTGCTGTTATTAAGAATGTAGCAGTTTGGCCAATGGATGGTAGTAGTGGCAGTAGTAGTTAATGTGCCTTCAATTTCTTACTTCTGGCAACTCTATCATAGGGTTTTCTTGGCAAGACTTATTCAAAGAAAACTTGCCATTGCCGTCTTAGGCTTAGAGCAGGGCTGTCCAACTGGCGGCCCCGGGGCCAGATTCGGCCCCGTAGCCTGTTGGACACGGCCCCACCTATGCCCTCAGCCGCCATTTTTAAATGTAAAAAAAAATGATTTTTTTAAAAAGGTGGCCGGGGCCGGGGAGGGAGGAGGCGGGGCAGGGAGGAGGAAGAGAGCTAGCTCCTCCTCCTTTTCGCGCCCCCTCCCTATCTAGGGCGGGGGAGCCGCTGAAAAAGGGCAGAAGGCGGCGCCAAGAGCAGCGCGTCACAGGCCTGGCGTGACGCACTGCCACTTAGCGCCGCCTTCTGCCCTTTTTCTGCGCCCCCTCCCTTCCTAGGGCGGCGGAGGCGCCGAAAGGAGGTAGCCGGCGCGCAAGGCCTGGCAGACGCGTCACAGGCCTGGCATGACGCGGCTGCCCCTTGGCACCTGCCTACTCCTCCTTTCGCGCCCTCCACCCTAGTAAGGGAGGGGCGCCGGAAAGGAGGAAGTAGGCGGTGCCAAGGGGCAGCGTCATGCAGGCCTGACGCGCTGCTCTTGCGCCGCCTTCTGCCCTTTTTCGGCTGTTTTAGGAGGGGGCGGGGCCTGGGCTGGGGGCGGGGCCTGGGAGCGGGGCCGAGCGGCCCCCTAGGTCATCAGTGACCTCTTTCCGCGCGGGTCACGGAGTGGAATCCGTCCTCGTAGCGATCACTGACGACATCCGCCGTCAACTGGACCGGGGAGGCTCGGCAGTCCTAGTCCTTTTGGACCTAACTGCGGCCTTTGATACCGTTGATCATGACTTGCTCCTCTACCGCCTGGCTGCCTCTGGGATCCAAGACAAGGCTTTGACCTGGCTGGAATCGTTCCTGCGAGGCCGCTCGCAGCGGGTTGAGTGGCAGGGTCAGGTCTCTAGGAAAAGTGAATTGGAGTGTGGAGTCCCCAGGGTGCTATTCTATCTCCCACCCTCTTCAACATCTACGTCCAGCCCTGGCCAGCATTGCTAGGAGCCATGGGTTCTCCTGCTACCAATATGCAGACGATACACAGCTGCTCCTGAAGCTTGACCCAGGGTCATCGTCGGTGCCGGACAGCTTCAGCCAAGGGTTGAGAGCGGTGACGAGCTGGCTCAGAGCACATAGACTCAAAATCAACCCGGCAAAACGGAGATCCTCTGGCCTGGCCGACCCGACCCTCACCCACCGCTGCCACTCTTTGAGGGCGAGTCCTATCCCCTGCTCCGGCGGTGAAAAGCCTGGGAGTGATCCTGGACGAAAAACTAACAATGGAGGCCCAGATCCAGGCTGCAGCCAAAGGTGCCTTTTTCCATCTCCGTAGGGCACGACGGCTGGCCCCCTACCTACCACCTGAGGCGCTGAGAACCGTGGTACATGCCACCGTTGTCTCGCGCCTGGATTACTGCAATGCCCTGTACGCGGGCCTCCCCCTGTCCACAACCAAGAGGCTAAAACTCATCCACAACGCAGCGGCCAGACTCATCTCTGGGTCATCAGTGAGGGACCACATTTCCCTATTTTAAAAGATCTCCACTGGCTGCCCCTAGAGTTCAGAGTGCTCTACAAACTTTTGGTGCTCACTTTTAAAGCACGGCATAACATTGGGCCAGCCTACCTGAGCGCCCGGCTGACGGTCCAACGCAGCGAGAGGCCAGCACGTGCCATAAACGGTGATCGGATGACCATCCCTGGGGTGCGAGAGGCTCGGCTGGTAGAGACCGGCGGAGAGCTTTCTCCGTGGCGGCCCCCATGATCTGGAACTCACTGCCACCCGCCCTCAGAGCCACTTCGACCCGGACTAGGTTCCTGTCAGACCTGAAAACCTGGCTCTTCCGCCTAGCGTTTGGGGCCTGATCGGTACCTTGAATGACTGAGCCTCTCCTTGCCGTCTGTATCTATGTTTTTAAATTGATGTACATTGATGTATTTTGGGGTTTTTAAATGATGTAAGTCGCCCGGAGCACCGGTGGTGGAGGGCGACTCACAAATATTAAAGTATTATTATTATTATTATCCGGCCCTGGACCCCGTAGAAGTTGGACAGCACTGGCTTAGAGAATCTGAATTCTTGGTCACCCAGCAAGTTTCCAAAGCTGAGTGTCAGTTCTCCAGATTCCAAGCACAGCACCTGAACCACTACAAACCCTGGTTCATCGGCCAACAGTAAAAACAATAGGCAAATATGACTAACAATAGGATTTTTTTCAATTATTAATGAATATCAGGACAACATAATATTTCATGTTTGAACCCTATTTACCTGCTTGTTGTGGAGCAACCGCATGTTTATGATTGTGTGATTTCTTCATAGTGTATTGATTGACAACTTATTGTTTTAGGTATAGAGTTTTGACCCACAACAGAAAACATATATTCTCATATTCACATATCACTCATTTCATTATACTGTGATTCATACACTCAATAGGTATTATATAGGATTAATCCAGTTCATGAATATTATATTGGAAACCCTTTGTTAGGTTTTTTTTAGCAATAGGAAAATACCTGTTTTCTGTGCAAACTCCAGAAGGCATCTTATAAATTGCATAACCAATTAATCTGATTTGGCCCATAGTTGAAAGACATGCTAGGATCCCAACTGGGTCATTTGCGCATTTGTGTTTTGTTTGTGTGTGTGTGTGTGTGTGTGTGTGCTGAAGCTGCTGAGCTTCCAAGATTAGATGGGAACCAGTGCCTTTAAGGTTATTTGGGCCATTTCCTTCTGGCTAAAACACAAAAATCATACAATAAGGGTTAGAAGAGACCACAAGTGCCATCGGTGAAGCTTAAACGACAAGTGGCAATCTATACCTCCTCAAACCAAAGATGGGGCACCAAGTGGGAGCTGGGTTGGAGGGGAGGTGTCACAAGAGAAATGTATGGCTATCAACAAGTTCAATTTTTTTAGTCTTTCTGGAGCAGAAATCTATTTGGGCTTGCATGTAAGCCTAATTTTTATTTCTAACATTAGTATATATTTTATTCTCCTTTTTGGTTTTATGTTGCTGGGTTTAGTATCCATTGTTTTTATATAATGCACTTATGACATAGGTATAGATGAATATTCTCCCCTTGTATTTATCTCTTAATGCTTAGTTACTTCATGAAAAATTCTGCTATTCTATGTTTGAATTTTATACGTGCCGTTATTAAATATACTGTGAGCTGCTCTGAGCACAATCTCATAACTAATTGACAAAGAATTAGGGAATATTAATGGATTACAATCCATCGCCAATCTAGAAGGATATTAATCCACACCAAGTTTGTTTTTATTCACCAGATACCGTTCAACTGCTTTATCTTCACTTTTAGGATGAGTGGGTATATTTTTTTTAGTATATGCAGACAGGAGATAGACTGTATATTTCCCAGAACCACAAGAGGACTTTGACTTAGATAAAAACTTAAGAACATGGCCTTTTACTTTAATGTTTAACTGGGTTGGATGACTGAACTGTGTCCAGCTTACAATATTCCCAGAATGTGGGAGGGCGGGTGGCTAACCAGATCATAGAGAAATTTTAGATATGGACAGTTTTCATATCAATTCTGCAACTTTCTTTGCAACTACACTGGACAGCT
The DNA here is from genome assembly GCA_030556195.1 of Anolis apletophallus. NCBI lineage: Eukaryota > Metazoa > Chordata > Lepidosauria > Squamata > Anolidae > Anolis > Anolis apletophallus. The sequence goes on from JARBWK010000003.1 coordinate 189,709,993, forward strand.
ACAGCTTTCAAGGCAAATTGCAATGTATTCAACATTCAAACAAGTGTTTAGGATTTATTATTAATTCAAAAGGGTGCTCAATTTAACTACAGCCATCAGTATGCAAGACCTGAGCAGGGTTGTTGATGATAGGATGACTTGGAGTCCCTAATTCATATGGTTGCTGTAAATTGGTTGACTTGACAGCAGTTAACAACAAAACTTCTCTCATTCCTCCAAGAGCAGACTAGATTCTTCATTATTCTCGGGGAGAGATATCTATCTATCTATCTATCTATCTATCTATCTATCTATCTATCTATCTATCTAATAAAGCGGAATGTTTGTTTGTATGTGTGTGTGTGTATGTATGTGGCAGCGTTCTGATTGGCTCCAGGCCTCTATATTCGGACAACATGATTGGTTGCCAGTGAGGGAGTATTTGCATAACACTTCTATTGGCCAGCCAACACGAACATTCCGACCCTCTAAACTGGCAGAGGAGGATAAGGCAAAGGCCTGAGGCAGTCGCCAACACAAACATTCCAAAGCTCTAAAGTAGCAGAGGGGGTAAGAGGGGGTAAGGAAAAGGCCTGAGGCAGTCAGGCATGGTGGGAGTTTCAGACCAAAACACTTTGCGACCCCTTTGCGACCCCAAACAATGAGAGAGCAAGACCAAACTTGGCACACAGAACCCTCAAGACTCACTCTGCATCCTGGTGCAGTTTGAGGGAGGATGGACCATGGATGACGGGACTTGCAGTACTTTAACTCATTTGCTTAGAGCACTGTGGCTCACACCATAGAAGGATCAGGACCACACTTGGCACACAGATGCCCACTGGCCCACTTTACAACCTGGTGCAGTGTAGGGCAGGATGGGCCACAAGTGATGGGATTTGCAGTACCTTCACCCGATTCATTTCCCACAGAACATTGAAGCCCCTACAAATCACAGACCAGGCCCAAACTTGGCACACAGAGTACCCATGACCCACTCTACATCCTGCTGCAGTTTTGAGTGGGATGGACCATGGATGATAGGACTTGAAGTGCCTTCACTCACTTTCTGAGACCACTGTGACCCTCATCCAATTACCAAAAAAGAACAAACTAGGCACACAGAGCCTCCATGACCCACTTTACATCCTGGTGCAGCTTGGAGGAGGGCAGACCATGCATGATGGGACTTGAAGTACCTTCACTCACTTCCCAAAACTGCTGCAAACCTAATCCAATGACTGATCAAGACCAAACCTGACACACAGAGCCCTCATGACCCACTCTACATCCTGGTGCCGTTTGAAGGAGGATGGACGATGGATGATGGGACTTGAAGTACCTTCACTAACTTCCTGAGACCACTGCAAGCCACGTAAACATCTCATAAGGACCACCCTTGGCACATAATGCCTTTCTCAAATAACCCGGGCAGGGCCGGGTCCCCAAGCTAGTATATATATAAAGAAAGGAGTCAGAGAAAGCAAACCACACTGGCTCAAGAAAGGCCATCAGGACAAACTTCACTTAAAGTTGTTGTTGTTGTTTAAGAAATGTATATCCCATCTTTCCCTACTTAAGGGCCCAAGGTAGCTTACAGCAGATGAAAACATGCATAATAAAGTTAAAACATTTAAAAACAAATATTAGTAGTTGCTGCCACATGTCCTAAAACATACTATAATAAAACATTAAAACTTTAACGCCACCGCTAAATAGTCCAGGTTCTTCCCCAACTTTGTACGTCCTGAGTTCAATCAAAGGCTCCCTTAAAAAGGTAGGCTTTAGGCTCCTCCTAAACCCCAACAGAGAGGGCACTGCTCTAGCTTCCCCTGGAAGGGCATTCCAAAGGAGAGGTGCCACTCCAGAAAAGGATGCCCCTCTGGAAATCTGTAACCTGAGCAAATCACAGAACTTAGTTGACACAAGTCTTTTCCCACTAGATCTGAGAGTTCTTGCTGGTGTGTATTATGGGACCTGCTGTTGCAAGTCGTCTGGGCTGATGCTATGAGTTCAAAGTAAAAAGTACAACATTGGGTAGGAATGAGATACTGGAAATCCCATTATACAAAATAAAGCTCTTTAAGATCCACTGTTGTGGCCTGGTCAGATTTTGAGTGTTAAGAAGAAGAGGCTGGGGGTGCTGGGAGAGATTCAGAGGGCCCAGAGAGAAATGTTTTAGAATCTCCTGATGGTTCCCAGAAGAAAGGTGAAGGTTATTCCCACGGAAACCTGCCAGGAGTGCAGTCCAGGGAAATCGGGGAAGATGAATGTTTGTCAAGGTCAGGTAGATCAGAGCTAAGACAACAGGGCCAGCAATTAAGAACTTGCTTCTCCAAGCGATTCAAAGATAAGGTGAGCAGGTGCAAAAGAAATGATATCATGGGAGGGATTTTTGGCTTTTAAAAGTGGTTTGTGTTGATACAATCATTGTGAGAGCAATGCTGTGTTGAGGAACAGACCTCAAGGGCCATGAAATTCATGTAACCAAGTGTCAAGCTGTTCCTGTGTTCTGATCTTGCGAAACATAGTTTTGCCGGCCTGGGATTCATGTACCTTCTCTTTGAATGGCATTGTTTTGCCTACCTTGGATTTATGCATTTTGTTCTTGCATATATCGCTGGAGTTATTATAGATACTTTCTCTGAAGGGATGTTTGGGACTTTTAGCTTTTATGGACACAACTTGGAAAACTTTGATGCCTTTTTTTATATTTGCTTGCTTTTCATATCTCTCGGCATTACTTCGCAAACGAAGATTCTTAGGAAGGACTCCTCCCACGCTTTTTACAAGCGCTTTGATGACTAAACAGGCCAATCTGAGATAGGCAAGTACGGTTGCAGAAAACACAGCAGAAAGTCTCCTTGGGTGATGTTGTTTCCAAGTTGCGGTTCTTTCTGCGTTGTCGTTTCTCTTCGAGACCCATTCGGCGTGTCTTCTCGAAAGAGGCCGCAGCATTGTGGATAGTGCATCTCCATGCCTCCTGATGTGAGGCCAGGGTGGACCATTGTTGGTGATCAATCTGGCCGAGCTTGAGATGTTGTTTCAGGGAGTCCTTATATCTCTTTTTGGGTGTGCCTGTCTTGCGCTGATCCGTGGCGAGTTCACCATAGAGTAGTAGTATCTTTGGGAGGCGGTGGTCCTCCATCCTATGGACGTGCCCTGCCCAGCGCAACTGTGTTCTCAATAGCATGGCCTCAATGCTGGTGATCCCTGCTTGCTCAAGGACAGCAACATTAGTCACATCGTCGGTGCTTTTCATATATTCAGCTTTTATTACACTCTGTTTTTAATAAACTCTTACATTGGGATTATCTGGACAGTTTATGGTTTGTTGTGAAAAGAGGCTCCAGGCTCCTAGGGCAACATCTACCTTAAGATTTGGGTAACCAGTTATCAAAGAACATGCATCTATTTAATCTCTATCTTATATTTGAAGACAAAATAAACCTCAACTTTTAAAAAAAAGGACCAGCAATGCAATTATTTTATATTAAGCGTACATTCAGTTTATGGCGTAGTCATATAGGAAATGACTGATATGAAAGGAGGTAGAGAGCTCTTCTAGCCAAACAACACTATTTGTAAGAGGAATACTCTTTATAGCCGTATCTTCCTGCCAAATTGGGGAAAAAATCATACTGGTCACTAAACTAATATAAGATGTGAAAATGTCCTCCCTTGCTGACAGATCTCACTAAACCATTTTTCTTAACAATTGCAAGAAGAGTAAAAATGGAGCAATATGCAGCCATCTGTACAATTTAATTAAATTTCTCTATGGGTCTCTACAGGATACTTTATATAGGATGACTGCAACTTTCCTGTCACGACACGTTCCGATCTAGTTTGCAATGCCATAATTATAGCTCTCTTTTCGTTTAAAAAGAAATAATGTGTATATTACATTATACACATAAGGGAGGCGAGCCTTTCTACACAACTAGATCAGGCAAGCTACAGAAATCGGTTTTGCTCAATAAGAGATTCTGGGGTTTAAAAAAAATGTAGCAACAGGTGGTGCCTGATCAGTGAGGTCAATCTACCTCTGAAGTCAGTACTCCTCGGGCTGTTATGGTGTTTCAAAAATGCTTCATGTCATTGATCTTAGCTTCTGGCTCTCAGCTAGACATTTCTGGAATTCCCTAGCATCTCTGCTATTCACAATAGGAGGGAGTCTCTGACCATTTCCTGGCACTTGCTTTCTATTTTGTTTATGGGCCGCTAGCTATACCTTGAAGCGTTTGCCTCATTTAATTGGGCTCCTTCTTGCTCATCAAATAAATGCCATACCAAAAGTGCACTGTTTCCTAAACTAAGCAGTTCAGGTCTACAAAGCAAACATGTGTGTGCTTAATTCAGCAAGTAAAAAAGTGTGCTGCAACATTACCAGTATGCCAAATGCAACTTGATTTTAAAAATGAACTATTTAAACTCTTCTACTAAGACACCATCTTGAAACATGAGCAGAACAAAAGTTTCAAACATGTTATGTGGGATCCGCACTTGGAACTGTAACCTGCATTTGCTTTTTCAGGACCATGATCAGCTGTAAAGTGGTGCACTCATTTTATCTGCTGCTTACACCCCCCAGAAATGGACACAATTGTACAGTTAGACCCTTTCCATTAACAAGGATCAAACCTGTGTAGAGAAACCTGTGTAAGCACATCATTTTGGAAACTGTTCGTCTGAAAAATTATAATCCCCAGAGAAATAGCCATGTGTGAGGATCTCCCTTTATTCATTTTTAACTATAGCAAGGTAGTTTTCTTATTCCAGCCTTACCACCAAGTTATATGAAGACTTCTTTTATTTCCACTTGCTGCCACCATATAATGCAATAAATATTCACACAGGTCAGCTTTCCCACTGACCTTTCAATTACTGTGTCAGGGCAGGGACCCAAACTTACACTGACACAATTTATTAGCTTTCGCTGCCACCATTCACTGTACTTGGCTACCCACTGGGAATAATTTGCTTTTGCGGCTTGTGGGTGAAGTAACTACGCGGGGAGATATCTTTGTTAAATAACTGCAAGGTGTATTCAAACAATGTTCTAAGCATTGAGGTTTCAGAGTTCAAAGCTTAGGTGGTTACAGTATCTTCTAAGAGGCACGTATCTTGAGGTTACAATACACTAACTATGGGGATACAACTTGATACTATATAGCTGTACTCCCAGAACCAATAACTCAGCAGTCTTTACACTAACTGCTTGTCCTTTAAACCCAACTGCTTTCCTAGCAGTTCAAACACAGCTTTTCTTCTACTCTCTCACAGAGTAGAGTCTGAGTCCTTTTTAAAACTGGCTGACAGCTGGCTAAGACGGGCTCTCAAACTCTCCACATACCCTCTCTCCTTCGACATTCACTACCAACTGCCAAAGTTTGAATTCGAAGCTTCTAAGGCCAGTTGCAGGCTCCGCCTCCTGTTTCCACGGTAACGGAAACCCCTTGGTGGTTCGGCACGCGAATATCTCTGTTAACCCTTTACCATTTGCTAAGTTTTTACCCCTTCAACATACATACTTATATATAAATATCAATCATATATAAAACCTGTAATAAAGAAGTATGACTTCACCACACTATGTCACTCTCTTGCAGAAAAAAAAGAGAAAACAACTGCGTCACTCCCATAGCTACTATGGAGTAAGTTTTGAAAATCGGAACCCACTCCTGGTTAAACATAGAATGTCATCACGATCTGATAGATCTATTTAGGGTGAAATGAAGAAAGAGAAAGAAATGATTGTAGTAAAGGAAGAGAAAAATAGAATGCAAGAAACACAGTCCATGCTTATTTAATTGGCTGCATCCAGATGACAGAAAAAGTCAATCAAGGTCCTCCTGATGACACCTACTTATTTCTCCTTGCCATCCAAGTCAGACACAGCTTTTCAAGTACCAGTCCTGTTTCTGGATCTGGTAATGTGCTGATAAGGGCCAACAAACTGAGGTTGAATCCAAAGAGTCAGATGTGTGTATGAGGGTCGAAATTACTTTAAATTCATGGTTGCATGCCTCTTGGAAAAAGAAGTATGTTACTAAGAGGTACTTCTTAATCCAGCTGCCATTTACAATTGAGTAGCTGTGAATCATTTTATCAGCTTTGGGTGGTCTACTGCTTCAACTGTCTTTGAAGGGATATCAGCATTGAAGCAATGCTCATCCACCATCAACTCCGCTGGACTGGCCATGTTGTCTGAATGCCCGATCACCGTCTCCCAAAGCAGTTACTCTACTCCAAACTCAAGAATGGGAAATGGAATGTTGGTAGACTGGAAAAGAGATTTAAAGATGGGCTTAAAGCCAACCTCAAAAACTGTGGCATAGACACTGAGAACTGGGAAGCCCTGGCCCTTGAGCGCTCTAACTGGAGGTCAGCTGTGACCAGCAGTGCTGGAGAATTTGAAGAGGCATGAATAGAAGGCGAAAGGAAGAAACGTGCCAAGAAGAAGGCACATTAAGCCATCCATGACTGGGACCGCCTTTCATCTGGAAACCGATGTCCTCGCTGTGGGAGAACATGCGGATCAAAAATATAGGGCTCCACAGCCACCTACAGACCCATCGCCAAGACACCACATCTGGAAGACAATCATTCTCCAGCCTAAGTAAGTAAGTAGTTAAGGAGTGAAATATACCAATCACAATAGTACACACGTTGCTAACCTAAATTGGATTACTAAAATATACATTAAATAAAGCTTCTCTCAAAGATGACCCAGAATGCTTCATCTAGTGCAGAATGCAACAACCAAAGCTGAAACTGATGATCCTGAAAAGAGCTACACTCAGGTACACACAGTTGAATAAAATCCCACATTATCTGCATTGAACTGGAATATTGGCAGTGTACACTCAGATAACCCAGTTCAAAGCAAATATTGTGGGATTTTCTGCCATGCTATTCTGGGTTATCTGGCTGTGTGGAAGGGGCCTGGCTTTCCTCTTGCTTCTCATCAGTTTAAGACAGTGTTCCCAACCTGTGGGTCCCCAGGTGTTTTGGCCTACAACTCCCGGAAACCCCAGCCAGTTTACCAGCTGTTAGGATTTCTGGGTGTTGAAGGCCAAAACATCTGGGGACCCAACAGGTGGAGTACCATTGGTTTAAAGCAATAATGCTTACCTTTGAAGCCCCAAACAGTTTGCTAGCCATCACACCATGGGAGCACCTCTCCCAAAGCCTGTGACTTGGGATTTCTGGCAGGTTGTCCTCCAAATTCTTCAAGTACATTATTTGACAATAAGGGAGAGATGGTTCATGCTAGTGGCTTCCACATCAGCAAACTAAGAAGTCAATTCTGGATCCTGCTCTGAACTTTAGATGAGCTACCAAAGCTAATTTATAAATATGATTTGAAATCTTCAGTATCTCCTTTAAGTGTGAGACTACTACCTAAAGAGAATTTATTCATTTGCTGACACAGGTGCCATCAACTACCAAAGGTAGTGACAACTATACAATACCTTTTTGACTGAGATGAGATTTGGGAAGGGCAGGATTTACATTTTTTTCAATATCATCTAAAGCAGGCCTGGGCAAACTCTGGCCCTCCAGGTGTTTTGGACTTCAAGTCCCACAATTCCTAACAGCCTACCGGCTGTTAGGAATTGTGGGACTTGAAGTCCAAAACACCTGGAGGGCCAGAGTTTGCCCAGGCCTGTTCTAAAGACTTTATTATCTCAAACACTAGTTGATTTGACCTGCCCTAGCGCATTTATTGTCTTCTCTGTTATTACTATGATCACACAGTTTTGGTGTTTTATTGCAGTGTTTCGCAACCAGTGTGCCGCAGCACACTAGTGTGCCGTGAGCGATCATCAGGTGTGCCGTGGGAAATTGGCACTCTTCCCCCTCCTAGCAGCTCTTTCCCTCCCCAAAGATCCTCCCCGAGACAAAGGAAGGGCTCCGCCAAGGCCAGGCCTCGACTCAGCATGGCTCCAGCTCCCGCTCAGGGCTGCTTCACCCTCTCGATGCTCCCAGGTTCGCTCACTGCCCAATTCACCGACGTGGAGCTTCCGGCTTTGGCTGTTCTCGTGAGAAATCCAAGCCAACACGAAAACGCCAACTCAATCACTCCCGCCCAGTGCTCTGCTTTTGCGAAGGGAGGAGGGAGGCAGCAAAAGAGGCCACACAGATCTATGAAACTTATAGAATCTATAAGGGTCTGGAGAACAAGCCCTATGAGGAGCGGCTTGAAGAGCTGGGCATGTTTAGCCTGAAGAAGAGAAGGCTGAGAGAAGACATGATAGCCATGTATAAGTATGTGAGAGGAAGTCATATATATGTTGTGTTCATCGAAACAGGCCCAGGTTTCACACTGAGTGTATAAATACATTTTAAAACATATTAAGTATATGTATTACTGTGTTAGAGTGTCATTTTGATTGGTGGTGTGCCCCAGGATTTTGTAAATGTAAAAAATGTGCCGCGGCTCAAAAAAGGTTGAAAAACACTGTTTTATTGGACTGTTTTAATCCTCGTAGTATATTGTCCTGGTATTCACTATGATGATTTAAAATGCTAAAATAAAATAAAATAATAAATAATTGGATTAAAGAGCCATTACTAAGACATATCGTACTGATCTCAATGGCTCATTTAGTATAGATACAGCCCCCAGTCTATATTTCTTGCATTTTATTCCATGCATATTAAGAAGTCAAGATTGGTAAACTCTTGGTGTCACAAAGCTCTATATGGCTATACTCACTGGAGAACACTAGAAATTGCTTTCCAAAAGGTAACATTCCCAAGTTCTGTTACTCTCCTAGATGACAATACTTACTTTTAAATCCTTGTTTCAACATGAATCAATCATATCCCCTTCTCACAGGACTTATCTTGGATACCCAAAACTTGACTTTTGTGTTGATGTTATCACACAATTATTGACTCAGCAATCCCTGAGAACATGTCTTTATATATTTGCTAGATGCATTGATTTCTTACATTACTGTCCAAGCCATAAAACAAAACATTTTCCATCCATCTTATCTCATTGCTTTCATTGCTTAGTTACGTTATTGCCAGTTCACAAAACCCAAAAGGCTTTCATGTGTCTCTCCTGACTTTGAGAAATTATTTCATTTCCTGTGCTGAAGGTTGGGTCAGGAATTGCAGTTTCTATGACACTGAGTTTCCAGAGAGTATCATGCCAAAGTAGTAAAAAATTACACTGCAGATAGGGACCAAATGGATGAAGTCTGAGAATGCAGCAGATTAATTCAGTCTTGGCAACAATGTTGTGAAAGAGTGACTAATGGGAGTAACATTAAGGATGGAGAATGAAAATCATAATTTATTAGCAAGTTAATTTACCTAGAACAGGTATGCAGAATATGTGGTCAGCATAGATAAAGCTGGGTTACCATAGGAGCTGCAGTCCCACAATGTTTGTAGGGTCACACATTCCTAACTTCTAGTCTACAAGAATCTGGCGCTAATGGTAACCTGGTTCCAATGGTAGCTTTTTACATATGTCTTATGTTTAATGTTTTTAATTGATTTTAAGTTCGTAGTTATATGTAGTAATTAGCTATTATGATTTCTTTGTGTACTGCATGCTGGCATTTAATTTTTGCCATTAGCATGTTGTAAACCGCCGTGAGTCTCCCCAGGGGTGAGGAAGCCGGTATATAATTTATTTTATTTACAGTATTTAAATTCCGCCCTTCTCACCCCGCAGGGGACTCAGGATGGATTACAATGTACATATACATGGCAAACATTCAATGCCATAGACCAGGCCTGGGCAAATTCCGGCCCTCCAGACGTTTTGGACTCCAACTCCCACAATTCCTAACAGGCTACCGGCTGTTAGGAATAGTGGGAGTTGGAGTCCAAAACACCTGGAGGGCCAAAGTTTGCCCAGGCCTGCCATAGACAAAGGTTTCCCCCTGACATTAAGTCCAGTTGTATCTAAGTCTGAGGGGTGGTGCTCATCTCCATTTCTAAGCTGAAGAGCCGGAGTTGTCCATAAACACCTCCAAGGTGATGTGGCTGGTATGACTGCATGGAGCGCTGTTACCTTCTCGCCGGGGCAGTACCTATTGATCTATGCACATTTGCATGTTTTCGAACTGCTAGGTTGGCAAAAGCTGGGGCTGACAGCGGAAGCTCACCCTGCTCCCTAGATTCAAACCTGCTACCTTTCGGTCAACAAGTTTAGCAGCTCAGTGGTTTAACACACTGCGCCACCGGGGGCTCCAAGTATATAAATACAGTAAATAAATAAATAGCTTTATAGTTGCATGAGGCACTAGTGTTATGCAAGATTGGCTAGCTGTTTCCCCCAATTCCCACCTGCCCCCAATGCTGCTGAAGGTTAGAACCACCCCTCTCCCCAAATACTATAAGATATGGCAAAAAAAGTCTAAAATAGTTGGCGGGTTTCAGTAAATCAGACAAACCTTCCCATCACAAGAAACGTTTCCCATTGGCAGAAAGCAAACTTGATCTTAACAGATTGCCTCCTTCCTTGGATCATTTCACACTAGGTAATGAAGATTTAAGTACGTAATTGCAATTTCTCTTTCAGTCAACAAGTTTTACAATTCAAAATAAGGTAATTAAAGAACAGAAGAAATTGCCTATGCTGTGAAATACCAAACTCTAGAATTAATCACTAGTCCTTTATTACTTTCCAAATGCAAAGAAACCACAGCCAGACCATATAAAATTTAGGTAAATTTTCAAATCCTGCATTTTATTCTATTAATGTCTATAATCATGTCTATTAACAAAAATATCCTGCATTAAGCAAGAGAACTACAGATTGGAAAGAACTGTGAGAATGCTGGTTCCAGAAGCTTAAATGTTGTATCCCGAACTTTTAAGTAGCACTGCTACAGAGAAGTTTATTTACACAGCTTGATGACTTTTCATAAATACGTAAAGGGCATTGTTATAAATCTTGCACATAAAATAATCTCTTTGCACACACTCTGCTGTGCTGTTTCTCCCAGCTGAAAAGGAAAGTGCTTGCACCGAAAATTTCACAGGGACTTGCAATAAATTATGCGAACAGGGAAGGTCAATATTTAAACTAACACAGAAGTAGAAAACTACGTTAAGATAACACATTACTGTAAAAGAACCATGCTACTACATACACTTGGAAAGCGAAACAATAGTTTTAAAGTATTTTGGACAGTGTGCTTTATCTGCTCCATTAACAAAAACTGCATAGCTGAAATACAACTTAAAGTGGCTTCTGATATACAGTAAATTTTACAGAGAGCTGAGTTGCAATTCAAACATGTAACTGGTTAAATATTTGCATATGTGCCTACTTTTCAAGTTAGTGGTATATTTAGAATATATAAAATATATTCCCTATTTTTATTAAAAATATATATATACAAATCAGGATTGCTAGTTTAGCATGTGCTGCCAATTTTGCAAGCACATCATTCTCACTTTAAACTTATCTACCACACATTTTCCTATCTGTAATAATGGTAAAAGCAAAACAACAGCAGGAAAAACCAATTATATGGTTAAGAGACATTACTGGCAATAGATAAGACAACCCTGATTGAAGTTTTACTACACTTTCTTCTCAGTTCCTAAAGCTTCCCCTTCACTTGCAGGGTCCTTTGAAGCAAACAAATCTAAACAAAACAAGCCGAGCATATTGTATTCCAAAGAAAGGAAGGAAGGAAGGAAGGAAGGAAGGAAGGAAGGAAGGAAGGAAGGAAGGAAGGAAGGAAGGAAGGAACAGCAAAGTGAACAATACTTACCTTAAAACTAACTCGGAAATGCCCCACTTTCAACTTCACGTTGTGCAGAAACTGGAGATGAATGCTTTAGCACATTTCTTTTTGTGGGGAAGGAGAAATCTATCTTTGCTTTGGGAGAGGGAAAGAGCACCAATTGAAAAGGCTACCCAAACTGAGCTGAAGGAGGACTCTCAGCTACATACATAATCTTTATGTGGAAGCCTTCAAAGCAAAATGCTGTTGGGTAACTGCTCAAAAACGGCAGAGACGACAACAAAAAAGCCTGGCTGAGTCTGCTTAGCAGGACTGCAGCCGGGAGCCTGAATGACACGCAGATGCAGATCTCCTCGAATCAGGCTTGTTGGGGGCTGGCATTCCAGCGCAGTTCCCTTTGCCATAGGACAGCCCCGTTTCTCCCTCCCTATTTCACTGCAAGAGGGCAAGGGCTCAATGGTAACAGCTGTTATGAGGAACATTTGATCTCCATGCAAGGAAGGAAAGGCAGGATACAACAGTAAATTGTCCTCCTGACTTTTTTTGGACAAGGAGAACTCCAAGCATTGTTCTGCAGTTCATTATAACTTTTTCTTTAAAAAACCCAAAACTAAACTATTTGCTATATTAAAACTGTTTAGATCTTTGTATTTGGGGTTTTCAAGAAAATTGAGCTCATTCCAGCATTTAACACAATGGTTTCCAACCTTTTTTTGTCCAGGGACCACTTTGACCACTCTCCTGCATTAGTAACAAAAGGGTTACAAATCGGTTTTTGGTCTACTTTAGATTCAGTTTGGTTATTTGGGGTGCTGATTCAGAAAATTCCATTGGATAGACTACAAGAAGTTTACCACATTCTTGCTGGAAGACAAAATATTCTTAGGAATATACTAATAAAATCTGCAAATAATAAAATCTGCAAAAATGAAACTATAACTGTGGACGGCCAATTGTACCGTTGTTTGCTGACTTAGATCAGAAATGGACTAAGAACACGAACACAGCCAAAATGGGATCAAAACAAGAGCTCCGTTATATCTAAACCAGCAGTTCCCGATCTTTGGTCCTCCAGTTGTTTTGGACTTCCAACTCCCAGAAATCCCAACCAGCTTAATAGCTGTTAGGAATTGTGGAAACCGAAGTCTAAAACACCTGGAGGATCAAAGGTTGGGAACCACTGACCTAAAGAGCCTGGTCAAATATTGGATCATACCAAGGAACTCAGCTTCATCTAAGCAACTCTGGATTAAACCATCTACTCCAGAATCCCAGATCAAGAAAGCAAAGTAATATACCCTATCCCACCTACTAGATCAAAAACATCTTGCCAACACCTGCCTAAAACATTCATTTTGTTGCCTGATGAGGAACAAATGGCATCTTTCCAAAATAAAAAAATCCAAGGGATCTCAAGGTTGGTATACAAATATCAGTAGCAGAACAGTCACACAAAGAAAAAAGAGGGAGGAAGCAAGCTCAGGCATGATATCTTACAGCTAAGAGTTCTTGGGAAGATCAGCTGAGTTGGAGGCAGGTCAGGGAGTCTGAGGTCAATGGCTTCTGGCAAAATGACAGGGAAAGTCAAAGGTATTTCAGCAAAATTGATAGTAGTTCTTTTTCTTCTTCTTTCCCTTACCTTTGCAATCTGATAGAATGGCTGCCAGAGTTATGATCATATAAATCTGTCTTCTATTAAGCCAATTTAATTGTCTATTGTATTGTTGGCTTCCCATCTAGCATTGTATTGTTTACTCTCACTGCCAGGAGCTCTCTTAACATTTCAGATAGGGGCCTTTCCTGGCAGGGAGATGATTTTAGCAAGGCAAGCTAAAGAATGACTCTGGAAACTCCTACTGGCAAAACAACACTGTGTTGCATTGTAAATAAATATTTTTCCCCACCCTGAATCTATTGCCAATTTTATTCGTTATCTCGATGTCTGAAAACAAAGTAATAGAATCACAGAGTTGGAAGAGGTGGCAAAGACTATTCAATCCAACACCCTACCACACAGAAAAACACATTCAAAGCATTATTGGCAGATAGCAATCCAACCTCTTTAAAAACTTCCAAGGTAAGATGTTACACTATCAAAGAGGTCTTATCACTTTTGTGGTGAAAAAAAGAAAAGAAACCACCTAGTACATCTGAAGGTTGTACAGAGCGGCAGGGATCACCATATTGCCTCCCCAGAATGAACATCCCCTTGTAGGCATCCCCTTAAAAGTTCACTGAACTATATTAACCATGGTATATTAAAAGAAAAATTGCAATTATCTTGCAAATCTACGAATCCTCAAAAATTCTCCCCCCAATGTTTTAATTCAAAAGTACTACTACAAAAGATATTCTGTGATATCTAATAATTCATAAATGGTGCAGTGGGTTAAACCTTTGTGCCAGCAGGAATGAAGACTGACAAGTCAGACATTTGAATCCAGGGAGAGTGTGGATGAGCTCCCTCTGTCAGCTCTAGCACCCCATATGGGGATGTGAGAGAAGCCTCCCACAAGGGTGGTAAACCACCGAAACACACCCGGGCATCATCCTTGCAGATGGCCAATTCTCTCACACCAGAAGCAACTTGCAGTTTCTCAAGATGCTCCTGACACAACCCCCCCCCCCCCTAAATAATAGGCTAACACCTGCTGAAGTTTCCAAAAGCAGCTCTAAGCAGAGTTATAGTAGTCCAAATGGCATGTATCCCTATAGCCAGATTTGGTACCTCAGAGAATGGTTGCAGCTGACACTTAATATGAATGCGCAAAGTAAGTCCTGGTCAAACTGAGAACCTGTGCCTTCAGGGGAAGTATAAACCCATTTAAAATATACTTGTATATTTTAATTTGCATTGCAATGCTTTTAGTTGTGAACTGCCTTGAGCCTCGGTATAGCGAGAAAAAGCGGGATCTAAGTTATTTATTTATGTATTCATAATTTATTTATTTACAGTATTTATATACCGCTTTTCTCACCCCTGAGCGGACTCAAAACAGTTTACACAGAAATAATGGCAAAATTCAACGCCTTACATACGTAAACCTAATCACAAATCAACACCGAAAGGTTGCAAGTTTGAAGCCCCGGGTCAGCATGAACTGCCAATTGTCAGCCCAGCTTACTGTTGACCTAAGCAGTTTGAAAACAGCTATAGCTGTAATTAGAGAAATTAGGTACCGCTAAAAGCAGGGGAGGTGTTTTACGACGCCATAAAGAAGATCAGAAAATGCTGGGCAACCAAAAGGAAGAAGGAAGTCCTGATGGCTTTTTGTCATAGAGGATGGAGCGACAGCACCCCCAGTGGCTGGATTTGAGCCCAACCTTCCATGGCACCCAAAAAAAAAGCTGGACATTGAATTGAAACAACATATCTTCCTTCTGTACTGTCTGTCTCTGAGAGCTTACTATCATGAATGAGTGATAGTTTGTGCAGTTCCAACCAGGAGAGGACAGCCTCTCCATTTTATCCTCTTGAGCATATTACTACCAATTACTACCACCCTTTGGGGTCTATCAAAGTTCTCGGGGAAGGAGAAACAAAACTCTTCATGTGGAGGCTTGTACACAGAGGTTATTGTGATGTTATTAAGCTCAACTGTTATAGTCTCTATATTGTTTTCTTCAGTGTTGTGGGCACTGCTGACCTGGAGGCCTGGTTTTACAAAGACAGCGCTTCCATACTGCACATGTGGTCTTTCCACTACTAAAATCATTCCACAAGACGCAGAGCCAACCTTAAGAAATGGGGCCACAAAGTGGAATCCACAACATGCGAGTGTGGAGAAGAGGAAACCACAGACCACCTACTGCAATGCAACCTGAGCGCTGCCACATGCAAAATGCAGGACCTTCTTAGAGCGACACCAGAGGCACTCCAAGTGGCCAGTGACTGGTCAGAGGACATTTAGTATAATGCCAAGTCTGCAGACTTTGTTTTCTGTTTGTTTGTTTTTAATGGTTTTTAATGGTTTTTGGTTCGCTCCTGACACAATAAATAAAATATCAATGACAATTTGCTATAAGATAGAAAAAATGACATTTAAAACATGAAATATAAAAATTAAAACATCCAATAAAAACATTAAAATCACATGATCCAAGTTCATAGACTGGGCTATTCCAATGTCAATTGCACACACTCCATATTTGCCTCTTGTACTGCGTTACTTTACTAATCAAAAGCTTGGTTCCATAACCATGTCTTTGTTCTCTTTCGAACGGTCAGGAGGGAGGGCACTAATCTAATCTCACTGGAAAGAGAGTTCTAGAGCCGAGGAGCCACCACTGAGAAGGCCCAGTCTCTCATCCCAGTCAACTGCATCTGCAAATCAGGCGGAATAGAGAGTAGGCCTCCCTAGATTATTATCTTAACCTCCTTGAATCTCCTTGAACATAATAAACATTATTATTATTTGAAACACAACAAGATGAGTCCACAGCAAACAAGATAACTCAGCTGGCTGTTGTATCACACATTGGACACTTTCCAAGTGTCTAAGACTGTGTGATGTATTGGCGAATAATGTGTGCAGATCCCAGTAAGGTGGCCTTTTGCAGCTGACAGCGCCAACTGTGTTTAAGTGCAGGCCAAGGTCTTTGGGCATTACACCACTGGGGCCACCTTTACTGCCTTGAGCCAGAGTCTTTGCAGTTGTTGTTGTTGTTGTTATTATTATTATTATTTAACTGGACGAATCCCTATTTCTACTTCTATCCCTATTTCTTGTGAAAAGGCTATGCACGGTGCTTCAAGTGGATGGAAAATACAGTCATGCACTTCTAAAAAATCTATGGCTAGTGTTCACTTCTGGAAGAATGATTCGTTTCAGAATATTCTTGTGCTCATTGTTTTTGAAAGACAAGAGTATTCATTTTCCAGGAAGAGGTGTGGTTGTCATGAAGATGTAATGAAGACAGGTATTAAAATACCCGAAACAAAAAGGATTCACCACCATGGAAGCAGACTAATAACTTTAGCAAGCATGCTTTAATTTCAATTCTTTATGGATAATCTAACCGACAATATGGGCTCTTGAGTTCAAAAGAAATACTACACATACACACACCTGTGGAGTTTCAATCAAACCACAAGATCTCCGCAGCCGGCTGATCTCCCCTGAAGTTTGTACAATCAGCTGGCTGTAAGCAAAGGAATGTCTGACTTCGGTGGAGTCGAATCACACGCATCTTACCTTGTTGGCAATATAAAAACGCTGGGGGTTTATTATGAGCTACGACAGCTGGCCCTATGCCAACTTTACTTGTACTTATGAGTAGCCTATAAACATTATACGGCATGTAAAGTTATTATGCTCTGCGTTTGTTAATACAAAGTGTGACAGCCTGATTCCTTGCTGATTTATTTCATTTTATTTATTGCTGTTATATCCTGCTTTCCCTCCAATGATCTTAAAGCTGCTTACGTGGCTCTCTTTCTCCCCACTGAATCCTCACAAAAACCCTGTGAGATACATCACTGCCCAACACTCATACATTTCTGCAGGCCCTGCTTTCCTCCACCTATCACCAAATTTGCTGCCACGAGAACAAGGCACTTTATTTTGAGGTTTCAATTGGGCTTTGGGAAGCCTCCTAGAAGCCCTGATTGCCTTCAAATGCCACCTCATTTTAAAAGCCAATGTTCCTCATTTTTGCCAAGAGCTTGTTGTGCATGTGTGTTTCCCCCAGTTATTTGGAGAGTGGTGCCACAAATGCTCTCAAAGTTATCTGTCTTTGCTTCAAATAATAATAATAATAATACTCTTTATTTATATTCATAGTACACTAGAGTGG
This sequence comes from Anolis apletophallus, assembly GCA_030556195.1. Classification (NCBI taxonomy): domain Eukaryota; kingdom Metazoa; phylum Chordata; class Lepidosauria; order Squamata; family Anolidae; genus Anolis; species Anolis apletophallus. The sequence continues at coordinate 189,727,497 of JARBWK010000003.1, forward strand.
CTCTCTCACACCAGTTAATTTTGATCTCATTCACAGTAAAAATAATAGCAATTTCAGACAGTTTTAAATGCTGTTGCTGAATCCTACGGACTACTGTGATGTGACATTTTAGATGAAAGTAGAACTCACTCCCCCCCCCCCCATAAGCAACTACTTGCTCCCTCGACCCGTGCCCCTCCTGGCTAATTAGACCTTGCCGGGATGGGTTACGTGGCCCCCTGGGCACGATCATAAATAGCTCCCTTGAGCAAGGAGTCTTCCCGGGGGGACTGAAAGAGGCTATGGTAAGACCGCTGCTGAAGAAGCCGAGTTAGATCCTTCGGCTCCCTCAATTACAGGCCGGTTTCAACTTGCCTTTTCTAGGCAAAGTAATTGAGAGGGCAGCAGCGGATCAGCTGCAGCAGTTCTTAGAAGACACAGCTGGACTTGATCCCTTCCAGTCCGGCTTCCGTATTGGGCATGGGGCGGAGACCGTGCTGGTCGCGATTACAGACCAACCGCGCCAGCTGGACCAGGGTGGGTCAGCCCTGCTTGTTTTGTTAGACCTAACAGCAGCGTTTGATACCGTAGATCATGCATTGTTGGCCCACCGTCTAGCCGTGACCGGGGTGAGGGAACTGCCCTTAAGTGGGTGGCCTCCTTCCTCCGGGACCGGGGACAACGTGTGGAGAGGGGAGAGGAGGTCTCCGGGAGACTCCCATTAAGTTGTGGGGTCCCCCAGGGGGCCATCCTCTCACCCTTATTATTCAACATCTATATGCGCCCCCTGGCACAGCTGGTTCGCGACTTTGGTCTGGAGTGTTATCAGTACGCGGATGACACCCAGCTTCTGCTGAGAATGGACGGCAGGCAGGACACCGTACCCGATTGTTTCCATCTATGCCTTGAAGCCGTGACTGGTTGGCTGCGTGCCAGCCGGCTGAAGGTGAATCCGTCGAAGACGGAAATCTTGTAGCCCGGTCGCCCTGGGCTGGATGAGGGCCGGTTGCCTACCCTGGGTGGCAAGCAACTTAGCCCATCATCCTCGTAAAGAGCTTAGGTGTCCAATTGGACCCTTTGCTGACCATGGAGACTCAGGTCGCCATGGTCAGCAAAACAACGTTTTACCATCTTCGCCAGGCTAGGCGACTGGCACCCTACCTGTCAGGGACGACCTGGCCCGGTGATCAGGCGACGGTCATCTCGAGGCTGGACTACTGTAACGCCCTCTACGTGGGCCTTCCCCTGTCGACAATCCGGAAACTCAAGCTAGTGCAGAATGCCGCTGCCCGCTTGCTGGTGGGTGCACCAGTGAGGGAGCATATTACGCCCATCCTCACGGCAACTGCACTGGCTTCCCCATCAGTACGGATTGCCTTCAAGGTGTTGGTGTTAACCTTTAAGGCCTTGCACGGTCTAGGGCCTGAGTACCTAAGGGACCGCCTTACCCGTACATTCCCCGAGATCACTGCGCTCGGAAGAGCAGAACCTGTTGGTTGTTCCATCACCCCGCTCCTGTTACCTGTCAGTACGAGACAACGAGCCTTTTCATCTGTGGCTCCCATGACTTGGAACTCGCTACCCAATCATGTCCGGGCAATGCATGAACTCGGCCCTTTCCGAAGAGCCGGTAAGACTGTCCTCTTCAGTACAGCGGTCGGCTAACTGAGCGGAGAAGTTTACCAGTTCAGAACTTATGATCGGGATATGTATTTAGTTGGCTACTGACTATGTTTTACTGTTTTTATGGAACCTTGTTGTGCATTTGTATTGTACATTTTATTCTTGTTGTGATCCGCCCCGAGCCTGTAGGGAGGAGCGGAATATAAAATTGACTAATAAATAAATAAATAAATAAATAAGCACCTTAAAAACTGCAGAAACCAGAACTCCATAGTATCAAAGTACAGGCAGTCACTGAGATACAAACATCCAACTTACAAACAACTTATAGTTAAGAATGGGGGTGAGACAACAGGAAGTGAGATAAATCTACCCCTCAGAAGAGAAATTAACTCCTGAAGGAGTTGTCATGGGGAAAATGTGTCTCTATTGAAGCTTTATCACAGCACCGGGAATGTGGTGCAACTGGCTGTCAGCTGCATAAGATCTCTACTACCCAGAAGGTCATGAGTTTGAGGCCTGCTCGGGTCGAGATGGGCTCTCGACCTATTCTGTAGCCTGTTGTCGACCTTTGCAACCTGAAAGACAGTTGCATCTATCAAGTAGGAAATTAAGGTACCACTTAGTGGGGAGGCTAAATTTAACTGATTTACAAGACCATAAAGATCTCCAGGAAACACGCTGAGGAATGAAGGAGTGCAACAGCTCCCCCGGTGGCCAGATGTTAAATTGCCCCTGTCTGTCTTGTGTTGTGTGTCTAAATGCTTGCCTATATATGTATATGTTCATTGTGATTCGCCCTGAGTCCCCTGCGGGGTGAGATGGGCGGAATACAAATTAAATAAATAAATAAATTATCATCAATCCTTGTTTCTACAACGAGCCAATTTTTTCAAAATCTAATTATCACAGGGAAAGAAAACATGGTGAAATCTTCAACCCTTTTTTCGGGCTTAACTTTTGGAATCCCAATTTCAATTCTGTGTGGACAACCATACCAGATCGCCCTCTACATACTCCTCCTTCCTGTCTTCGAGATCCCCAAACATGTACGCTCGTTGTGCTTTCCCCAAAGCTTCCGTCACCTCCTGCAATCATCAGGCCAAAGTGAAGCACAGACAGTGAAGCAAATATAACAGGGATGTTAACCCTTCCCTATGCCATCCAAAGCCTCTGTGTGTGTGTGGCTGGAGTTACACTTTCAAATGTACCTGTACCAACTTACAAACAAATGCAACTTAAGAATCACGATCTGCCAACTGCAAAAGGCCACCTTACTTGGATCTATGCACATCATTCGAAAATACATCACACAGTCTTACACGCTTGGGAACTGTCTGACTTGTGATTTTGTGATATGAAATCCAGAATATAGATCTCCTTTGCTGTGACATACTGTGTTTTTGTATCAGTAAAATAGCAATAATAACAACAACTTTATTTCAGTACCCTGCCTCCATCTCCCCGAAGGGACTTGGGGCAATTTACACATGACACAAAGTGTTTAAAACAAAGCATAAAATAAATACACAGTACAATAAAAAGTAGAAAACCAATAGCATATAAAGCAACAATTTAAAACTCAGAACAACACCCAATAACCTATGGTGATTGAAGGAAGTCTACTAAGATAAATACTAGAATCCCATTGAAACTGCCATCCATAGAGGTGTGCATTTCTTCTACATCACACCAGTGGGATTGGGGGGTATGAGTTTTAAAGGAATTTTTTTTGCGTATTTACTGTATTTTAATTCTGTTTTTAACACACTGTTATTATTTAATTGTTTTTGTAAGCGTTGTGCTCTTTTTAAACTTGTCTAGTGTGGATTGTTAGCTGCCTTTGAGTCCCCACTGGGAGAAAGGTGGGTATTATTATTATTATTACTATTAATAATAATAATAATCCTGCAGTCAGTTGCTCCCAATACACATGTCTACTAGCTCCTCTCTGACATACACCCCATTATTCATACCTTTAGTCTGGTTTACCTGGGAAGAACTAGGAGAAGAAAGAGCAAGTTGCATATGACTACACCAAAGCACCTGCTTTTAAAAGTCGAGAAACTTGCTGTGGTGCCCAATGGTTAGGCAGGGAGTGGCCCTATGCCGTTTCCATTTCCCAAGTGTGGCAGTGCTCATGCGGGCATGAATCATGCACTCAGAAGTTTTTTCAGCCATTTGTGAAAATGTTCTCATTTCGACACATTTCCTGTGTGCTCGGTTAGTCAAAAGGCAAACCTGTTACATATTTACACACCCACTATAAAATAATTATGTCAGGCTGCAACAAGGAAATGAAGGAAAGCAGGGCCACCTCTGTGAAGAAGAAGTCACAGGCTCATCTCTCCATTAACTCTCACCTGACTGCAGCCACTATGTCAGGCTAACAGAAAAAAGCAAGAAGCATAAAAAGGCAAGATTACTTCCATTAGAAATCGTGCCTCCATTAGTACAAGGAATGGACAGTTCCTCTTTTCCTTGAACTGTAGGTACTCGTGTAGTTCTTTTTGAAACTTCATAAATAAGACCCACTGCGCACATTTTCTTCTGTTCTCTATCAATCCCTTTAATTTTTATATTCTGTCTTTTAGTCTGTCTGCCTGAGAACAGGGGCTGATTTATCACTTCTCTTGAGAAGCATTTCCAACAAAACTTGATTTTGCTATTGAAGAACAGGATAAAATACAAGTGGCCCATCTGTATACCTTTATAAAACGGAATGTTTGTATGTGTGTATGTGTGTATGTGTGTATGCGGAGGGCGGAAGGGCGGATATGTGGCAGCTATTTGCATAAAGTCATTTGATTGGACAGCCTCGCCACTCCAAAATTCTAAGGCACCAGACAGAGGGCATTGATAGCCACTGATTAGCCAGCATCCCAGAATCCAGGCCTCTACATTCAAACAACAGGATTTCTTCCCACTGAGGGGAAAAAAAGCCAGCAACCCAGAATCCAGGCCTCTACATTCAAACAACAGGATTTCTTCCCACTGAGGGGGGAAAAAGCCAGCAACCCAGAATCCAGGCCTCTACATTCAAACAACAGGATTTCTTCCCACTGAGGGGAAAAAAGCCAGCAACCCAGAATCCAGGCCTCTACATTCAAACAACAGGATTTCTTCCCACTGAGGGGAAAAAAGCCAGCAACCCAGAATCCAGGCCTCTAGGGCGGATATGTGGCAGCCACTTTCACAGGCCAGGGCGGATATGTGGCAGCCACTTTCACAGGCCACAGCGACCGGCGTGGGTGATGGACCTGCACCAAACTTGGTACACATAACCCCCCTATGACATGACCCACGTATTATGGGATTTGTAGTACTTTCCAAGACTTTGGTTCCCACAGACCACTGAGGCCACCAAAAAGGACCAATACAGACCACACTCAGCACACACACACCCCAATGAGCCACTCTACGTCCTGGTGCAGTTCGGAGGAGGGTGGGCCATGGATGATGGGACTTGAAGTGCCTCTACTCACTTCCCAAGTCCACTGCAACCCTCATCCAATCACTGATCGAGACCAAACTTGCCATACATAACCCCCATGACTGCCTTCACGTCCTGGTGAGGTTTGGGGGAGGACTGACAATGGATGATGGGATTTGTAGTACTTTTACACCCCTCTGTTCCCACAGACCACTGTGGCCCCCAACAAACACCGAGAAAGTCCACACTTGGCACACAGAGCCCCAGTGACCCACTCTACATCCTACTGAAGTTTGGAGGGGACAGAACATGGATGATGGGACTTGCAGTACCTTCCCTCACTTCCCAATCCTGCTACAAACCTAATCCAATGACTGATCAACACCAAATCTGGCACACAGAGCCCTCATGACCCACTCTACAGCCTGGTGCAGTTTACTGTGAGACGGACCACGGATGATGGGACTTGAAGTACCTTCACTCACTTCCGAAAAACAATGCATCCCTCATCCATTCACCAATACAGACCAAACTTAGCACACAGAGCCCCCATGACCCAATCTACATCCTACTACACTTTGGGGGGGACGGGACACACAGAGATGATGGGACTTGCACTACCTTCAGTAATTTCATGATACCACTGCAACTCCCAATAATGATGGATCAAGACTAAACTTGGCACACAGAGCCCCCATAACCCACTCTACATCCTGCTGCACTTCTCAAATGATCCGGGCAGGGCCGGGTCCCCAAGCTAGTAATAAATAAACCTCCTTCAGTATACCATGTCAGACTACAAAGAGAAGCCATTGGAATCCACAAGTATGTGGACAATTTCAACAGAAAGGAGGAAACCATGAAAATGAACAAAATCTGGCTGCCAGGATTTTTAAAAAACTCAAAAATCAAAACAGTAAATAAAGAGCAACATTCAAAAAGCAGGGGAATTCCAGACAAGAAACATTCAGGACCAGGTTTGGGGCGAGTCTGGCGGGATGGCGCCGGCCCCCAGAGACGCCGTGATGGAGGAGGGATTTCCGCCCCCTCCGCCTCCTTCCTTCGGCCCTGCGCGCAGGGCAATTCCACCTGTCTCTCCGGGCGAGCGGAGGCATTGCCAGAGGAGGGGCCAGAGGCACGGTCGGAGGAGGAGTCGGCGTATCCCCCCCCCCCCATTGGCACCCTGTTTGCCTCTTCCCCTTCAGTCGGAGGTGAAGAGGTCCATGTGCATGGAATTCAGGACCCAGAGGTCATTTACATCTAGGACGCTCTGGAGCTCACGCTACAAGCAGCTGGAGCCCCGGAGGATATGTTCTGGTCCCAAGAACGACTACAAGGACACTCCTTGGGCACGTCAGAACCCCCGCCTCAGACTGCCATATAGAAGAACGCAGGTCTTACCTTGTACTTGCAACTGGTCACCAGTGATCCCGTTACGGCGTCCTAATCTTCCCTCCTTCGATGGCAAGATGATGCCTTAGCAGGGCTATAGCCGCTCTTGGCTCTTTACTCCTACCCTGTACTCCTTCCCACCCCATCCCCTCTCTTGCCCTACTCCCCCCCTCCCCCATCCCAGTTTGTTGTATTGATATATTATTGTGTGTGACTCAAACTGTTGTAAACCGCTCCGAGCCTCAGGGGAGTGGCGGTATACAAGTTTGACGTAATAATAATAATAATAATAATAATAATAATTACCACCCTATAAAGGTTTCCCCCAAACAGGAAGCAGCCAGGCTTTGAATGCTATTTATTTATTTATTTAAGATTTTTGTACCCCGACCTTCACCTCAAAGGAGGGATTCAAACCGGCTTTCAGCAAAATTCAATGCCAAACAAATTTAAAACATCTTAAAACAGCATATTAAAATACATAAAAACAGAGATACATAAAAAAAACCACATTGCCATTAAAACCACATTCAACTCGGTCTATAAAAGTGGTCACCCATTTCAGATTGAAATCAATCTCAGCTTATTCTGGGAAGGCCTCGTTCCACATCCAAGTCTTCACTGGCCTCCTGAAGGACAACAAGGAGGGGAGGAAGTTCCACAGCTGAGGGGCCACAACAGAGAAGGCCCTGTCTCTCATCCCCACCAGACGTGCTTGCAAAGATGGTGGGATCAAGAGCAGGGCCTCTCCGGAGGATCTTAATGTCTTTGATGGTTCATAGGGGAGAATCCGTTCGGACAAGTAAACTGCTAATCAAGATGTTGTGAGACTGCAATGTCCAGCATTCTTTACCATTGCCTTTACTGACTAGGGCTTATAGGAATTCAACAACATCTAGCTCAACAGCTCCCATGCTTGTTCTAGCACAGTGCTGTCCAACTTCTAACCGGCCAAGGGCCGAACTTGAGGTCACTGATGACCTGGGGGGCCGTTCGGCCCTCCCCCAGGCCCCTCCCCAGCCCCGCCCCGCCCCGCCACCTCCTAAGCTGTCATTCTTTCGCCTTTTCCCTGACTGGCTTCTCTTCTCTCTCTCTTTCCCCGGGCGCACTGGGGCCTGGGATCCCCGCGCACGGGGGAAAGAGAGAGAGAGGAAAGCCAGTCAGCTGACTGGCTTCTCTTCTCTCTCTCTTTCCCGGCGCGCTGGGGCCTGGGATCCCAGCGCACGGGGGAAAGAGAGAGAGAGAGAAGCCAGTCAGCTGACTGGCTTCTCTTCTCTTCTTTTCCCCCGGGCGCTGGGGCTGGGATCCCCGCACGGGGAAAAGAGAGAGAGAGAGAAGCCAGTCAGCTGACTGGCTTCTCTTCTCTCTTTCCCGGGCGCTGGGGCCTGGGATCCCGCGCACGAGGGGAAAGAGAGAGAGAGAGGAGAAGCCAGTCAGCTGACTGGCTTCTCTTCTCTCTTTCCCCGGGCGCTGGGGCCTGGGATCCCAGCGCACGGGGAAGAGAGAGAGAGAGGAGAAGCCAGTCAGCTGACTGGCTTCTCTTCTCTCTTTCTTTCCCGCGCTGGGGCCTGGGATCCCAGCGCACGGGGAAAGAGAGAGAGAGGAGAAGCCAGTCAGCTGACTGGCTTCTCTTCTCTCTCTTTCCCGGGCGCTGGGGCCTGGGATCCCTGCGCACGGGGGAAGAGAGAGAGAGGAGAAGCCAGTCAGCTGACTGGCTTCTCTTCTCTCTCTTTTCCCGGGCGCTGGGGCCTGGGACCCCTTCACAAGAAAAGGAAAGAGAGAGAGGAGAAGCCAGTCAGCTGACTGGCTTCTCTTCTCTCTCTTTCCCCGGGCGCTGGGGCCTGGGATCCCCCGCGCACGGGGAAAGAGCGAAGAGCGGAGAAGCCAGTCAGCTGACTGGCTTCTCTCTCTCTCTTTCCCCGGGCGCTGGGGCCTGGGATCCCCACGCGCGGGGGAAAGAGAGAGAGAGGAAGGAGAAGCCAGTCAGCTGACTGGCTTCTCTTTTCTCTTTTCCCAGATCGCGCTGGGGCCTGGGATCCTTCTCGCTTTCCCGGGGAAAAGAGAGAGGAGAGAAGCCAGTCAGCTGACTGGCTTCTCCTTTCTCCCTTTCCGCGCCCTTGCCCCAATCCCGGCGCCGGCGGGAGGGGAAGGAGGAGGGGCGAAGGAGGAAGAAAGCAGCCAGCTGACTTCCTCCTCCTTCACCCCTCCTCTTCCCCCGCGGACGCGCCGCGGCTCCAATCGTGAGCCGCGGTGCAGGGAGGGGAAGGAGGAAGGGCGAAGGAGGAGGAGCCAGCTCTCTTCCTCCTCCTCCCTGCCCCACCTCTCCCTCCCCCCCCGGCCGCCATTTTTTTTTTTTAAATCGATTTTTTTAATTTAAAAATGGCGGCTGAGGGCATAGGTGGGGCCGTGTCCAACAGGCTACGGGGCCGGATGCGGCCCCGGGGCCGCCAGTTGGACAGCCCTGTTCTAGCATGTGTAAGGCTATTCAATGCTAACCAAGCTGGCCAATTGCAACATTCACACTTGCCTCGAACAGACAAGAGTTCTTTCTCCCAGCTTGGACATTCCACAGATATATAAACCCCATTTCCTAGTTTCCAACAGACCTTACAATGCCTGCCATCGATGCAGGTGAAACATCAGGAGAGAACGCTTCTGGAACATGGCCATACAGCCTGGAAAACTTACAACAACCCACAAAACTTCCTTTATTGCAACAGTTCGTATCAGATGAATACGAACTGTGAAATCCATAAAAACCGTTCCTTCCATTCACCAACCACAAAGCCTTGTCAACAGGGGTGGCATCAAAATGCAATTCTAAATTCCTGGAAGAAATTTAGTATGCACAGCAAAGGTATGAAACTTTTCAGTCGTGGGGCTGAATTCCACTTCAGATCAGTTCTTTAGGGCCACGTTGCCGTGGTGGGCAAAACCAATGGACAGCATCAAAATGCACGCATAGTGTTTCTCAAAGCTTTTACTGCAAGTAGCTGGACAACTATCCCAGAGAAAGAAGAAGGTTTACCTGGAAAATCTAGGGAGATGGATTCCCACCCCAAAAGAGCTAGTTTCTGGCCCATTACCTGCCCTATCGTTGCTACAAGACTTAAGTACAACAAGGCAGAGAAATGTTAATGTCTTCGATGTCATAGTAAAAGTGTGCCTTGATCAAAACCTTTAGATAGCACGAGAAATAAATTGCTTTAATAGCCACGGGAGCCTGACTTTGTAAAGCCAAGCTTAAAACATGCCTGTTTGTAATTTCAATTACGTTGCTTGATCCTACAAACATAGAGGATAATAAATGACTAAGACTGAAGTGCAGCTGTACTAACATTTGGACAAAGTTACACAGTCATATGCATTCCATTATCACAGGTGTTGGCTTTCCACTGTGGGTTATAACTAATAGGAAACTTGCTTGAACGAACACAAGGAGAAAGAAACCTCAGGCTGAGCTATTTTTACAAGCAGCCCAAGCAGCAGATGATATAAGAATCCATCAACCATAAACATAATAAATGATGCAAACAGCCATATGCAACACTTCATAAATTGGGCAAGCCTGATACATTAATAAATCCTGCCATCTTGATGTCATGAAGTGGTTACCACTGCTTGTCAAGCATGTAAAAAAGTCACCACCTGCCTATTGATGGGCAATGCTATTAGAAAGAACAGGCAAAATTATCATCAGACAGACAAAAAAGGAAATAGTATAGCCATCAGACTGAAGCCTATTGTTATGGCTACAGCAGGTGTGCTATCAAAGGGCAAGCTGGAAAAAAATTCTTGGAAGAAATTCAGAAAATAAATAGAGCACGGGTAGGAAACCTCTTTCAGCCAGGGGTCCACATTCAGTTTCAGAGTTCTCATGGGACATATGCCAGGTTAGTAAGGTAGGACACTTAGGGTGTCATGAATAGGCAAAACATTAAGCTTTCCAGTTTGTAAATACATCATCATCATCATTATTAGAAACACAACAAGATGAGTCCACAGCAAACAAGATCACGCTGCTGGCTGTAGCATTGGATCACACTTCGGACACTTCCCAAGTGTCTAGGACTGTGTGATGTATCAATGAATAATGCATAGATCCCAGTAAGGTGGCCTTTTGCAGCTGGCAGATGGTAATTTTGTCAGCGCCGATTGTGTTTAAGTGCAGGCCAAGGTCTTTAGGCACTGCACCCAGTGTGCTGATCACCACTGGGACCACTTTTACTGGCTTGGCCCAAGTCTTTGCAGTTGTTGTTATTATTATTATTACTATTATTCGTTTCAATTTTCTTTATTGAATTTTCAATAAAATAACAACATATATACACGAACAAGGGAAAGGAGAGTGTTATTATTATTATTATTATTATTAGAAACACAACAAGATTAGTACACAGCAAACAAGGTCACTATATTGGCTTTTGTATTGGATCACACGTCAGACACTTCCCAAGTGTCTAGGACTGTGTGATGTATTGGCAAATGTGCAGATCCCAATAGAGTATTTATTTATGTATTTAAATTTTTTGTACCCCGACCTTCTCACCTCCATGGAGGGACTCAGACCGGCTTGCAGCAAAATTCAATGCCTCAAAAATTTAAAACATCTTAAAACAGCATGTTGAAATACATAAAAACAAAGATACATAAAAACCACATTGCCATTAAAACCACATTCAACTCGGTCTATAAAAGTGGTCACCCATTTCCAATTGAAATCAATCTCAGCTTATTCTGGGAAGGCCTCGTTCCATATCCAAGTCTTCACCCACCTCCTGAAGGACAACAGGGAAGGGGCAGATCTAACATTGCTTGGGAGTTCCACAGCCGAGGGGCCACAACAGAGAAGGCCCTGTCTCTCGTCCTCACCAGACACACTTGCGAAGATGGCGGGATTGAGAGCAGGGCCTCTCCAGAGGATCTTAATGTCCTTGATGGTTCATAGGTGAGAATTCGTTCGGACAAGTAAACTGGGCCGGAACCGTATAGGGTTTTGTAGGTTAAAGCCAGCACTTTGAATTGTGCTCGGAAACTAATTGGCAGCCAGTGGAACTGTCGCAACAAGGGAGTTGTGTGCTCCCTGTACCCTGCTCCTGTTAGTAACCTGGCGGCTGAGCGTTGGACTAATTGCAGTTTCCAAACAGTCTTCAGAGGCAACCCCACGTAGAGAGCGCTGCAGTAGTCTATTCGAAATGTAACCAGAGCATGGACTACCGTGGCCAAGTCAGACTTCCCAAGGTAGGGTAAGCCTGTTGCAGCTGACAGATGGTAATTTTTTCTGCACTAATTGTGTTTAAGTGTAGGCCAACATCTTTAGGAACTGAACCCAGTGTGCCGATCACCACTGGGACCACCTTTACTGGCTTGTGCCAGAGTATTTGCAGTTCAATCTTTAAATCCTCATATCATGTCAGCTTTTCCAGTTGTTTCTCTTCAATTTGGCTGTCACCTGGTATTGCAACATTGACGATCCATACTTTATTTTTTAACATGATTGTGAAGCAACCAAAAATCAGTGTGTACAGAGCTATCATACTGTCCATTCTCCTCTATGGGTCTGAAACATGGGTCACCTATCGCCAACACCTACGACTCCTCGAGCGCTTTCATCAGCGCTGTCTTCGCACAATCCTAAATATACACTGGACCGACTATGTGACGAATGTTGCTGTCCTTGAGCAAGCAGGGATCACCAGCATTGAGGCCATGCTATTGAGAACACAGCTGCGCTGGGTAGGGCACGTCTCTAGGATGGAGGACCACCGCCTCCCAAAGATACTACTCTATGGTGAACTCGCCATGGGTCAGCGCAAGAGAGGCGCCCCCCAAAAGAGATATAAGGACTCCCTGAAACAACATCTCAGGCTCGGCCAGATTGATCACCAACAATGGTCCACCCTGGCCTCACATGGCATGGAGAAGCACTATCCACAATGCTGCGGCCTCTTTCAAGAAGACACGCCGAATGGGTCTCGAAGAGAAACGACAACGCAGAAAGAACCGCAACTTGGAAAAAACATCACCCAAGGAGACTTTCTGCTGCGCTTTCTGCAACCGAACCTGCCTATCTCAGATTGGCCTTTTTAGTCATCAACGCGCTTGTAAAAAGCGTGGGATGAGTCCTTCCTGAATCTTCTTTCGCAAAGTAATGCCGAGAGAGAGGGGGGTCAGGAGAATTGTGCTCCAAAACTCTGTAAGTCTGAATTCGGAAGTCCTAGAGGAGTTTGGCGTGTTCATTTTCTGTAACTTTTTCAGGCTTGTGATCCCACCAGTTCTTTGTCACAGGCAGATGGTATTTGTGGCAGAAGTTCCGATGAATCATCTGAGCATTATTATTATTATTATTATTATTATTATTATTATATACAGATGCTTGTAGTATTTTCTGCTCAAGTGCCAAAGTAACTTTACTGATTTGTAGCACTGTGTGCTTTGACATGTGATATTCTGCTCTCAGGTTGCAAAACCTTTAAATTTTGCCCTACTTTTATTAACTCTCTACCTTGCATATCAGGTCTTGCCTATTCTGAAGATTAAGAAAGAAATACCATGAAAGTTCTGTTAGATCTGTAGCAGCACTAAGCACTTTGATCAGTTTGTTCTCTACATGTAAGCAGGATATGTGTCCATTTTGGCTGAGAAGATCTCACACAAAAGTAGAATGAGCCTACAAAGGAATCATCAAATTGTGGTAGGAAATGGGACAGGCCTGTGGCACCCTGACTATCGAATGCCCAATTGGTACACTAGTATCACTCTAGAGCAGTGGTTCCCAACTTTCCTAATGCGGCAACCCCTTAACACAGTTCTTCATGTCATGGTGATGCCCAACCCTAAAATTATTTTCATTGCTACTTCATAACTATAAGTTTGCTACTGTTAGAAATCGTAATATAAATATCTGATATGCAGGATGTATTTTCATTCACTGGACCAAATTTGACACAAATACCTGATACGCCCAAATCTGAATATTGGTGGGGTTGGGGTGGGATTAATTTGTAATTTGGGAGTTGTAGTTGCTGAGATTTACAGTTCACCTACAATCACAGAACACTCTGAACTTCACCAACGATGGAATTTAATCAAACTTGGCACACAGAACTCCCACGACCAACAGAAAATACTGGAAGGGTTTGGTGAGCATTGGAGTTGTAGATCACCTACATCCAGAGAACACTGTGGACTCAAATAATGATGGATCTGGACCAAACTTGGTACGAATACTCAATATGCCCAAATGTGAACACTGGTGGAGTTTGGGAAAAATGGACCTTGACATTTGGGAGTTGTCGTTGTTGGGATTTATAGTTCACGTACAATCGAAGAGCATTCTGAACCCCACAAATGATAGAATTGGGCCAAACTTCCCACAAAGAACCCCCATGGCCAACAGAATAAAATACTGTGTTTTCTGATGGTTTTTGGTGACCCCTCTGACACTCCCCCCCCCCCCCCTCGCAATCCCCTGGTTCAGAAACACTGCTCTGGAGCAAGCTTTTTATTAAAACCTTCAGGGCCTAACTGATTTTATCCACATTTGGACATATGCAATAGATTTAAATTGTTTTGAAAGAGTTTGTAAATGTCCTTGCTTTAATTTTGAAATGACTTGATATGCTGTTAATCTTTTAAATATTTTCATATTAGTTTAAGGACAATTACGCTCACCCCACCCCAAAAGAATGAAAACATCAAGGCAGTTTACGCATACATCACCATACTTCACTCTACAGGTATCTAGAATTAGTCTGTGCTGGATTTTTCCATGGATAGTGGGAGACTGTGAATGTTTGACTATGAGCAATCTGATCTATGTATAAACATTTCTTTTATCAAATACACAGTTCTAGCTTTGAGCTGGGAGGCTGGTGCTTAAGCCTGAGAACTTTATCACCAATGGCTCTGATCGCCGCCTTTATCCATCACCTATACTGTTGCCTGCTTAGGGAAATTAAAGCATCAGACCAGCATTTCTCAACCTGGGAGTTGGGACCTCTGAGGGGGGCTTGCCAAAGACCATCAGAAAACACTGTATTTTCTGTTGGCCATGAGGATTCTGTATGGAAAGTTTGGCCGGATTCTGTCATTAGTGGGGAATGCTCTTTGATTGTAGGTGAACTATACATCCCAGCAACTACAACTCCCAAATGTCAAGTTTATTTTCCCCAGACTCCACCAGTGTGCACACTTGGGCATATTGAGTATTCGTGCCAAGTTTGGTCCAGAGCCATCATTATTTGGAGTCCACAGTGCTCTCTGGATGTAGGTGAACTACAACTCCAAAACTCAAGGTCAATGCCCACCAAATCCCTCCAGTATTTTCTCTTGGTCATAGGAGTTCTGTGTGCCAAGACAGGATCAATTCCATCATTGATGGAGTTCAGAATGCTCTTTGATTGTAGGTTAACTATAAATTAACGCATCTGCCGCTACATCCCACCTCGTAATTTAAGATCATCCGGGGAGGCCCTGCTCTCGCTCCCGCCGACTTCTCAAATTCAGCTGGTGGGGACGAAGGAGACGGCCTTCTCGGTGGTGGCTCCCCATCTGTGGAATGCGCTTCCTAGTGACATACGATCAATTCCATCCCTCCTGACATTCAGGAAAAAAGTAAAAGCCTGGCTATGGGACCAGGCGTTTGCACACCAGCACAAGGCAGCACTTTTTTTAAACTTAAATGAATGTGTATGATATGTTGATGTAATTGTATTTTAATGTGTAATGTTTTGGGGGGTTTTATACTGTGTTTCATGTGTTTTACTGTGTTGGCATCGAATTGTGCCTTTTTGGAAGCCGCTCTGAGTCCCCCCTCGGGGGTTGAGAAGAGCGGGGTAAAATGCCGGAAATAAATAAATAAATAATAAATTAATAAATAAATCTCAGCAACTACAACTCCCAAGTGACAAGAGCAATCCCCTCCTCTTAACCCCAACAGTATTCAAATTTTGACGTATAGAGTGTTCAACGTCCTCTTCAACGTCTACGTGAGACCTCTTGCCAGCCTCGTGCGGAGCTTTGGTCTGGAGTGCCACCAATATGCAGATGATACCCAACTGCTTTTACGGCTGGAGCCTGGAGTCACCTCAATACCAGACAATTTCACCTTATGTCTTGAGGCTGTATCGAGATGGCTGCGTGCCAGTAGGCTGAAGGTGAATCCTACTGAGATTTTGTGGCCTGGCCGCCCGCCTGGAGTGGTGCCCTCCCTGCCCAACTTCGATGGTGCCCCCCTTCATCCATCTTCCACTGGTAAGAGCTTGGGTGTCATTCTGGATTCACAGTTGACTATGGAGGCCCAGATCGCTAATGTTAGTAAGCAGGCTTTTTTCCATCTCCGGCAGGCGAGACAGCTGGCACCTTACCTTTCAGAGGTAGCCTTTGCTACAATCATCCATGCGACGGTTACATCTAGACTGGATTATTGTAATGCCTTGTATGTTGGCCTTCCCCTGTCGACTACTCGGAGGATCTGCATTATTCAGAATGTGGCTGCCAGGCTACTTGCAAAAACACCTTTGAGGTGCCACATAACTCCAACTCTGTTACATTTGCACTGGCTTCAAACGGAATCCCGGGCCCTGTTTAAGTTGTTGGTTCTGACCTTTAAGGTGCTTTATGGTCAGGGGCCAGCATATCTCAGAGACCGCCTCTCCCGTCTTCGCCGCCAGTGGTTACCACGACTCCTCCAACTAAACTTACTGTATGTTCCAGGCCCCAGGGAAGTACGCATCAAGAGCACAAGACGTAGGGCCTTCTCCATCTCTGCCCCTGTCTTGTGGAACTCCTTGCCTCCCCACTTGAGGGCCATGCGTGACTTGCGACCCTTTGCTCAGGCACTGGCTTTTTAGCAGAGCTTTTAATGTTTAATGCAGTCTATTTGGTATTGTGTATTTTTTAAATGCAATTTTTTATGTAAATCGCCTGGAGCATTTTATTGGAGAACAATTATGCACAGACAATGTAATTACCGCTATGGTAACTGAGAATACACAAGAATAGACTGCAAAATGTCAAAAATAGCAAAAATATCAAATATATTGAATAACAAAGCACAAGGTACACACTGTAAAGGGACAGTGACAATAATGCCCCTCGGTGCTCACAATAACAACAATATTGGTTGAAATACCAGTCGTTTCATGGAATATTATATATCGTGCGATATCACCTTCGGGTCCATGGAATTACCTATGATGGGGCCATGATATCGCACGATATATAATATTCCATGAAACGCCTATTATTATAGCACCTGGCCGCTTGATAAAGCCGTTAATCGGCGAAACGGACGGGCCCACTGCAGCTGAAGCCGTTGCGGCGTGCCCGGCGTTTCTTTGGCACTTGGAGCCGCTGTTTGGGTGTGGGCTTCTCCCGCGGAAAGCCTCCCAGGACGATGTGTGTGGCTCGGGACTCAAGACGCGGCGCATTTCGCGCTTTGCTCCAGGCAATCGGCCTTCGGGAGCGGGATTACAAACCAGGCATTTGCCTTAGCCACTGATTGCTCACGGCTTGGATCGCGCCGGGTATTTTCCGCCCGTTCATCTCATTGCTACGATCCCCATCCCCAGCGTACTTTGTTTCCCCATTGAGCTACATCACCTCAGCTCCTGGAACTCCGCTCGGACACCACGACTGGTATTTCAACCAATATTGTTGTTATTGTGAGCGCCGAGGGGCATTATTGTCACTGCCCCTTTACAGTATGTACCTTGTGCTTTGTTATTCAATATATTTGATATTTTTGCTATTTTTGACATTTTGCAGTCTATTCTTGTGTATTCGCATTTTAATGGAGGGCAATTAACAAGTGAGAAACTGATGATGATGATGATGATGTTTGTGCCAAATTTGGTCCAGTGAATGGAAATACTGCATTTTAGATATTTAAATGACAGTTCATAACAGTAGCAAAATTACAGTTCAGAAGTAGCAATGAAAATAATTTTATGGTTGGGGGCCGCCACAACATGAGGAACTATATTAAGGGGTCGCGGCTTTAGGAAGGCTGAGAACCACTGCATTACACTGTGTGGGGTCCCCCCTCCCCCTTTTCTTTACTGAAGAGGTCCAAGTGGTTTGAGTAAACGGACACTGCAAGAGCTCATAAAGAAGGTTTTATCCGATCTGAGATCTGCTGAATGAGGATTGAAGCAGGCAAGGAAAGAGAGGGAAAAATGTTATTTGAGCACAAATTTAAAGGTTTATTCACCAGGCTGCTTAGTTGTGAGAGTAGTGCCCAAACACAGCTCTTCCAATGTCGGAACAATCTCTTCTAGATGTCTCTTGTCAAAGAGGTGGGAGCCTGGGAATTTCTCCCGCCTGAAGATAAATCAATGGCCAAGGCTTCAGAGAGCGAACTTCAATGCTTTCAGAGGCATATGTTAAATTTCTCTGGGACACTCTGCTTTTGCAAAGCTTATGATAAATGAAATGCTGCCAATTCTATTTATTAGATGGCAGCTACTTAAAATGCATTGCTTTGACAAACTTGCAATTTAGTTTCATTAATATTTCAAAGCACCATGAAAAACTGCATTTCCTTCAGCCTAAAAAATCTCTTTCTTGTTATGTTGTTAAATAGCAGCATCTCTTGGGAGCAAGAAATATGAATCTCAGGGTATTCATAAATGTGCATTTAAGTTTATTTACATATATCTGTGAGCTCAATTTCTCAATTATATGCATTCATGTGTTAATTAAATTCATGTATTTTTAAAGGAGTTTGTAAATGAAGCACTACTTTTTAAAAACAAGATCAAAACATATCACCTCTCTTCCTCCATCCAGGCGTAAGCCAATTAAGTAGAATCACCTTAGTGGTTCTTTATGGCAGAGCACAACTTTACAAGAGCACAACTTTACACTTCTGCACAAGCAAGAATTATTGGATAGAACCAACTTATGGTTACAATGACTGCCTTGGAGACTAGGGCTCAGAGCAATGGGCTCAAATTACAGGAAAGAAGATTCCACCTGAACATTAGGAAGAAGTTCCTGAACCTAAGAGCAGTTCAACAGTGGAACTCTCTGCCTCAAAGTGTGGTGGAAGCTCATTTCTTGGAAACTCTTAAACAGAGGCCAGATGGCCATTTGTCATGGGTACTTTGATTGTGCTTTTCGTGTATGGCAGGGGGTTAGACTAGATGACCCATGAGGTCTCTTCCAGCTCTATTATTCTGCAATTCTATGACTTGTTTTTTTTTTAAAAAGCTACCTCTTTTCAATCATGGGTGTGTAGAAGAAAATGAACTACATCTTCCATCATTCACAAACATTGGTGGTATTCACAGAGAAAGAATAGGATGTTGCAATCCAACAACATGTAAGGACCAAAAAATATGGAAGAGTTGCAAAGGAGGAATATGTGCAGCAGCTCACATGGGTTTTTGTAGCAGCTACCAACTTTCTGTCTAACCCAGAGGTTCCCAACCTGTGGTCTGTGGACCACCACTGATCTGCAAGAAATAAAATATGGTCCGCGGCCTCACCGTTACTACACCATTGCAACGAGAATGATTGGTCTCGTGAAAGCCTCTTATAATCTCAAGGCTTATTGTGTTATGATGTTGATGGGCTTGGCCTCATGTAAGCCGCCCCGAGTCCCCGTTGGGGAGATGGTGGCGGGGTACAAATAAAGTTTATTATTATTATTATTATAATCAAATATGGTTTTCTGTGGGTGAGTAGATGGTGACTACTAAATGGCATATGTTCCGTATCAGAAATGAGAGCTAATGTGGTCTACCCAATACAATTTTCTGAATCAGCACCCCAAATAATCCCAAAAAACTGACCAAAAACTGATTTGCAACCCTTTTGTTACTAATGTTAGAGAGTGGTCATTGGTCAAAGTGGTCCCTGGTCAAAAAAAGGTTGGGAACTACTGGTCTAACCTCTATGAAGACTTGTCAAGGTCCTCAATCTTATAACCATAGATTTACTTTCTAAAGCAACATGCCTTTATAACTAAATTAAAAATGTCTGCATATTTTATTAAGAAGTACTAAATACATTAAAGTCATCTAATTCTGTTTGATCCTGGAAACTAAGTATGATTGTCCTTGGTTAGTACTTAAATGTGAGACTCCTAACTAATACCAGGTGCTGTAGGCTGTATTTCAAAGGAAGGAAGGGGCAATATTCACTGCAAGAAGCAGATACTATATACCTTAATATCCTAATACAATGCTCTCTTCTAACTTTGATTCAAGTCCCCCAAACCTGCAGACTTTCCAGCCCTCCATCTATCCCTCAAAAATGATATGGGTGAGCTGGCAGGAGTAATACCCCTTGATTTACCTAACACTTTGAAAATACAGTGATTTTGAACACAATTTACTTCAATGTGTTACATTTTCACAGTTTTGAAAAGAAAATTTAGGATTTAAAGGTATTACTATACAGTATATGATTTCTGATTTAAAACAAGAGTCTTAAAGACAACGCAAAGAGCTTAGAGAAAGCTTAAATCCTCTTCAAAGTACAGAATCTACTCAGCCCCATTTAAATACACTGCATACACACCCATACCTTTCAATTTTTTGTAAATCTTCCCCTGAGGAAAAGGGGCCTAGCTCATAATTTCTGGATTAAACTCTGTAGTATTAGCTCAGGAATGGAATTATTAGTGACAGGTTCACTGAATTACTTTTCAGAGGTCACTAGAGCTTCCTCAAAGTCTAAAACTGCCACTGTAAATTTAACTAATGACAAATGATTTTGTAAGCTATGAGGAGAGATAAACAGAGCAGGAACTGCTCCAAATATTAGGTTAAGTGCTTAAGAATTGTATACTTTTCTCTTTGCAGTAGCAACATAGGCATACAAACGAAAATTATTTTTGAACTGGTTTTCAGTTGTCTTGTTGCAGTTATTTTTATTTTTTTCAAATTGCTCTTATTTTTTTAAAAAAATTCTAAGTTCGTTTTTACTGCCCTGACATCCTTCAAATATATATTTAATTGATTGATTCATAGTAGAATTGATCTACATCAGGACCATACATATAATTTCTCATTTGTGCTAATGTGTAACAGGGACAACACAGAAATGACACTTCAAATTGGAACCAAACATCTATGGCAAATGTTTCATGAAGAGACTTCTATTTACACAATGAACCCTTATTGTTTTCCCATACTCCAGCCCTGGCTTCAAATCGAAGCCTTTGGGATTTGGGAGGGTTAGGTGGCCACACTCATTTCACATGGCATCATGGTTTGGTGTTTCCCCCAGCTTTTTATGGGTATTTATCCATTCTAAAAGGTTACAAAGCTACTCTAAAACATCATTAAGATCTGGTACTTTTGATTCCATGCTTTTGTGAAACAAGAAGTTGGGCAAGTCTTGGATGAACCAACTAATCGCATCTCATGGAGCACCAAGGAGATGAAACCAATATGGTAATCAGACACATGTCTGTAAAGAAGTTCGAAATGGCCCATCAGGGAGATAGTATCAATTAAGAATGCAGCAATGGATAAGATCTCAGTAGAATTTGGGAATCTAAGAATTGTATTGAGTTCAATGTTACTTTGTTTGAAACTGAGGCATTGCTGTGTACTGTCTGTGGACCAGTATGAGGCTTCATGATGATGATACTGATTTATACAGTACAATCTCCACAATCTCCATAACCAAAGGGCACATGGACTAATCATGAAAACATGAAACTACAGGTAACAGCAAACTCTATTGAAATGAATGACCTCTGGTGGAACCCTACCATAGAATTGTGCTGGAAGACCTAGAAAAGGCCAGAAAAAACTCTTCTCTAGAACTCTGTACTTCATACGCATGTCCCTTTCTGTCCTAGAAAGCAGGCTCTTCCTCTCCCTAGCTGATGTAAATTTTATTTCTCACCCCGAAGGGGACTCAGAGTGGCTTACAAATTATGGCAAAAATTCAATACCGAATTGTGCACATAACAAACGTATCATATTTGTATGGTCTTGGGCCAGTGTACTTGAGGGACTGCCTTTCACCATATTGTCCCCAGAGATCCCTACGCTCCGGTGTACAAAATCTTCTCAACGTTCCCTCCATCCGGCAACTCCACCTGTCCTCAACAAGACAAAGAGCATTCTCGGTGGTGGCACCAACCTTATGGACTGCCCTACCTGAGGAAGTCAGAGGTATCAGGAACTGTCCTCTTTCGCCGAGCCTGCAAGACGGCTCTTTTTCGCCTGGCTTTTCCAGTTGAGTAACTGTTATGCTTTCTATGTAGTTTAGCTTACTTTTAGAATTATTTTAGCGCTAGTAATGTTTTAGATTAAATCATTGCTTATCTGCTTTTACACCGTTGTTCTATAATGTCAGTTCTACGCCTGTTTTTTACCTGTTGTAAACCGCTCCGAGCTTCTAGAGGGAGCGGTCTAGAAGCCGAAAGAAGAAATAAATAAATAAATATTAAATTATAAAACAGTGAAAACATATAAACAGTGAAAACATATAAAACAGTAATACAGATTAAAAACATACAAAGTGCCAAGTCATAATTTCCAAATGTCTTAGATTTCCCATAATCATTATTCTGATTGCTAGGCAAAAGTCTAAATCTGTGTCACTCTACTCCCCAAACGCCTGTGTACAAAGCCAGGTCTTTAGCTTTTTCCTGAAGACCAGGAGGGATGGGGCCTGTCTAATGTCACTGGGGAGGGAGTTCCAAAGCCGAGGGGCTACCACTGAGAAGGCTCTGTCTCTCATCCCCACCAGTCGCACTTGCGAAAGTAGTGGAACCAAGAGCAGGCCCCAGCAGATACTAAAGCTCTAGTTCGCTCACAGGCTGGGAAAGTAATAATGCCTGTGGCACAGCCATTGCCAAAATAAGTCTAATCACAATTTTCATACCAGGAGATGATTCTTTAACTATAACAGAAGGATATTCTTTCTATTATCAGTTAGCCAGCCTGTATCAAGTGGCTTGTCATAAAACAAACAGCAAGTCTGAGATGTTCTGTGCTTCTAGAAAATAGTAAAGAATCTGAGATTGTTTTTATGATTCTGGGAAATAGCAATAAGACACAAAATCTACTCAGCTAGTGCTGAACACTCTGCAAAACATGTTGAGCTCATCAGGAATAAAATCACAAAGCTGCCTAGAAAGTACCTACAATGAAGCATGTGTTATCACTGTTGTTGTAGGACAGGGGTGCCCACACTTTTTCAGCATGCGTGCTACTTTTTAAAAAACCAAGTCAAGAAGATCTACCTTGCGTGCATGCGCACCATCCGCTTGTCGCTCCTCGCGGGCGCCGCTCCTTCGAAGGCCCCGCCTCGCGCTCCCTCGTTCCCACATAGTATGCTATTTTTATTTGTATTCTGTGTTCCTCTGTACTTGTAAAAAATCTTAGTGTGACATTTTTAGTCCTAGTTTTGAGGAAAGGCAGAAAATCAACTAATCAATCCCTCATTATTGTTGCCATTTATCCTAATTCCAATGGGACGTCCCAACTAGAAAAAAAATCTCCTGAATCCATTGGATTTATACAACTGTTGACTCATCATTCAATAACTGATTCACTACAGCTAATGTAGCAGGCAGTAATAACTGAGTATAGACCATCTTACTTTATAACTATACTAGCTTGGGGACCAGGCGGTGCCCGGATTATTTGAGAAAGGCATTGTGTGCAAAGGTTTGTCTTTATCAGTTATTTATGTGGCTTGTAACAGTCCAGGGGAAGTGAGTGGAGGTATTTCAAGTTCCATCATGGGGGCTCTGCGTGCCAAGTTTGGTCTTTGTTGGGGGCCGCAATGGTCTGTGGGAAATCAAGCATTGGAAAGTACTACAAATCTCACCAACCATTGTCTATCCTCCCCCAAACCTCATCGGGATGTAAAGGGGGTCATGGGAATAATGTGTTCCAAGTTTGGTCTTGATCCGTTATTGGATGAGAGTTGCAGAGGTCTCGGGAAGTGATTGGAGGTACTTCAAGTACCATCATCCATGATACGTCTTCCTCCCAACTACACCAGGGTGTAGAGTGGGTCATGGGGGCTCAGGGTGCAGAGTTTGGTCTTGATCAGTCATTGAATGAGGATCACAGTGGTCTCAGAAAGTGAGTGAAGGTACTGCAAGTTCCATCATCCATGGTCCATCCTCCTCCAAACTGCATCAGGATGTAGAGTGGGTAATGGGGGCTCTGTGCGCCAAGTTTGGTCTTGATCAATCATTGGATGATACAATTGCTGTCAGCTATCCTGAGTGGTGTGAAAGCACCAGACACGTGGGACATATGCTTTCATAGAAATGAAATAAAATCAAACAAATATATTATGTATAGATGCTCACCGCACATAAAATGGAATGAAATTGATGTGTAGATTGTAACAGCTAAATTTGGCAACAGTTCTACTTAAACTTAGCTGGGAATGTGTCTTGCTGGACTCAATGAGACTTGTGTCTGAGTTGATTTATGAAGCGTTATTCAGTTAATTACATTTCAACACAACTAGAGCTATCTCTTTTGAACCAACCTTTGTGAAACGAAGAACCTCTCTCTTAAATTTTGCACAGCTACAGGGACAAAACGACTCATATTTTCTAGCAGTTCTACACTAGATCCCAGAAAGTGTCTAACTGAAATGCTCTTAAAAGAAATACTTGTGTGGAGTCGTGTAAGCTTAATCAAAATGATCTCATCTACATGTGGTAAAATTTGATTGCAACAGTCATAGATATAAAAAAAAGTAACAACAAGCCATATATATAAAAGAAAATATAAAATGCCAAACAAGTTTCACATTTTCCTTCAATGAGAACCCCCTCCCCTCCCTCCAAGATACACTTATTAAATTGTCATCGGGTATAATCTCAGGGTTGAGTCATATAAGGCCTTTTTGTATGTTTTGTATATTTGGCCCCACGGTAAAAACAACATGTGCAATAGCCATGACATCACCCTCCAATATTTAAGGGTCTTTGAAAAGCATTTCCAGCATCCCAGAAGCCAATGAATACGCTGCTTTGAATGGCTCCACCTGTTTGAAAGCTATACTTTCCCAGAACACTTGGAGTCTCTTACTGTATCACGACTCTTCCACCAAAGGCAGGCTTCATTTTAGGTCAAACACAATTATACAGAGTACACAAAATATTGCCTGTGCTCTCAGTATTGCATCAGTTGTCCAGGAACAAGAAATTAAAGCAATTCTCTCCCTTTTGCCCTTCTATTTCTAGGCAGAGTCCTTTGAAGTCAGGCACGTCCTCTCTATCTAGGGAAGCTTTGACACCTCATGTGATGTTACAGTCTCTTCAATTTTGTTTTGATCTCTTTCATTGGGTTTTATTGGATTTTATCACCATTAGTCATCCTGAGTGCCAGTTATTGGCAAAATGGTAGTGTACAAATCTGATTTAAAGAAAAAACTAAATAGAGGCATTGTGCACACATGAACACACACACACACTGTTGCTAAACTACTATGACAAAGACTCTCTCCTGCCACAGGTTACATTAAGAGATCCCTAATGCCATATGTTTACTTCATGTATAAGTCTAGGTGTGGGGCCCATTTTGCTATGACCTGTGAATAAGTCAAGAGTAAAACATGGGGCATATCACAAACAAAAAGTTTTTCCTCTCGTTATTTTTTTGGCCCAAAATGTTCCAAAACATCAACCAGGAATGTGGGGTGCATTTGCACCATATTTTGCAGGTCCCTGGGTGACTTTAGGCCCATTAGAATAATAGAGTTGGATGAGACCCCCATGGGCCATCCAGTCCAACCCCCTGCCAAAAAGCAGGAAAATCACATTGCACCCCTGACAGATGGCCTACAAAGAAGGAGTTCCACTGTACTCCGTGGCAAAGAGTTCCACTGCTGAACAGCTCTCACAGTTAGGAAATTATTCCTTATGTTCAGGTGGAATCTCCTTTCCTGTAGTTTGAAGCCACTGTTCCACATCCTAGTTTCCAGGGCAGCAGAAAACAAGCTTGCTCCCTCCTCCCTATGACTTCCCCTCATATATTTATACATAGCCATCATGTCTCCTCTCAGTCTTTTTCAGGCTAAACATGCCCAGCTCTTTAAGTTGCTCCTCATAGGGCTTGTTGTCCAGACCTTTGATCATTTTAGTCACCTTCCCTGGACACATTCCAGCTTGTCAACATCTCCCTTCAATTGCAGCACCCACAATTGGGCACAGTGTGATTCCAGGTGTGGAAGTAGAGGAGTAGCATGACTTCCCTGGATCTAGAAGTCATTAGAAGTCTTTCTTGACCCAAAAAGCCCCCACACCCATTAGAGGTGTTTGGGGACAGAAATATATTTGTTTGGGGTTTTTGTTTTTTTGTAGGATGGCAACAAATGTGATCCCCTAAGATCTCCTAAGGTGCTAAATGCATCCTGCTAGCCTTTTGCAGTTCTGCTGTAGGACAACACAGACGGAGTCAGACTACCATCCCCTGGTAGGGTGCGTTACACTTTAGGAGAAAGCTCTTAGTGGATCAAAGTCTTAGTCTACAAGTAGATAGAAATAACTGGAACTTGCAATTTGATGTGTTGCAAGACGAAGGCCCCACTCCATGTTTACATCCTGATCAAAAGGCAGGCTCTTTTTTAAATACTCGCAATGCCTACCAATCATATATGACCATTCTGCATATTTCTATTTCCCTTCTATGCCTGATGGGAGCGCTAAACCTTGACCACGAATGCTCCAGTCAGGTTACTTATTCTGACCATTTATTTAAATAGTTTTATTTCCCATCTACCTATATCAGTGGTTTCCAAAGTGGGCGGTATTGCCCCCTGGTGGGCGGTGAGATAATCCAAGGCCCCGCTGGGAGGCTCAGGAGAATTTGGGGGACGTTTTGTGGAGAGCCATACTGCAGAGGTGCTTCTCTGGCAAACTTGGGCCCTCCAGATGGTTTGGACTTCAACTCCCACCATTCCTAACAGCCTCAGGCCCCTTTCTTTTCCCCCTCAGCCGCTATTTCTATGCTGCCTTTCTCAGCCCAAAGTAGATGAACTACATCTCCCAGAAATCACTGTCAATTCCTCCCAATTTTTTTTATATGCTGTTTTTAATCATGTTTAACTTTGTAGTGTTTTTATTGTGTTTTATGATATACTCTGTTTTATTGTGTACTCATTGGACCTGTTGTGAGCTGCCCTGATCCGGGGGGGGGGGCGGTAGACAAACGCGAATAAATAAATAAATAAATAAATAAATAAACCTTCTCCCATATTTTCTGTTGGTCATGGGGGTTCTGTGTGCCAAGTTTGGTCCAGATCTGCCATTCATGGGGTCTTGGCTTTGGAAGTAAGAGCTGAATTAGTCGAAGGTACTGCAAATCCCATCATCCGTTGTCCATATTCCCCCAAACATATTGTTTTTGTGATTAATCACTATGCTTTAATTATGTTCAATTTGTTACAATGAAAATACATCCTGCATATTAGATATTTGCATTAGAATTCATAAGAGTAGCAAAATTATTTATGAAGTAGCAATGAAAATATGGTTGGGGGTCACCACAACATGACGAACCTTATTTAGGGGTCACAGCATTAGAAAGGTTGAGAACCACTGCATTAATACATATATCTTTCTGTTTAATTGCTATTAAAATAAAAAATAATAATTTCTAGGGGGGCGCTGAGTAAAAAATTTTCTGGAAAGGGGACAGTAGGCCAAAAAAGTTTGGGAACCACTGACCTAAACCATCTCTACTCTGAGTGTCAGGGTCCCAGATTGAGGTCATGTGGCCTCCAGTTAAGATTATGGAGTCTCTAACTGGATCTGGGAGCTTACATTTAGCATGATATGCATATATTTAATTGCTTTATTTAGAAATATATTTATATGAGGTGGAAGGGGTTTCTGACTGTATACAGATTAAACAATATTGCCATGCAATATGGTAAGTTTGTACAATCTCTTAACTTTCAAATATATATTTTTGGCCAATTTCATACAGATTTCTCGAAAGGAGAAGTATAAATGTTTTAACATTAACAAATGTGCAGCAGCTCAGACAAATACAAATATCTCCCAACTGCTCAACGTTTGGGTCTATGTGTCATCAAGATAACGTAATTTTGATTACCGTATATTAAAAAACTGAAGTAACAGAGCCAATGCTTATTTTTTGCTTTCTTTCAGACGAGCAACAACCTTCCTGCAACATCCAAACTTAAGTAGAGAGCGAAAGAGGATCTTTTCCCCCTTCCTGAACTTCAAACCAAATACATTTCAAGACAAGATCCCAGCAAACTTTAATTTACTTCTCTTTTTTGCTATTGTTGCATGCTGTTTCTAAATATTTGCCCTTCCCAGATTACTAAAGTGGACTGAGATGTGATTCCTTTGTAGTGCAGATGATTTGCACAGACCTCAAGCAGTGGAGAAATTCTCACGCCTTTGGGGGACAAACTGGATTTAGGAGATGCTTTGCTCACATGACAGGGTAAACTAATGCTTTCTCTTGGTTTGCCTTTGGTCATTTTAAATAGCTAGCCCAAAAGAAAGGGAACGTAATTGGAGGACAACTAGAAGAACAGTGGTTTCTGCATTTTTCTACAAGCAAAATGCATCTAAATTGAAGAAAATTGAAGACCTCAAACTCTAACATGATGACAGATAATTGACAATATTTTCATGTTACGAGTTGTATGTATTTAATGCCATAGGCCATTTTCATCATGTAATGGCTTCCAGATGTATTATACTATCATTCCTATCACCTGTATAGGTTTGAGTTTGGGGACTTGGGAGTTCAACCCATAAAGCAAGCGTAGAGATGTAAAGTTCTGTCAAAAAAGAGCATTTCAGAAAAGATTTTTCCAGATTTTTTGGGAAAGAAATGATTGTGCGATGTTGTCTTTTAGAACAGAGCTTTCTAAACATTTCATTTTGGTAACACTATTTAGACATGCATCATTTCCTGACACAGTAATTCAGTTTTACTAGCAAACCGGAGGTTAATCCAACCCCTTAGAGGAGATACGGACACATACAAAATTTCTTATTTCTTTATTTATTTACTGTATTTATATTTCGCTCTCTCTAACCCCTAGGGTGACTGAGAGCGGCTTACAATAAGGCAATATTCGATGCCTCATCTCTTCTCTTCTCTATCTCTATATATAATAAAGCGGAATGTTTGTATGTTTGTTTGTATGTATGTGGCAGCGTTCTGATTGGCTGCCACTTTCACAGGCCACAGCGACCATCGCGGGTGATGGACCTGCACCACACTTGGGACACATAACCCCCCTGATCCACTTTACATCCTGGTGCGGTTTGGGGGACATGGACCACAGATTATGGGATTTGTAGTACATTCAAACACTTCGGTTCCCACAGACCACTGCGGCCACCTAAAAGGACCAAAACAGACCACACTTGGCACACACATCCCCCATGACCCACTCTATGTCCTGGGGCACTTGGGAGGAGGCCGGACCATGGATTATGGGACTTGCACTACCTCTACTCACTTCCTAAGTCCGCTGCGACCCTCATCCACTTACTGATCAAGACCACACTTGGCACACATAACCCCCATGACTCCCTTCACGCCCTGGTGAGGTTCGGGGGAGGACTGAAAATGGATGATGGGATTTGTAGTACTTTCACACCCCTCTGTTCCCACAACAAACACCGATAAAGACCACACTTGGCACACAGAGCCTCAGTGACCCACTCTACATCCTACTGAAGTTTGGAGGGGGGCAGAACATAGATGATGGGACTTGCAGTACCTTCCCTCACTTTCCAAGACTGCTACAAACCTAATCCAATGACTGATCAACACCAAACCTGGCAAACAGAGCCCTCATGACCCACTCTACAGCCTACTGCAGTTTGGAGGAGGGCAGACCATGGATGATGGGACTTGCAGTACCTTCCCTCACTTTCCAAGACTGTTGCAAACCTAATCCAATGACTCTGCAACACCAAACCTGGCACACAGAACCCTCATGACCCACTCTACATCCTGGTGCAGTTTTGTGTGAAACGGACCACAGATGATAGGACTTGAAGTACCTACAAACAATACAACCCTCATCCATTCACCAATACAAACCAAACTTGGCACACAGAGCCCCCATGACCCAATCTACATCCTACTGCAATTTGGGGGAGGCTGGACCACAGATGATGGGACTTGCACTACCTTCAGTAATTTCATGATACCACTGCAACTCCCAATACTGATGGATCGAGACCAAACTTGGCACACAGAGCCCCCATGACCCACTCTACATCCTACTGCACTTCTCAAATTACCCGGGCACTGCCGGGTCCCCAAGCTAGTATACAATAAAATAAAATATGATACACCATATACATAAATACAGATAAAACATATAAATATATGAAAACTGTCAAAATCATGATACTTATTCCAGAAGTCATCCTTTGTGTTTAGTCGTCCTACAGCTACGCCAGTTTTGTATTGGACTATCTAAATGCCTGATCCCATACCCAGGTCTTCACTTTTTTCCTGAAAACACGGAGAGAGGGAGCCAGTCTGATATCACTAGGGAGGGAGTTCCACAGCCGAGGGGCCACCACTGAGGCAGCCCTGTCTCTCATTCCCACCAGTAGTGCTTGCGAAGGGGTGGGATCGAGAGCAGGGTTTCCCCGGCAGAGCTTAAAGCTCTAACCGATTCAAAGGGAGAGATACATTTGGACAGGTAAATTGAGTCAGAACCG
The DNA here is from genome assembly GCA_030556195.1 of Anolis apletophallus. Taxonomy (NCBI): domain Eukaryota; kingdom Metazoa; phylum Chordata; class Lepidosauria; order Squamata; family Anolidae; genus Anolis; species Anolis apletophallus. The sequence continues at coordinate 189,757,601 of JARBWK010000003.1, forward strand.
TTTACAGTAATAACAAAATCAGAGGCTACAGATCTCATGAAAACCTTTCATTTGTATTTTAAAATATATATGATTTGTAAGATAGTAACACACATTTCCAATATTTTTGTCATTTCTCATGTTTGCGTGACACAATGTTTGGAAAACTCTGTCTTAGGAGGATGAATAATATGCTTAAGACAAGAGGTCATACACCAATTTGCCCCATATTACTTTAAATACTATGTAGTAGGTAGAGTTTTATGGAAGATTATGTACAATGGTCCTATTCAAAGTGGTGTAGACCGCTGGTGAGCCACTGGCTACAGGTCCATGGCAAGTTTCCAAGCAAGTAGCCAATGGGCGCAAATATGGTACTGCCCTGTGGCAGATTATGAAAAAATAATGCCAATTCCTTCAACATCAGACAGCCTGAGAAGCACTGATAAATAGTACTGAATGATTAAACTATGTGACACATTTTTTGTTCCTGGGTTATAAATGTCATTTCCTAATTGGTTCTATCATAAAAACATGAGAAAGGTTTTTGAAACTGCAAAAAACTTTGTTTTTGCGGGAAATCCTGCAGTACATTTTGCAATTGTTTTTCAATGAATATCTCAACAACTTCAACATATTTTGTGGCAGCCACAAGAATGAAGTTCCTAGAGTATAGCAACTCCTTTCAAAGTTAAGTACCACACAATTAAACAGGAAATAACACTTTCTAAACAGGAACAGATTTTTTTAAAAAAATTGTTACATAGTGTTATTGTTGCTGATCCCTGTTTCCTTTTCTTATTCCTCTTTGAGGGATGATATATTTTCTTGACACTATGAAGAACTGTGCATGGGCCGTCAAGCTGTGTATCAACTTATAGTGACTCCATAAATATTGTATAATTTTCTTAAGCAAGGAATATGGTTTAGCCCAGGGGTGCTCATTAGGTAGATCGCGATCTACTGGTAGATCGCGTAGGGCAGTGTTTCCCAACCAGTGTGCCGGGGCACACTAGTGTGCCATGAGAGATCATCAGGTGTGCCGTGGGAAATTGGAACCTCCAAGGGGGGGGGGGGGGGAATCTAGTATGTTGAAGTATAAAAACCCTAAGAAACCTACCTCGATAAAGGCACAAAATTGCAAACACCCCCCCCCCCCCTCGTTGTCTACTTGGTCTTTCCCTCTCCATGCATTGGGAAGGCCCGCCTCCCTTTCCCCAAGTAGAGACCTCCTCTTGCCTCCTGGGGGTTCTGTGTGGGAAGTTTGGCCCAGTTCTATCATTGGTGGGGTTCAGAATGCTCTTTGATTGTAGGGGAACTATAAATCCCAGCAACTACAACTCCCAAATGTCAAGGTCTATTTTCCCCAAACTCCATCTGTGTTCACATTTGGGCATATTGAGTATTCATGCCAAGTTTGGTCCTGATCCAACATTGTTTGAGTCCACAGTGCTCTCTGGATGTAGGTGAACTACAACTCCAAAACCCAAGGTCAATGCCCACCAAACTCCTATAGCATTTTCTCTTGGTTATGGGAGTTCTGTGTGGGAAGTTTGTGTCTTTCTGCCATTCCTGCCAGGATATCTATGTTGAGTTCATTGAAACAGGCCCAGGTTTCACACTGAGTATATAAATACATTTAAAAACATATTAACTATATGTATTACTGTGTTAGAGTGTCATTTTGTGTCATTTTGGTTGGTGATGTGCCCCAGGATTTTGCAAATGTAAAAAGTGTGCCGCGGCTCAAAAAAGGTTAGGAAACACTGCCGTAGGGTGTCCTGGTAGATCACAGGCAGGGCGGGAGGAAGGCTGAGTCCCGCCCCGCAGGCTCCCGATGCCGCCCAAGTGCTGCCAGCCCTGGGTTATCTGAGGTCCTTTCCACACGGTTGAATAAAATCCCACGTTATCTGCTTTGAATCAGATTATATGGCAGTGTGGACTCAGAAAACCCAGTTCAAAGCAGATATTGTGTTATATGTTTCACATTTTTGTAGTGGGTAAGTAGATCATTTTGACTTGGTTGTTTAATAAGTAGCTCACATGCTGAAAAAGTGTGAGCACCCCTGGTTTAGCCAGTTCCTTCCTCTGAAATATAGGATGCAGCATCAACTATATATGGTTGTCTTCTCCAGTCCACGTACTTACCAAGGCTGGCCCTGCTAAGCTCCCAAGTTCAGACAGGGATCAAATGCCTGTAGGGTATTGGCTTGTTTTAATTCAGTGGTCCACGACCTCACCATTACCAAACCAATATGGTCCACGGCCTCACAGTTACTACATCGTTGCAACAAGAGCAACTAGTCTCACGAAACCCTCTTATAGTCTCATTAAATATGGTTTTCTCTGGGTGAGCAGATGGTGACTACTGGATGTCATATGTTCTGTATCAGAAACTAGAGCTGATGTGGTTTATCCTCAACATTTGCAGGTTTTATGAATCAGCACCACAAATAACAAAACCGAATCAAAAGTTGACCAAAAAATGATTTGTAACCCTTTTTGAGAGTCACCCCTGGTCAAAGAGGTCCCTGGTAAAAATAAAAAAAACCACTGGGAACCGCCGTTTTAATTGAAACAATCCTCAACAACTGTCCCATCCAAGATTGTAACCCTGGGAGGTTTTGCCATTGTTTTATTCTGAGGTTGAGAGAAAGTGACTTGCCAAAGGTCACCCAAAATAGGTATATAACCCATCTATCATGTGAACAGCCATCTACCAATTTTACCAAAAGAGGAATTCTCCTACTCATCTATTCTCACAATACAATTAGATGACAAAAACACACATTCAGACAATAAAATAACCCAACATGTAAAAGGTTTGTATCCACCCATTCAGTCCAATCCGGGAAACAGCAATAGCTGCTGAAAGCAGAGACCAATTTAATTCTGTTTAAGAATCACATCTCATATAGCTGTTTCACAAAATAAACTTTGAAAACAATAATAACCAAAACTTCAAAGAACTGGGGGTTCTCTCAAAAAAATACTACCTCAAAATATAAATACGGTTTTAAAGTCTTCAAACAGTTGTTTGTAAACACAACTGTGGCTCTCCAAAGTCCTCAGCTGCTGTGTTTTACAATGGAAATGGATCAAAGGGTAACATTCAACGAAGTTCCATTTAACTAGCACACTTCAGTCTGTTTGATATAACAGCTAGTCCAGCTGTTAATGTGAGAAAGAACTTTGAAAACAGCATTTCAAAAAACCAAACCAAAAGAAGCAAAATGAAAGTTTACCCAGTTACATTCTACGTTCATGTCAAAATGTATTAACTGAGATTTTTTTTCCCAGATAAGGATGACTAGAATGGTCTTTTTCTCACAAACCTTTGGTCTACCTATTAAGACAGTAATCTATATGTCAGAATTTCATTTTTCCCCTTCAATTAGCAAAACAGAGAGGACAATTCTATACTGTGAATAAAAGCATTATGCTGAAACACATTTACAAAATATTGATTCAAAGTACAATTCGGCCCTCCACATTTGAAGTTTTACTTTTGTGGATTTGATTGTTCACAGATTTGATTAATGTGTTCTTCCAAGGAATCTTTAGTTTTATGGTAACCTTCCATCACAAAGTTATGCCAAAAAATCAGAACGTTCTCAGCATGGCTTAGTGGTGCAGAATCATGGGATTTGTAATGTGGGGAGGAACCAGCACTGGTAAAGATGGCTAAAGACCTTATAAAACTACAACTCCCATGATTCCATGCCATTGAGTCGTACCTGTTAAAGTGGTGTCATTAATTCTACACTGTAGGTGCACCCATAGAGAGAATACTTCTCTCGACATTTGGAAATCTTCTTGCATGATTCCATGATCAACTTCCAGCAGAAGCTGACAACAGAATTGCGCTGGAGGAACAAGAGATTCCTACAGAGTTGTTCTCTCTGGTAAAAAAAAAATGTGTTTTTTATTTGTGGCTTTTTCATTTTTGCTGTGGTCCTGCACCCCTCATACTAGTTGATGTGGAGGACTAGCTGTATGATCTTATGTAATTGTAGAGACGGAATACAATCCTATATCCATTAACAACAGTTTCCATTTGGAGGGTTGAATCCAAACTCCAAAAGACGATCATGAATATTTTTGCATTATGATTCTGACTGAAAGGACTGGAGTATCAGAATCTGAATGTTATGGTTATTTCCATGTGAAAGACCCATCTGCATCTTAGAATAAAGTTTCTCTAGCCCCACTCACTACAAAACATAATATTCCTGTTTGAAATGTTGCCCTTCTCTCTCCTAATATTTTAATAATATAATAATAATAAAAATTATTTCTACCCCACCACTATCTTGGGGCACCTCACAAAAGCACTTTGTGCCGCATATAATGCGGATAATACATAAGCACATAAAACAACAAAAACATACTATAAACAATGAACACATTTAATTTTAAGAATTCATAAAACCCAGAAGAACCTGCAGATAAAACTGGCTATCTTCAATTAACAATCCAAGTGCCGGTGTGAGCAATCGCAAAGTCCTGAAATCTGGCCATAAACTACACAAAGTCGAAAGCCTCTCTAAAAAACCATGTTTTTAAACTAGACCAAAAAGTTTGGAAAGTGGGAGCTAACCTCATCTCTCTAGGGAGGGCATTCCAGAGCCAGGGGGCCACTACCGAGAAGGCCCTCTCTCTCTCATTCCCACCAACCATGCTTGAGATGGTGGTGGGACTGAAAGAAGGGCCTCCCCAGCAAATCTCAAAGCCCACGCTGGTTCATAGTTGCCGTTTCGAAGATAGGTTGGACCTGAAGCATATAAGGCTTTATAGATTTTTTTATTTATTTTTATTTATTAGACTTGTACACCACCACTCCCAAAGGCTCAGGGCGGTTTAGAGTACAAAGAGATAAAACACAATGAGTAAAAGAATAAGACAATAAGGCAATAAAATTCAGTAAAACATAGTGCAGATGGCAACCTGCACTATGAATTGGGTCTGGAAACTTATCAGAAGCAAGTGGAGCTGCTTTAATAGGGGTGTGGTATGCTCCATACCTCCAGTTAGTAACCTGGCTGCCGATCTTTGCACTAACGGCAGCTTTCGAGCTGTCTTCAAAGGCAGCCCCATGTAGAGTGCATTACAGTAGTCCATTCTGGATGTAACCAAGGCATGGACCACTGTGAACAAGTCAGGCTTTTCGCTTCAAGCGTCAGCGATGAATCCAGGAGGACCCCCAAACTGTGGGCCTGTGTCCAGAGGGGGAGCGTAACCCTGTTGAGCACAGGTTGCCATCCTATACCCCAATCAGCCTTTTGACTGACCAGGAGGACATCTGCCTTGTCTGGATTTAGCCTAAGCTTGTTGGCCCTCATCCAGTCCATCACAGCTGCCAGGCACCAGTCCAAGATCGTACAACCAAAGAGTTTGAGAACCAATTATCTAAAAATCAAAATATAATGCTTAAGGGCGAAATACAATGTCACAAGGAAGGCTATAGTTAGAAGATGCTGAGAGAAGACATAATGCTGTAAATCCACCTTTAAAAAAACAGAGCTATTGTTTAGACTGCCAGGAAAAGCTATAATCCAGTCTACAATAATACAGATTCCAAAAGAAGAATGCAGATCAGTTACAGGATGTGTGGGTTTGGGTTGTATTTTTGTGGATGGGACTTTATAGAGGAAACATTATGGAAAGGGCTGAAAATTCACGTTTTGTATGAATTATTGATTGCTTTCACTAGCACTAAAGGTAGTACAGCAAATTGCTGAATATATCTGGTTCGAAATTAAGGCTTTTAAACCTTTGAAAAGAAAATGCCTTTCTACCTTTTATGTTATGGTTAAACACAACCAAATATTACGGTTTTAAAAACAATATTTTGAAAAGAAAATGCCTTTCCACCTCTTTATGTTGTGGCTAAAGAAAAAACTCAAACCTGAACAAAAGCCTCGGAAAACGTGAACAGCATTTACTAAGTTTAAAAGCAACGTGAGAGGAAAACTCACACACTTAGAATAAAAGCGGAAAATCCTGGCCAACTTCAACGTATATCAGAAATATTCCCTTGCATTGCATGTATGTCTTCATGCTTTAGGGTCAGCACAAAAGCCAGCCATTTCTGAGCAACTGCCAGTTGACTCATGAGAAACAGTTGACTGCATGAATAATCAATTCTCTACTGGAAGTTACCCTGCCTGATGGACTTCAAGCCAAGGAAAAACTTCATTATCGCATACCAAGCAGATTTCCAGAAAGAGGGACATGCTGAATTAGGGCATAATGAGAGAGTTGTCAGCTTTCACTGCATCAGAAAGGAAAACAGGAAAACACTTCCTGGGGTTTTTAAAATTACACTTCAAGAACTATTACTACTAAATGGCAGCTCCAGGTCGTAAAAAATTGCTACATGCAAGACCAAAGGGCACAGAAGCCCTACCGTTCCCCCCTCTCACCCCCCTTGAATCACTCACATTGTTAATAGGATCACTTGGAATAAGCCATAAGGTTATCAAGAAATTTCTAGTCATATGCCAATAAGGTTCCTTGTACTAGCTTAATGATGCGGAACAGCGAGGAGGAAATAATTTTGCCAACTTAACAAGCAAGTTAAAAAGAAATCAGTAATTGCCTGCTTTCATCTCCCAAGCAGATTTCTTTAAAAGGAAATGAAAAGAATTTTGGAAACTTCACTTTGTATCTCAAGCTCAACACTTTACTCCAAGGGGCAGGCTAACCTCAAACCATATTTGTCCCAAAATTGCAGTTCTACAGTAGAATTAAGTTTGGTATTCAAATCGCTGCTGTATTAACAGGTTCAGAGAGGAAGCCAAATTCATAGGAAATATTAGAATTTTGTCATATTTATTTATTTATTTATTTATTTATTTATTAGCTTTATCAACTGCCACTCCCAATGGCTCGGGGCAGTTCACACTCAAAACAAAGCAGTACAATAAAAGCAATAAAACAGTTACAATAAAATACAATTTAACCTGTGTATTAGGACTCGAAAGCCTGCTTGAACAGAGCAGTCTTACAGGCTTTACGAAAAGCTAGCAAATTTCGTAAAGCTCGAGTCTCGGGGGTAGCGCATTCCAAAGAACTGGAGCAATAATGGAGAACGCCCTTCTCCGAGTTGTGGTGAGATGGTACGATTTCACACTGGGCACTACTAGGAGGTTCTGCTCTTCAATATGGGACAATATGGGATAAGGCGCTCCCTCGGGTACACTGTAGATATCATTACACCATCATATATTTGGGGAATTGTACACATTTGTTAATCATATTTGCAATATGATTAATAGGAGAACCATACCGCTCTAACTTGCAGAGGTGTTTTGACCCAAAAAGTATTATAAATGTAAAGTTATATCGTTTTTCGTATCGCAACTGAGCATGTAGTGACTATTTTAGTATCACTTAGTATGATCACTTCTGGTGTGAGAGAATTGGCTGTCTGCAAGGACGTTGTCCAGGGCAGTGTTTCCCAACCTTTTTTGAGCCATGGCACACTTTTAACATTAAAAACATCCGGGGGCACATCACCAACCAAAATGACACAAAATGACACTCTAACACAGTAAAGAACGGCTGGGGTTGGTGGCCTGCTGGGAGCAGCTGCTGGGAGTGCGAAGCCGGGGGAGGGGCGGAGCCAGGCTGTGCCATGCCCCACCCCTACCCCGGCTTCACCTCTCCCAGCAGCTTCTCCAGCCTTGAGGGGCAGTGCCAAGCCAGTGGTGCCAGAGCCAGCACAATGCTGGCTCTGGCACTGTCCCCTCAAGGCTGGAGCAGCTGCTGGGAGTGCCGAAGCCGGGGGAGGGGGCAGAGCCCCGCCCCCTCCCCCCAGCTTCAGCTCTCCTACAGGCCGCGCCATGCCCTGCCCCCTCCCCCCAGCTTCAGCTCTCCTACAGAGGAGGAGCATGAGCGGTGGACGGGCTTCAGTGGGTGGGGCTCCTCCACGCGGCTTCAGCGAGCGAGGGGCGAGAGTCATGGTGGGAGTCATGGCAGATTGAAGGCTGGCTGGGGAAATGGCCGAAGGAGGCGGTGCCCCGGTCCCTTCTTCTTCTTTTTCTTCGCCACTGCCCGGCCCTTCCTCCTCCCCCAAGCAGCACGGCACACTGGTTGAGAAAGACTGGTCCAGGGGACGCCCAGATGTTTTACCATCCTGTGGGAGGCTTCTCTCATGTGCCCACATGGTAAGCTGGAGCTCACAAATAGGAGTTCTCCCCGCTACCTGGATTCAAACCGCTGACCAAAAGGTCAACGGTTCAGCCAGCACAAAGGTTTAACGCAGTGTTTCTCAACCTGGGGGTTGGGACCCCTGGGGGAGTCACGAGGGGGTATCCAAGGGGTAGCCAAAGACCATCAGAAAACAGTATTTTCTGTTGGGCATGAGGGTTCTGTGTGGGAAGTTTGGCCCAATTCTATCGTTGATGGTGTTCAGAATGCTCTTTGATTGTAGGTGAACTAAAAATCCCAGTAACGACAACTCCCAATGTCAAGGTCTATTTCTCCCAAACTCCACCACTGTTCACATTTGGGCATATTGAGTATTCGTGCCAAGTTTGGTCCAAATCGATCATTATTTGAGTCCATAGTGTTATCTGGATGTAGGTGATCTAAAACTCCAATGCCCACCAAACCCTTCCAGTATTTTCTGTTGGTCCTGTATGTTAAGTTTGGTTCTATTCCACCACTGGTGGAGTTTGGAATGCTCTTTGATTGTAGGTTAACTATAAATCCCAGCAACTGCAATGCCAAAATGGCAAAATCTATCTGTCCCGACCACACCTGTATTCAAATTTAGGTGTACTGGGTTTTTGTGCCAAATTTGGCCCAGTGAATGAAAATACATCCTGCATATCAGATATTTACATTACAATTCATAACAACAGCAAAATTACAGTTATGAAGTAGCAATGGAAATAATGTTATGTTTTGGGGGGTCACCACAACATGAGCAACTGTATTAAGGGGTCACGGCATTAGGAGGGTTGAGAACCACTGGTTTAACCCATTGCGCCACCGAGGACTCGCAGTTTCTCAAGCCGCTCCTGACATTTAAAAAACCTGTATGATGCAGATTATCTTCAGATATATTACTCAAAGATCTACAAGGCTGAGGAGGGAAGTAAGAAATCCCGCTATATTAATTCCCTTGCAATTCAGTTTATAGATCTGCATGTAAAGATCACTTTTATGGAAAATTACACTTTGTGTTTTGTTTTTTCCTTGGTTGACAAATTCTTGTGCTTCAGAAACATATTCTTTAGAATCTAGAGATAAATCTAATTCTTTGCTTGAGACTTGAGGCCCATTCACACTACACAATTAGAGCATTACTGTCTCCTTTTAACTAGCATGATTCCATTCTGTAGAGCACACGCTTTGCAGTTTGGTGAGGCGCTCTCAGAGTATTCTAAATATCCCTCCCTAAGCAGTCAGCCTCAAGATTCAATAATGCTATTGCTGTGCTTTGACCGATGAAAGTGCTCTGCTCAACTATTTAATTTCATGTGGGCTAGATGGTGTCTCCCTCACCCAGGCATCACTAATACCACCATCCCAGAACTGTCTGTAAAGAGAGCAAATCCATATTACAGATTGAGTTTCTTTTTTCTTCTAATTCAGCAATGTCCCCCTGCCTTTCCTGATTTTGATCTATCTACAGCCCCGATCTAACTAAGAACTGTTGATCTTATCCAGCACAAAAACATTATTTAGCACTAAGCTTCTAAAAAGGGTTTTGTTTAAATAATAACAAAAGGCACCAGGGGAGGAAAATGAAAATTGAGCAGAAACATACTGAAAAGGGCAGAGGTGATGAATTGGACACAGCCACGTGAATAATCAAGACCCACATGGCAATATATCTGTTTAAAAACAAGGTAGGTGCAAACTATTTCAGAACACAGAGAGAGGGGAGAATGTTGTTTACATGGTTTGAAAAAACGATGGAAGTTCAGCTATAAATACATCATCTTCCGATATATTTCCACACCTGGAAGTGCCCTTAGGGCAGTGTTTCTCAACCTGGGGGTTGGGACCCCTGGAGGGGTCGCCAAAGACCATCAGAAAACAGCATTTTCTGTTGGTCATGGGGGTTGTGTGTGGGAAGTTTGGCCCAATTCTAACTTTGGTGGGGTTCAGAATGCTCATTGATTTTATGTGAACTATAAATCCCAGAAACTACAACTTCCAAATGTCAAGGTCTATTTTCCCCAAACTTCACCAGAGTTCACATTTGGGCATGTTGATTTTCATGCAAAGTTTGGTCCAGATCCATAATTGTTTTGAGGCCACAGTGCTCTCGGGATGTAGGTGAATTACAACTCCAAAACTCAAGGTCAATGCCCGCCAAACCCTTCCAGTATATTCTGTTGGTAATGGGAGTTCTGTGTGCCAAGTTTGGTTCAATTCCATCATTGGTGGAGTTCAGAATGCTCGTTGATTGTGGATGAACTTCAAATCCCAGTAACTACAACTCCCAAATGACAAAATCAATAGCCCCCCATCCCACCATTATTCAAAATTGGGTGCATCGGGTATTTGTGCCGAATTTGGTCCAGTGAATGAAAATACATCCTGCATATCAGATATTTACATTACACATTGCTACAGTTGTGCAGTAGCAATGAAAATAATTTTATGATAGGGGGTCACCACAACATGAGGAACTGTATTAAGGGGTCACGTCATTAGGAAGGTTGAGAAACACTGCCTTAGGGCCTTTTTAAACGACACAAATATAGCAATCTGATTCTACTTTTAACTGTTAAGATTGCATCCTATGCAGTTTAAGAAGAGGTGTTTAGAATATCTAGCCAGGGAGCGCTAGTGTATCCTGCAAACTGCAAACTCCAGAATTGCATAGGATGCAGACACAGCAGCTAAAATGGGATCATAGTGGTATCACTTTAGTGTGAGAATGCTATTACTTTCCATCGGAGAAGGAACTGGTTGAAATAGCTGCCCTTCTTGTTCTTCTAGCAAAAGATAACAGTCCCTCTTCTTGAGGGAAGCAACCTGTTGATCTCATCCAGAGAAACGCTCATAGCACCAGGAATGTGGCGCAGCTGGCTAAGTGTCACCTGTATAAGATCTCTCTGACCAGTAGGTCATGAGTTTGAGGCCTGCCCGGGTCGAGGTGGGTGCTCGGCCTTTAAGTGTAGCCTGCTGTCCACCTTTGCAGCCCAAAAGACAGTTGCATTTGTCAAGTAGGAAATAAAGGTACCACATTAAAGTGGGGAGGCAAATTTTGACTGATTTAGGAGGCCATTAAAGAACTCCAGGAATAGCTGAGGAATGTGGAAGGAACAACAAAGGGACGCTGGAAAACGCTGACGAGTGTGTCAGCTCCCCCTGGTGGCCAGAAAGTTTGCCTCTGTTTGCCTATATGTTGTATGTTCGTCTATATGTCATATGTTGAACTGCAGGGATTGTCTGCAAGTATGTGTGCTGTAACCCGCTCTGAGTCCCCTTCGGGGTGAGAAGAGCAGAATATAAATAAAGTAAATAAATAAATAAATAACTGTTGTGCCTTTTCTTGCAGATTTCTAAGATCTTTCCAAAATGTCTACTAAGACTCAAAACCTTTCTTCTTCTTCAGCAACAACTGCAAAATTCCTCAACTTCATCACAAAATAACCTAACCTAATACACTACAATTGAGAAAACAATCTTATTTGGTCTTGGAATGTATTTTAAGCTAGTTCTCAGCAAGTACTTGTAAAGAAATATACAATCCACATATTAGCTTAGATTTGTTACTGTTCAGTTTAAAAACTGGAGTGTATGAGGAATTATCACTATCATCATTATCATCTGCCAATTACTTGTTGTGAACCACTTTTGAGTCCCCTTAGGGCAGTGGTTCTTAACCTGTGGGCAGTGGACCACCAGTAGGCCACGAGGACAAAAATCTGGTCTTCCTTGCATGGCAGTAGCAATACAGTAGGGTCTTGCTTATCCAATCTTCGCTCCTTCAATGTTCTGTATTATCCAACATAGTCTGCCTTCTGGCCAGATCCACAGCTGTTTCGATATATTGCGATGTTTTGGGGCTAAATTCGTAGATACAGTAATTACTACATAAAGTTACCGTGTATTGAACTACTTTTTCCTGTCGATTTGTTGTAAAACATGATGTTTTGGTGCTTAACTTGTAAAATCATAATGTAATTTGACGTTTAATATGATTTTCCTGAATCCCTCCTTATTATCCAATATTTTTGCTTATGCAACGTTTTTGTTGGATAAGTGAGACTCTACTGTATACATTAAGTGGGGAGGGAAATTTTGACTGAATTATGAGGTCATTAAAGAACTCCAGGAACGCTGAGGAATGTGGAAGGAACAACAAGGGACGCTGGGAACGCTGAGAGATGAGGAGTGTGTCAGCTCTCCCTGGTGGTCAGAGTTTACCTCTGTTCGCCTATATGTGTGTATGTGGAAAACGGCAGGGATTGTCTGCTAAGTATGTGTACCTGTAATCCGCTCTGAGTCCCCTTTGGGGTGAGAAGAGCAGAATATAAATAAAGGAAATAATAATAATTATAGCCCCTAAAAAGTAACTTAGTCAAGTTCCTCTACTTTTTGCACTATGCAATCCAGTGAAGAGATTTAGAAAACTCAAAACATACAATCTTGTAGCATTAGAAGTAGTGCTTGGAAGCAGCAACATTATAGCTGTCCTTATAATATAAAGATGTTTATGCACAACCTTTAAGGCTTAGGGACTCTGGCAACATCTTTAGTTTGGAAACATATGCGGAATGTTGCTATTATATTTGGCAAACTTGCATTAGAAGGAAATTTTGATTATTTCAGTCTTGGGAATCCTTAATAGGAGTGCTTTAAAAAAATTAAACATTCAAGTTAACATTGCAAACTTTTCAAGGTTGTCGGTTCTAATTTGGTGCCTTAAAAGAGACTCAGATATACATCCCTTAAATTCTTATGGCTTTTACATTCCTGATAATTATTAAGCACATTACAGTTCAAAGGAAACAGAGCAAGCAAGTAGAAATCAAAGAAAGGTTCAAGCATGCATGAAAATAATGAAAGGACACGCAGAACGAATGTCTATTTCTGCCTGGTAGTTACAGGCAGAATGTTGGCTTTGGCACCTGCATATTTAAAGACATAGTGTATTGTAAACATCAAAATGGTATATTACTATGAACTCTCCAAACCTATATTGATGCTATAATATAGTGGTAGTTCTGTACTAACTTGCCCTTTCTATGCATTTTCATCCTCGCAAGACTAGTTATACCCTTAAAAACTACTTGTGGACCATATAATTAAAACCAGCATCCTTAACTTTTAATTCAGGCTCAACTCTTCCAAACAAGGCATTAAACTCTAGCTTAGAAAAAAGCAAAATAAGAAGGGACATAAAAAAGATGTATAAAATTAAGGATGGTGCAGAGAGTGAAAATCATGCGTTTCTGTTTCCTTGATAACACTAAAAGCTGGGATCATCTACCAAAGCAAAATGGCTAGAGATAAAATTAGACACAGTATTCCAGGTGTGGTTTGAGCCCTCTAGTCTGCGCGTTGGTCAGACCTCACCTGGAATACTGTGCCCAATTGTGGGGACTGCAACTGCAGGGAGATGTCAACAAGCTGGAATGTGTCGAGAGGAGGGTGACAAAAGTGATCAAAGGTCTGGAGAATAAGCCCTATGAGGAGCGGCTTAAAGAGCTGGGCATATTTAGCCTGCAGAAGAGAAGGCTGAGAGGAGACATGATAGCCATGTCTAAATATGTGAGGGGAAGTCATAGAGAGGAAGGATCAAGCTTGTTTTTTGCTGCCCTGGAGACTAAGATGTGGAACAATGGCTTCAAATGACTGGAAAGGAAATTCTACCTGAACATTAGGAAGAACTTCCTAACTGTGAGAGCTGTTTAGCAGTGAAACTCTCTGCCCTGGAGTGTGGCGAAGGCTCCTTATTTAAAGGCTGGATGGCCATCTGTCTGGGGTGCTTTGAATGTGATTTTCCTGATTCTTGGCAGAGGGGGTTGGACTGGATGGCACACTTAAAGCCTTTTGACCTGATCAAACATGGGTCTTATGCTTAAGAGGCTATAGATATCCAACTCCAATGGGGTTAATGTGATATTTTAAAATAATGTACATTAATTGAAAGGAAGAACTCAGATCCTTAGCTGTTTTGAGTCTCCTTTGGAGAGATAAAGCTGGGTATTATTATTATTATTATTATTATGTAACAAAACAAGAGGTACCCACATAATTTAGGATAGCATGATACTGACTATTCAAATTCAACCAGTGCTCCAAAAGGATCTACCAGACACATAGCCCTTTTATAGGAATAATATGTACAATCTCTTAAACAAAATCAGAAGCTGAACAAAAGACATTCCTATTCTAATTTTCCTTTAAAGCAGTAATTCTCAGATCCATCGCAGCAGGACAACTTGGTTAATATGGCCTAAAACACAAAGCTATCTCAATCCAAGTGGTCTCTTCTAAGATTCATACCTTCTGGTTTTCTGTTGATACAGCTCTCAGTTCCTCCATCACCTTCCCCATCCTTCAACCTCTCATCTCCTCACACCTCATCAATAATTCTCTTAGCACCACCAAACTCTTGGCTCATTTTATTTCACTTTTCCATGATGCCTTCTTTTCTCATCTTCTCATGCACCCCATGTCTCACTTTCTCCACATAGGTTCTCATAAGTATGCAATGTCAGTTCACTTGTTGACAAGATTAATTAACCTTGCTTTGAATGGAGAAGCACCAGATATTTTTTTGGGGGGGGGAGTTTTAATACAGTATTATGAAAGATGTCGTTGTTGCAGGTCAGACATTTAACACAAAATCCACCAACATTTGTTGCATGTTCATGCTGTGTGACTTCCTTGTAGACAGCATAGCTTTTCCTTGCACAAGAAATTGGTCAAAAGACCCCAAGCATCCCTTGAAACCCTCAACACCAAAATACTACAGGAGTAGATCAGACAAAATGATGACCACAAGTCACATCTTGTCTAATCCAATGCTATCAGCTCTGATTAGCAGCGAATCTACGTTCCTGTCTGGTGTTGTAGCCCAACATGTCTAGAAAGACCCAAACTAGGAAGTCTTCCCAGTTTGGGTATTTCTAGATATGTTGGGCTACAACACTAGTAAGCATATACCAAACTAAAGACTACTATACCAAACTAAAGACCATTACCACATACATTGTCTTATTTGGGTAGGAACCCCTATGGGGTTAAGTGATTTGTTTACATTCCGTGGTTCCAGAATATATTATTATATGACATAACTGCTATATTAATATTGTGATTTATTACTTTAGGTGAATTTTCATACGTGTGTGTTATAATATGAGTTTACACCAAGAAATTGAGAGGGCTCTAGGTTGGGGAAAGCTGGCTTTGTGCATTATTTTGTGTTTCATTACCAGCATTAAAAAATTCAGTTCTCTTCTGTTCCGAAATCTTTCTCTCATCCAAATCTCTTCATACCACTACACAATATATTGTGACCTTGGGCACATTAAAAGCAATTTAACATCTTGCTTAGTGACAGTTTTTAGACACCGGCATGTGGCCAGTTTGCAACTGATACCGCAGTTTAAATACCTTCTCAGCAAAGTTGCACATTAACTTCAGAATACTCTGGGATTAAATATGTTTTTGTTTCAGTTACAAAGCTAATGAAAACCAAATGTCAGCATTTGTTTTCACTTGTGTAATGCACAAGGGATTTCACTTAAAAGGGAAAGGTCTGAATATACTTCCATGCACTAAGAGGAACATATAGCCAGAGCTAAACTATGTAGAGATATGACTAATTACAGACAAACTTTAATACAAGGAGAAATATTTGTGCCCCTAGCTAAAATTGCTTCAGGCACGCACTATGAAAATATCCAAATAATTGGCAACATCATTTATTTTCAGCATGAGCTGTCTAAAAGTCTACTGAATTCCACAAGTGGATCAAAAATCAAACATTGTTCCCTGCAAAGACAGAGTCACAGTTCAACCATATACACATCTACTCAAAAGTAATTCTGAGTTCTTTCCTGCTTATTCCCAGGTTGGTGTGTACAAGACTTGTAACATCTTGGTTAAACAGTTAAAAGCAAACACAAACTAGACCAGTTTTTCTTAACCTGGGGGTCGGGACCCCTGGGGGGGTCGGAGGGGGGTCACTAAAGATCATCAGAAAACACAGTACAGTGTTCCCTTTGTGGTTCACTTTTCACTGAGTCGCTGTTTTGCGGTTTTCCTTTCTTGCTACTCACTGGTTCTGCCACCGTGACCTGGCCCAGTGAATAGTGAGCGAGCAAGGGTGGGTGGGTGACCAAAGGCAGAAGCAGTGGCAGAAGCAGGAGCCTAGCCGCCTCTTCCAGCCAGGGGCGGTCCTACAAGGTAGGCCAAGTAGGCGGCCGCCTAGGGCGCCATCTGGGAAGGGGGCGCCATCCTGGCTGCATGGGGCACCATCCTGGCCCTGCCGATGTTCCTCAGGCAGCGCCGCGGCTGCCTGCTTTTGGGCCCGGCCTTGTGTGTTCCGACGCCGCTTCTGGGCATGTGAAGAGGTTTTCGCGCAGGCGCAGTTGCTCCAGAGCTGAAGTTGAGCGCAGGAGCAACTGCACATCCGCGAAAACCTCCGCGCATGCCCAGTAGCTCCCTTGCGCAGAAGCCTGTAAGCAAAGCACTCCCTATCGGGCAGGCAGGGAGTGCTTCCTTCTCCTTTTGTCTCCGCCGCACGCGGCGTTTGCGGGAAGGAGAAAAGAATCAGTGAAGGAAGTGTAATTTTATATTACATGTAATATTACAAACAATATTGCAGTATAGTGGTATTGTACAAAATAGTAATATATAATATTTTATTTTACTTTATTTTGGGTTATTTGAGTTTTATAGGAGTCATGAAAATATTTAGTAGAGGATAATTTCATTTAAATAAATAATTTTATTTATTATTTTATAATAATAATATTATAATATTATTATTATAAAATAATAAATAAAATTATTTATTTAAATGAAATTATATTGTATTATAATGTCAATATATCAAAATATAATTATATTGTAATGTAGTATAATATAATTATAAGAACATAAGAACATAAGAAGAGCCATGCTGAATCGGGCCTCAGCCCATCTAGTCCAGCATTCTGTGTCACACAGTGGCCCACTAGTTGTACACAGGGATCTCTAGCAGAAAGGAGGGCAAAACCCTCACCTGCTCCCGACCCCCCACAACCAGTACCCGGGGAAAATCCTGCCTGCCTCCATCAACACAGAGGTGGCACTTGGATGTCCATTTCAGTAGCTATTATGATATAATATAGTATGAGTATGGTATAATATATTGTATATACATTGATACAATATGATACTACTAATGGTATTGTGATATTATAATTGTATATTTGTTTTACATGGGGGGGAAATAATGTTTTGGGGGGGCACCAAAATAATGTTCGCCTACCATTTAAAATTACCTTAGACCGCCCCTGCTTCCAGCCTCCTGCTTCTGCTACTGGTTCTGCCTTTGCGGCCCTCCCTCACTCGATCACCCACCTGTCCTCCCTCTCTCGCTACTCACTGGGCCAAGTCCTGGTTCTGCCACCGGGACCCGGACTGGTGAGTAGCAAGCAAGCGAGGGAGAATGGGTGAGAGAGCAATGGAGGGAGGGCTGCAAAGGCGGAAGCAGAGGAAGAAGCAGGAGCCTGGAAGAAGTGGGCTGTACTATATAACCAGGGCTCTACTGCAGTGTTTTTCAACCTTTTTTGAGCCGTGGCACACTTTTTACATTTACAAAATCCTGGAGCACACCACCAACCAAAATGACTCAAAATGACACTCTAACACAGTAATACATATAGTTAATATGTTTTAAAATGTATTTATACACTCAGTGTGAAACCTGGGCTTGTTTCGATGAACACAACATAGATATCCTGGCAGGAATGGCAGAAAGACACACACGAAGGTCTTGCTCAACAGCTGGGAGTTATAGTTCACCCGCAATCAAAGAGCACTCTGAACTCCACCAATGATGGAATGGAATCAAACGTCCCACACAGAACTGCCATAACCAAAAGAAAATACTATAAGAGTTTGGTGGGCATTGACCTTGAGTTTTGGAGTTGTAGTTCACCTATATCCAGAGAGCACTGTGGAGGGGAGGGAGGAAGACGTGGGGCAAGTCTGCGCAGTAGCGCCCGCATGGGTCACGTCTTCCTCCCTTCCCCCTCCTGCGGAAGCAGCAGCGGGAGCAAAGCGAGGCAAAGCAAGCAGAGCGAGGCTGGGAAGAAGGGAGACCGAGTGGAGAAGAAAAAGTGTTCAGCAGGAGGGGGAAGAAAGGGTATTGGAGGTTCCAATTTTCCACGGCACACCTGATGATCGGTCACGGCACACTAGTGTGCCACGGCACACTGGTTGGGAAACACTGCTCTACTGTATATAGCGTTCCTACTTTGCAGATTTTCACTTTTTTGTGGGAGAAAATGTTTGGGGGGTCAACAGAATATGAAGAACTGTAATAAAGAGTTGCGGCATTAGGAAGGTTGAGAAGCACTGAACTAGACTGAGATCACAGCATCGTGTTCTGCACAACATGCTGTTAACAACTGTATTGTTTCTGGTCCTATTTCAAGATGTTCGAATGTGCTCCACCTGTTTCTAAGCACTCTTACAAATGTTTCCATTATAAAGGCAATGGCAGCTGTTGAGAACAATCACATCGAAGTACAGGCAGTGAATGAATGATTCTAGTATGGTTCAAAAAAGTCTCATGCTGCAAACAATCTCATGCTACAAAAACATTGTTTTATTTCAGCATCTATATACTGCTTTTCCACCTTCCTGTCTACAAAACAGCTCTCAAGAATGGCACTGAAACATGCCAGTACAAAGCAAAGGTCGGCACAGAAACAGAGAATAAAGAAAATGAAGTGGAAAGAAACAAAAGAGCAAGCAGCTGCCCAGCCAATATAACACAATTCAAATAAATACCATTTTATCTTGGAATAGTAAGATGGCAAAGTGGATAAAGGCGCAAGCACTGTAGTATCTATTAACATGCATGGTTTATAAAGCAGTTTTGATTTAGTACCCAAGTCAACTTACAGGCAAGTCTCAATTTACATCAGAGTTGCATTCCTGGACTTGAAACGTACATTGAGGCGGATGTAAATAGAGGGAGATAGTTCCATAGGGAATCACGAGAGACTGGAAGAGGAGTTCCAACAGCGCTGAAGTATCCCCAAAGTTAGCAATTTTACTCAACTCACCACAAATTTTAAAGCATAAGACACTAGAGCTTACTTTTCCAAGCTAGATAAACCCCTCTCTCTCAGACAATATCTAATTATTGTGATATCACCCCATGATAATGCGGCATTAATTAGACATGCCGCATTATCACGGGGTGTCTGCGACCTACACCACTGGAAAAATAACACTGTTTAGCTGGTATTGCACCACCTGACATCCACCAGAAAGTAGCAACCAATAGTGAAAGGACCAAGGCAGTGACATCTCCGGCCCATCCCCTGTTTGGGTATCAGCCAGTATGCCAATGACTTAAATCAAGAAATAGTTTTCTAAGATCTACAGAGACACTCGCTGGAACAACTCAGCAAGCAAGAGTCCAAAAGTGGCAGGCTAAAAGCCAGAACCTCAATCAATGGCTGATACCAAATGAGAAACTCCCTACTGGGCACATAGAAGACTGGGCGACTTGGAAGGCACTGAACAGACTGTGCTCTGGCACCACGACATGCAGACTCAACCTTAAGAAATGGGGCTACAAAGTGGAATACACAACACGCGAGTGTTGAGAAGAGCAAACCACAATTTTGTTTTCATCTTCCTCTTCTATACAGGCAGATGAAACCCATTGTTCCAATGAGAGCAAAATTCCACTTTCTGCTATTATTATTTCTTTCCATTTGGCCAGTGTGAGAGGAAAGCACAGGGTATTTCTTAACCACATCAGTGAGGAAACTGAGGCAACAATCGTTGGAACTTGACTTAGAAGAGGCGTGAACACACGAAATGCAGAACACCTCCTATGAATTATTATTTCAATATCTGTGAAGTCCTCTTTCTGATAACAGCCCCCAATGGGACTGACACTAAACAAATACAGGTTGAGTATCCCTCATCCAAAATGTTTGGAAACAGGAGGGTTTGGGGTTTTGGAACACCTGTATTTGCGTATACATACATACTGAGGAATCTTGGAGATGTGACCCAAGTCTAAAGCGCAATATTCATTTATGCTTCATACACAATTTATACTCATAGCCTGGAGGCAATTTTATGCAATATGTTTAATAAATGTATATGAAACAAAGTTAATATATGCTAAACTAGCAGAAAGCAAGGAGCCCCCAATGGTGCAATGGATTAAAGTATTGTGCCGGCAGGACTGCTGACCGGCAATTCAAATCCAGGGAGCAGGGTGAGCTCCCGTCTGTCAGCTCCAGCTTTTAATGAGGGGACATGAGATAAGCCTCTCACAAGATGGTAAAACATCTGGGCATCCCCTGGGTAACATCCTTGCAGACGGCCAATTCTCTCACACTAGAAGTGACTTGCAGTTTCTCAAGTCGCTCCTGACATGGGAAAAAAATCAGAAAGCAAAGGTGCCACTATGTCAGCTATCCATG
Organism: Anolis apletophallus; assembly: GCA_030556195.1. NCBI lineage: Eukaryota > Metazoa > Chordata > Lepidosauria > Squamata > Anolidae > Anolis > Anolis apletophallus. Next base: position 189,778,231 of record JARBWK010000003.1, read on the forward strand.
TGACTGATTTTGGATCCAGATAAGGGATGCTCAACCAGGACATAATATTCCACACTCAATGAAAAAAAATTGGTCACTTCCTCCAGCCAAGGGCCCTTTCACACAGCCCTTGTTGCTGTTGTTGTTGTTGATTTGTTCAGTTGCTTCCTACTCTTTGTGACCTCTTGGACCATCCCACGACAGAGATCCCTGTCGGCCGTGGCTCCTACAGAATCAAGCCAGTCACTTCAAGGATACCATCCATCCATCTTGCCTTTGGTTGGCCCCTCTTCCTTTTCCCTTCCATTATCCCCAGCATCATTGTTTTCTCTAAGCTTTCCTGTCTTCTCATAATGTGGTCAAAGTACTTCATCTTTGCCTCTACTATCCTTCCCTCCAATTAGCAGTCGGGCTTTATTTCCTGAAGTATGGACTGGTTGGATCTTCTCGCGGTCAAAGGCACTCTCAGAACTTTCCTCCAACATCACAGTTCAAAAGCATCTATCTTCCTTCGCTCAGCCTTCCCTAAGGTCCAGCTCTCACATCCGTAGGCTACTACAGGGAATACCATTGCTTTGACTATGCGGATATTTGCCACACAGCCCTATATCCCAGAATATCTGCTTTGGACTGGGTTAGCCGAGTCCACACTGTCACATATACCAGTTCAAAGCAGATGTGGGATTTTCTGCCTTGATATTCTGGGATATAGGGCTGTGTGGAAGGGTCCTCAGATGGTATCAGAACTGAAGCTAAAATGTATGGTTTGTTTGTTTATTTACGACATTTATATGCTGCCCTTCTCACCCCGAAGGGGACTCAGAGCAGCTTGCAAGTTATATGTAAATACAATATATTACTATTAGCATTGCACAATATTAGTAATTTACATTCTCATATTGTACTACACCACTATACTGTAATATTATTAGTAATATTACATGCAATATGAAAAAATATTGTATTATTATTAGAATTATATTGTATTACATTATATTATTATCAATATTATATGTGTATACAATATATTATATTATTAGCACAGCACAGTATTAGTATTACACAGTACTATACCACTATACTGTAATATTATTAGTAATACTACATGTAATATAAATTATATAATTTTATATTATATAATTATTAGTATTATATTGTAATACATTATAACATTATCAATATTATATGTGTATAGTATACAATATCTTATATTATTAGCACAGCACATCAGTAATATATTAATATATAAGCCTTATATTAATATATAATCCTTAAAGTGCCAGTTTGAATAGCAGTAAAAGTGCAACGCTCTTGGTCTGCAACCTTTCGCTCCAAAATCTTACAATCAGGTTAGAATCCATAGATTCTAACCTGATTAAAGCCTGGGAATATTACTTATTTGGGGAAATTTGGGAAGTGGAGTCCAAAACAATAAACTTCCAAGCCCTGCCCAGATCACCATGCATTTATTTCTGCTATTTTCCTATGAAAGTAACAGATGGAGGATAGGCCAGAGTATTTATCTACATGGGAAAACCTCCACCACAAATCTATTCAGCAGCCACAGTATTGTAGGTTATTCTTTCTGCAGAAAGATGCACACATTCAGATTTTTGTAAGAGCCAAAACGGGTCAACCTATGAGCGTCCTCTAATAAAGATTAGGCTTCAGTCATTTTAATTACTTCAATGAACTAGACTTCCTGCTGGTTGGAGAAAGGTTGGATTTGGCTAATGGTGAATGAAGGGCATAGAATTTATAGGTTTTCTTTTATCCTTCTGGAAATTAGAAACAGAAAAAACATCTGTGAGTGGTGATTAATAATTGTCCAGTCTTTTCAAATACTCACAGTTTAAAAGAAAACATTTACTGGTGATGTCCAATATATGTCCTAGGAATTTTCTCCATTATTTTCAACATAAATGCTCACAAATGCCTACTCCTCTGTGGAGCTTTCCTGAAGGCTTTATCTTCCCATACATTTGTATCTTGATTCTGCAACCCAGAACCAAGTAAAGAAAAAGGTCCTCAACAAACGTAAGTATTTGTTATGTTGTAACTGTTGAAAACTAACTCGAATGGGGGAGTTGCTATAGACTAACACTAACTAAAGGCAAATAGATACGACGTGTATATTAACTTAACCATCTAATAAATCGCAGAGTAACCATATGTACAATTCATTTTGTTTCTATATTGTAATGTTGCTATATGTGGGCATTTTCAGTGTTATAATACTCTGTTTTAATTCTATATACAGATTATTGATATTTACTATATGTACTGCCTTTGATAACCCAAGACACGGGAGGATCCACACGGATGTCGAATGGCCTTGATAAAGACCCAGTAGGGTCGAAACGGGAGAAGGGTCCCTAGGTATACACGCCCTCGGCTGCCTGATTCGGCGCACCGAATATCGCTACATGTGTGGATAACAAATATTTTGTTGGATTTCTACCAGTGTGGACCTTATACCCTCCTTACTATTTGGATTTGGATTACTTTGCAACCGAAGTCTGTGGGTTAGCTACATTGAGTAGTGAAGAACTTTTGGATTATTTGACTATTTGCTTCATCTACAAATTGATTTATGTCTTGCACATGGTGACTTATGCCTTATATTAAATAGACATTGACATTTACGGAACTTTTGGATATTGGATTTTATTTGTGATATGTTGCAAGAACCCTGCATGTAACGACTGCTATTATACATAGGTAAAGTACATATGGCTACTCTGCGATTTATTAGACGGTTAAGTTAATATACATGTTGTATCTATTTTAGTTAATGTTGTAACTGCTGCCCTCCACTTCTCAATACATGCATTACTTATTTCAGGGCTTATTAGTGAGAACAATTCTAAATGTATAGTCTTATCTAATGTGACATATTGGGAAAAGTCAGCTACAGTCAGCCCTTCACATTCACTAGAGTTAAGAGAGCAGGACCCCCCACAAAATGTTTTTTAAAACTCTCAAAATTAAACATTGTTATTATTTTAAAACCTGGGAGGACATCTTTTTAGGAATCTCTATGTCTTCCAGCACAACTCTATGGCTTCTGGAAGTTAACCACAGAATAACATTGGAGGACCTAGCGAGTTCTAGAGGGTATTTTAATCAAATGCACAAATAATCAAGGCTGTGAATGTTGGTGGCTGACTGTATAACTTAAGTTGTCTTGATCCCTTTGTGGAAAAATATCTTGTCACTTCTGTAAATGTCAAAATGGCCAAAGAGAGCCATGGCATCTACTCTGCCCTAAAACTGTACCATTCTTCTTTACAAGTGGACAAGAAAGTGTAGCACCCATGGGTCCGCTCGGGCAACGGGGGAGGGGTAATGCACCAGGGGTCCCGTTGGCATTGGGACCCGCACAGGCTGAAAGGGATTCGGAGGATGAGTTGGAAGGCCCAGAGCAAGATTGGTCAGCCGTGCCTTTGCCCAGTTCACCTGTAGAGAGTTTAGCTTGGGATCTTGAGTGGGAGCATTCTCCCGGGGAAGGAGCGGACCAGGTGGAGATGGGAGGCAGTGAAGCTGATAGCGGAGATAGTTATGAATTCCCAAATGGCCGAGGTTCCCAGGAGCTGGCTGAACAGCAGATGGAGGCCAGCGGATGGGAAACTTCGGGGGAGGCTTCTTCTCAGGAAGATAGCGATACTAGGCTGGAAGAGCGGGGCCGTTCTCATAACAGGCGCAGGGACATAGAGGAGGGCAGGAGGAGCTGGCACCTGTCCCTAGACCGTCACCGTTCGGAAAGTAGAGACTGGAGGCGCCGGGCCCTAGATCGTCGGGGGGGCCCGGCCGAGGGATAAATACGGCCCGTGGGAACTGGTCCTCAGTTCTCCGGCCACGTCTATACTGAAGAGGCGCGAAGCGGAGTGGGACCACAAGCAACCGTGGTCATCAAGTCTTGCCTTGCTTTTGCCTTGTTTCCTGCGCCGCAGTGGTTTGCGGCACTTTGTTTTGGTTCCTGATTCGCATTGGATGCGAAGCCTTGCCCTGTTTCCTGATCCGCATTGAATTGCGGAGCCTTGCCTCGCTTCAAGCGATTTGCCATTATACTTTGGACTATTGACTTTATGCATTGAATACTTTCATCTATTGAACTATATTCTCTTTGGACTGTTTTTATATTCAATAAACTAGTTAGCCTTTGATACGTCTCCGTGTGTGTGTTAAAGGGGCAGTTCTAAGTCGGCGTTCGTGACAGAAAGAGATTGATGGTACTTGCGAAGGCATGGCTCCAAGGCATGCACGTAGTCTCCACGTGCACAAGAGGAAGGCCAGGATTTGGGGGAGCGAGGTGACCCCTTTCCCCTATCACTATGGACTACCACAGAAGTATTTATTGAGTATGGTTTGAGTTGGCAAATCAAGAAGCATTAATAGAAAACAGTGGGCCATGAGGACGAAAATCTGGTCCGCAAATTCCTTCCTCCTCATCTATTTAGTTTAATTTATTTTATTCCCACTCCTTTCGTGTTGCATACCACTCTTTCCCTGTCGCTGACCATGGCATATGTTCTATATCAGAAACTAGAGCTAATGTGGTCTATCCAATGCAATTTTCTGAATCAAACCAAATCTAAAGTTGACCAAAACTGATTCGTAACCCTTTGGAGAGTGGTCCCTGGTCAAAATAGTCCCTGATCAAGTAGTCCCTAGTCTAAAAAAGGTTGGGCACCATCGGCCTAAATAGATGTCGGTATGAACCAACCCTATGAACCATCAAGATGCTTAAGATCATCCGGAGAGGCCCTGCTCTTGGTCCCGCCTGCTTTGCAGGTGTGTCTGGCGGGGACGAGAGACAGGGCCTTCTCAGTGGTGGCTCCTCGGCTTTGGAACTCCCTTCCTAGTGACATCAGATCGGCCCCCTCCCTCCTGACATTTCGTAAGAAAGTCAAGACTTGACTGTTCGAGCAGGCATTCACAGATAAACTTTAATTAATCAAGATCAAAGGATTAATATGACGATGAAACGGAAACCGATTTTAAGATTGTGGAGCTGAGATTTGTATTTTGTAGTGTTAATTGTTAATTTATTTGGTTTTATATTATTGTTTTTATCTTATGATGTGTTGTATGTGGGTACTTGCTGCCGCTTGTTCACCGCCTCAAGTTGCCTTCAGGCTGAGAGAGGCAGTATAGAAGCATAGCAAATAAATAAATAAATAAATAAATAAATATGTACCATTAAGAAGAATGGACGGGAGAGGGATCTGAACACAACTGAGCTGTAGACTGAGCTCTCACACCTTTTTCCACTGGGGAGGTGGTTAGTGAGTTTAGAAACAAATATCTACATGGGGAAAATGTGCAGTTTGAAAACTAATGAGGTAGCATTGGAAAAATGAAATTGATTATTATGTTTATACAGCCATCTTGGTGAAATCAAGAGATCCATTTTGTAGAGGCACCAATTTTGGCAGCACAAATTTGATGAGATGGTTTTTTGGAGGGTTTTTTTGTGTCAGGAGCAACTTCTGGTGTGAGAGAATTAGCCATCTGCAAGGATGTTGCCCAGGGGACTCCTTGATGTTTTAATGTTTTACCATCCTTGTGGGAGGCTTCTCTCAGGTCCCTGCATGGGGAGCTGGAGCTGACAGAGGGAGCGCTCTTCCTGGATTCGAACCTTTGACCTGTCGGTCTTCAGTCCTGCCGGCACAAGGGTTTAACCCATTGCACCACCGGGTTTCCTGATGAGATGGTAGGAATGGCTCTTTGCACCGGTGTAAGTATAGTTGGGATTTTAATTGCTAAATACAAAATTGGAATCGCCTGATACTTAATGAACTATGGCAGATTTATAAATGATATGTCGCTATGCAATCAATCAGAGCTACAGATTCATTCTAGGGCACTGATTCTCAAAGTGGGCGGTACTGCCCCCTGGTGGGCAGTGAGGAGATCCAAGGGGGCAGTGAGAGGCTCAAGGGAATTTGGGGGGGGGGTGAACCCCTTTAAGGGGACGGTGAACGATTGGCCATTTAGGAGGGGTCGCGCGGCCCTCTTCTTTGGCCCCGCCCCCTTCACTTTGACCTGCATATTAGGTATTTGGATTAGAATTTGTAAGAGTAGCAAAATTATTTATGAAGTAGCAACAAAAATATGGTTGGGGGTCACCACCACAGCATGAGAAACCTTATTTAGGGGTCATGGCATTAGAAAAGTTGAGAACCACTGCAATAATACATATATCTTTTTGTTTAATTGCTATTAAATTTTTTAAAAAATAATTTCTAGGGGGGCGGTAAGTAAGTTTTTTTCTGGAAAGGGGGCGGTAGGCCAAAAATCTGGCTACGGTCGTCCACACTCTGGTCACATCCCGAATAGATTACTGCAACGCACTCTACGTGGGGCTGCCTTTGAAGACAGTTCGGAAATTACAACTAGTCCAACTGGCGGCAGCCAGATTACTAACTGGAGCTACATACAGGGAGCATACCACCCCCCTGTTGTGTCAGCTCTACTGGTTGCCTATCCACTTCTGAGCTCAATTCAAAGTGCTGGTCTTGACCTTTAAAGCTCTATATGGTTCTGGCCCATCTTACTTGTCCGAACGCATCTGCCGCTACATCCCACCTCGTAATTTAAGATCATCCGGGGAGGCCCTGCTCTCGCTCCCGCCGACTTCTCAAATGCGGCTGGTGGGGACGAGGGAGACGGCCTTCTCGGTGGTGGCTCCCCATCTGTGGAATGCGCTTCCTAGTGACATACGATCAATTCCATCCCTCCTGACATTCAGGAAAAAAGTAAAAGCCTGGCTATGGGACCAGGTGTTTGCACACTAGCACAAGGCAGCACCTTTTTTTAAACTTAAATGAATGTGTATGATATGTTGATGTAATTGTATTTTAATGTGTAATGTTTTGGGGGGGTTTATACTGTGTTTTATGTGTTTTACTGTGTTGGCATCGAATTGTGCCTTTTTGGAAGCCGCTCTGAGTCCCCCCCTCGGGGGTTGAGAAGAGCGGGGTAAAATGCCGGAAATAAATAAATAAATAAGTTTGGGAACCACTGATCTAGGGCAGTCTTTTTCAACCAGTGTGCAGAGCTCCAGCTGTGCCTCCAGAAAAGCTTTTTGCCCCCCTTCCTTCCTCCCTCCTTTTGCCGGCGCTATTATTTTGTCCTCCCCCATGGGAGAAAAAATATTCCCTTACTACGTTGGTATTAGGCTCTGTCCGCTGACGCCCCCTGCTGCGAGGGAAAAGCATTACGCAGCATGCAAAGGAGAGGAGCCCAATGGGCAGCTCCAAAATAACGCCTCGTCATTTTGGAACTGCCCACTGGGCTCCTCTCCCCAAACAGACGGCAGCATGCAAAGGAGCAGAGGAGCCCAATGGGCGGCTCCAAAATGATGCCGCGTCATTTTGGAGCCGCCCACTTGTTGTGGATAACTTTTGGAACCGCCCACTTGCGCTCCTCTCCTCCTTTGCATGCTGCCCTCTGTTTGTGGATAACTCCTATATATTGAACTTCTATATATTGCAGATTATCCAGTACAGAGCCTAATCCAATGCGGTAAGGGAAGATTTTTCCTTTTTCTCCCATGGACGTGCCAACATCATGTGGGTGCCAAACTGTACTCCGTGTGTTTCAAATTCACTATATTGATACATTAACTTTATAAAACTTTTGTAATTGTGCATATTGCTAGTTTCACTATATTATTATTATTTTGCCTACTCTTTGTCCCCTGCATATGCAGCCTGTTGTGAAAAAGAGGTGCTGAAACGCCATAAAACATTTTGTGTCATTTTGGTTGGTGGTGTGCCCCAGGATTTTGTAAATGTAAAAAATGTGCCTCGGCTCAAAAAAGGTTGGGAAACACTGATCTAGGGAATGTATCACTGATAACAGGGTATGTGAGTTTTTTCAGAGTGGAAGAATTTATGCAGTTGGAATATCTGCTCTAAAAAACCCTGGGAGGTGATGCCTCGTCTTGGAAAAGGAATGCTGTGCTCTTATTGTATCTGTTTGAAAACGGCCTACTGCTTCACATATATGATCATTTCTGACATGAGCTTTCAAGTTAGATAAACTACTGCTTGCTGGAAAAAGGAAACCAACAATCTAATACTCATGCACACATTTTTGCTAGGCAAAAAAAGCTATACTTGGGGTCAATATTCACCAGGAATCCAGCCTGTGCTAACAGCTGAAGTAGATTCACCGTGGGATATTCTTTATCAGCATTCTTTATCAGATTCCTGGGTCATCCAGAGGTTTGCCAGGTTTGATTCAATAAAAATATGCCTCCCTCAACATTTTAGGACTGGCACAGTTAATATCCCAGACAGCTGCTGGAGATATGAAGCAGTACATTTTTGGCACCGGATCTAAGGTGATGAAGAAACCCACTGTGGATTTTATCTGCTTCTGATGTATTTCCAGTTTAAGTGCCTTTCAGAGTGATATTCTGTAACAGTTGTCAGGAAATATATAATTTTTCATATGCTCTACCAGCCTACAAAGTATTTCACAATTAATCCCTTCTTGTCTAGGACTGGCAGATAGCAGGAAGCGTGTTAGTGACAACCATCCAAAAAGCTGGTAGTTTTGTTTACACTTGAAATGTTTTAGAACACAACAACACTTATTGCAGGCAACCAGGCTAGATGTCAGAGAGTAGTTTATGTTTGTATTTAATCTGTATTTTATTAATTTCACTGCAAAGGCTAGCAACTATTACAAAAGATTGCGACAATTATGTTATGTCCTTCTGCCAATGGAAAGTCTTTTGATCCAACAGAAGTTTCCAACAGCATGCAGAAGAAAGTTCTGGCAACTCTCCTTCGCACCGAGCTATTTCCCATATTGTTCCAAATGATCCCCCAATTGCATGGGTGAGTATTTTAGGATCTGTGTGTTGCAGAATGAATGAAAATCTATGAAAATAGCATCCTCTCTCAATATTATAACGGAAGCCTCTACTAGATCAATCTGCCTTCTGTAAACAAATACTACTGGCTATAACATATTGTTCAAATTCCCTTACATGGATGGGGCAGAAAAAGGTTGTAAAAGGAGCTTCGGAGATTTTGTTAACTGAGACTATAAAGGTAAAGGCTTCCCCTGACATTAAGTCTTGTTGTGTCCAACTCTGAGGGGTGGTACTCATCCCCATTTCTAAGACGAAGAGCTGGCGTTGTCCATAGACCCCTCCAAGGTCATGTGGCCGGCATGATTGCATGGAGAGCCGTTACCTTCCCACTGCAGCGCTACCTATTGATCTACTCACTTTTGCATGTTTTGAAACTGCTAGGTTGGCAGAAGCTGAGCCTAACAGCAGGAACCAACAAAAAACAGAAATGCATTCATATATTCCTGTGTTGCTGCTGCTTTAGTTCATACTCCATCATTCATTTAATTTCAACACATTCACTGTAGCTTAATCAACCTTATCCCAGATCAAAGTAATCAAAGGCACATTATAGCACCGTTTATATTAAGACCTTTAAGCACAAAGTTATACATAATATTCAATATTTCAACATTCATTTAATTTCAACACATTCACTGTAGCTTGTCTACCCCTATCCAGGATCAAAGTACTTAAATGCACATTATAACATCCTTTACAGTGGCATCTTAGGTACAAAATTATGAATAATATTCACATTGCAGCAATAACATTCATTCTTGCATTATATATAATGTCCTTTACTCCCTTTCTTTACAATGCTACTGCAATCCAATACAAAACACCGAATATTGGATTAAAGATGTCTTAAAGTCTTTTGGACACCCTCAGAAAACACTGTTTTTTCCAATGTGTTAGCATTCTCTATAGGACTTTGTCTCGGATAGGTAAAGCTAAAATATTATGTATAACTTTGTGCTTTAAAGGAGTTAATGTAAACAGTGCTATAATGTGCCTTTGATTACTTTGATCCGGGATAAGGTTGATTAAGCCAGTGTTTCCCAACCTTTTTTGAGCTGCGGCACACTATTACATTTGCAAAATCCTGGGGCACATCACCAACCAAAATGACACAAAATGACACAAAATGACACTCTAACACAGTAATACATATAGTTAATATGTTTTAAAAATGTATTTATACACTCAGTGTGAAACCTGGGCCTGTTTCGATGAACTCAACATAGATATCCTGGCAGGGATGGCAGAAAGACACAAACTTCCCACACAGAACTCCCATAACCAAGAGAAAATGCTATAAGAGTTTGGTGGGCATTGACCTTGAGTTTTGGAGTTGTAGTTCACCTATACCCAGAGAGCACTGTGGACTCAGTGTCCTGTTGGATCAGGACCAAACTTGGCATGGAACTCAATATGCCCAAATATGAACGCAGATGGAGTTCAGGGGAAATAGACCTTTGGGAGTTGACATTTGGGAGTTGTAGTTGCTGGGATTTATAGTTCCCCTACCGTCAAAGAGCATTATGAACCCCACCAATGATAGAACTGGGCCAAACTTCCCACACAGAACCCCCAGGAGGCAAGAGGAGGTCTCTACTTGGGGAAAGGGAGGCGGGCCTTCCCAATGCATGGAGAGGGAGAGACCAAGTAGACAACGGGTGGGGAGGGGGGTGTGTTTGTAATTTTGTGCCTTTATCGAGGTAGGTTTCTTAGGGTTTTATACTTAAACACACTAGACCCCCCCCCCCCTTCCTGGAGGTTCCAATTTCCCACAGCACACCTGATGATCGCGCATGGCACACTAGTGTGCCCCGGCACACTGGTTGAGAAACACTGCTCTATAGGACTTTGTCTCGGATAGGTAAAGCTAAAATATTATGTGTAACTTTGTGCTTAAAGGTGTTAATGTAAACGTTGCTATAATGTGCCTTTGATTACTTTGATCCGGGATAAGGTTGATTAAGCTACAGTGAATGTGTTGAAATGAAATGAATGTTGGAGTATGAACTAAGGAAGCAGCAACACAGGAATATATGAATGCATTTCTGTTTTTTGTTGGATTTGTACTGTAAGCACCCCTATTGACATTGGATCCTAACAGCAGGAGCTCACCCCACTCCCCGGATTCAAACCACTGACTCTTTGGTCAGCAAGTTCAGCAGCTCAGTGGTTTAACTTGCTACGCCACGGGGGGACGGGGACTAAGATTTTATAACGATCTAAAACAGAGCTTTCCAACTGTGTGTCGCTACATGTTAGTGTCAGCTGCAAAATGTAGTGTGAACCTCCGAGTCTATGTGAAAGAAGCAATATAACTGAAATGTGGACATTTGCTTTGTGGCAAAATGTGAGTGTCGTTATCTAACAATCCATCACATTCAAAAGCAGTAAGTAGTTATTTCATTTGTGTCATACAAATGTCATACAAATAATAAATAGTAATACACAATGCTAACCCAGGCAATTTAAAGGGGTAGACCTGTAGGCGATGCTAATGAAGAGACTCACTGATACAAAAATATCAAAAAGTGTATTCTAAACAATCTCAGAGCTGTAGAACAATATTACATACAGTGTAATGCTATGTGCATATATCACAATATATCTTACAACATATATCATGTATAAATCAATATGCCAGTGTACTAAAAGCCCTTACATACATTTGGGGGCTAAAGAGACAACATATATCATGTATAAATCAGTATGACAATATACCAAAAGCCCTTACAAACATCTGAGGGCTAAAGCGACGCGCTAACAAGGTCCAGGTAACCCTATGGGGAGTCCGGAGCCTAATAACTCACGGACTGGGAGACAGAGTCTGTGGGGGAGCCTTGGTGGACGAAAGAGCTGGTAAACTGCCGGGTGGGCAGGCGCCTACGGCTAGAGGTAAGCTGACGGCGCCAAGATGGCCGTTTCACGTAAAACACACTTCCTCAGGGCGCTCTGGACTTCTGACCGCTCCTCCCCAGGGTTGTAGAGGTTCAATTTGACTCAAAGTCTGAACGGGGGACTTCGCATTTCCGTGTTTCAATACATGTCGATAATGCAAGTGTCCTCCCGGGCTGAGAGCAGTCCAGAGCAGTCCAGAACTGTATTAAGGGGTCGCAGCATCAGGAAGGTTGAGAACCACTGTTCTAGAGAGTGTTAACCACCAGAGAAACAATGCTAATAGCAATCCTTCTGCGGGCACGTAATAAAGAATGTGATTACTAACTTCAAATAAATAACCACTATCACCTGTGTTATAAATACAATACTGTAAAAACTCTAAACTATCTAGTCCGTGAGATGACAGAAACAGCCCTGCAGCATCCTGCTTTGCAACAACTGCAGAGCTGTTTAGGCTGGAAGTCAGCCTGAAGAAAACGGAAGTTCTCTACCAGCCCGCACCACAGGAAGAACACCATCATCCCCACGTCAGCATAGGCAAATCTGTACTTAAGTCCGTTCAGCAGTTCACCTACCTGGGAAGCATCATCTCTTCAGACGCCAAGATTGACAAAGAGATAGATCACAGATTAGCAAAGGCATATAGTGCATTTGGAAGGCTTCACAAAAGAGTCTGGAGCAAAAAGCACCTGAGGCAAATCACCAAAATCAGTGTGTACAGAGCTATCCTACTGCCTATTCTCCTTTATGGGTCTGAAACATGGGTCACCTATCACCAACGCCTATGACTCCTCGAACGCTTTCATCAGTGCTGTCTTCGCACAATCCTAAATGTACACTGGACTGACTATGTGACTAATGTTGCTGTCCTTGAGCAAGCAGGGATCACCAGCGTTGAGGCCATGCTATTGAGAACACAGCTGCGCTGGGCAGGGCACATCTCTAGGATGGAGGACCCTCGCCTCCCAAAGATACTACTCTATGGTGAACTGGCCACGGGTCAGCGCAAGAGAGGCGCCCTCAAAAAGAGATATAAGGGCTTCCTGAAACAACATCTCAGGCTCGGCCAGATTGATCACCAACAATGGTCCACCCTGGCCTCACATCGGGAGGCATGGAGACACACTACCCACAATGCTGCGGCCTCTTTCGAGAAGACACGCCAAATGGGTCTCTAAGAGAAATGACAACGCAGAAAGAACCGCAACTTGGAAACAACATCACCCAAGGAGACTTTCTGCTGTGCTTTCTGCAACCAAACTTGCCTATCTCATATTGGCCTTTTTAGTCATCAACGCGCTTGTGAAAAGTGTGGGATGAGTCCTTCCTAAGAATCTTCGTTCGCGAAGTAATGCCAAGAGAGACTGTAAAAATGAAAGTCGTCTCGAGGTGGTACGGCAGTTTCTGCTCAAAACTTTGTGCTTATCTTACAACAGCCAAATAACCTGAAATAGTCTTTCCATTTTGCTAGTTAAATTGAAAATAGAAAAGCTTAGAAGGCTGTAAATAAATCACAGGCATTTTTGAAGTAGTGCCTGAAGTCTGTTTGGAGGAAGGAGACATTTTGTGCCATAAAAGCACTATAGGTAAAACAATATTCAGATGTGAATGTCAGCCAAAGTGAAAACTTATATCTTAAAAACATTTTTGGATGGAAAAGCACCCATGTTGTGAAGGCATCTCTGAAGGCAGTGTGATACAACAGGATGCAAATCAAGGACAACTTTTGAAAACACAGCAGTTTACCTCATGGAAGGCTACTTCCAAAAATGTAGAGCCGCAGACTATTTACTAGGAATAGTGAAATCAGTGGGATCTGATTCCCATTGCCGAGTTTCTGGCAATACCTCTCAACACATCGATATAAAACTACCAATGAAATATTATATTCTACAACAACCCGGTGTTGTTTGCAGACACCTCTTTTTAGAAACTATGGGAGAATTTCCAAAGACCACCATGTTTAGGAGAATGAGTGCATCTATACTATTTTTCTGCCAACCTAGTTCGAAGACATGCAAATGTGAGTAGATCAATAGGTACGGCTCCGCTGGATCATGCAGTCATGCCAGCCACATGACCTTGGCGGTGTCTACGGACTTAGAAATGTCTTTGGCTTAGAAATGGAGAAGAGCACTGTGACGAAGTCTGGAACCAAGCCAACTCCTTCTTGACTTTTTAAAACTATGTGGCAGGACAGCCACCAATACTCAATGTTTTGCTTTCTTTATGATTAATATCTACTTGCTGCCACCATTTGTCAAGGCTTGACCACTAGATGTGAGGGTCTTTGTGAATAAACGACTTCCACAGATGTTTTTGTTGAAAGTGTTTAACAGTTTATTTTACACAAATGGGCTCAAAGCTTAGGTGGTTTCAAAACTCCGAAGAGGTACAAACTTGCAATATTAAACAATATAACACTGGGGTTTTCCCCTGATACAGTTACACACAAGTAACTACTTAATACTGGGTTACCCTCAACCCTGGGACTAACTTGTCCCACACTTGGGTTTCCTTAAACCCACACACAGAACTGAACTGCACACTGCAGTTCCTACAGACAGCTTGCAGCTTCAGCAACACAATTTCCAACTAACTCTGCTCACAGCAGCTGACCAACTGACATTCTCCAACTGTCAGATTTAAATTGAACATTCTAAGGCCAGAGTGGCCTCTGTTGTCATGGCAACAGCCTCTGCTTACAGCTTGCTGCTGCGAACATTCTACGGCTCACTCTCTGCAGCTTTCAAAAACTGTCCCTTCTAAACATATATACAAACATGTGATTAACATATAAATAACCACCTCATCACAAGCACCAACCCCCAGAGTCGGATACGACTGGACTTAATATCGGGGGGAAACCTTTACTATACTGACTGTTTTGGTCAGTTTAAAACCACCATAGAAGAAAGCGAGTTTAGTGTGCAGATTATTAGATTGGTAATTCTGGAACCAGTTCATGGCCTGGAAGGTGATTACGCACACAGGCTGGCCTTAAACCGGTTCCAGGATCCATACTATCCATAGCTTGACAGGCACAGTAAATACGACCGGGGGGGGGGGTTCAACTCCTCCCTCCAGAGTACATAAATATGGATCATTGGAGCAATATAGTGTCTACACAGCAATTTGCATTCTTTGGAGTCGATTTTGCCATGTGATGCACTGGAACGAACTGGTGTGCATTAAGACTCTATGTCCGATTAATCCCTGACTTCGATTGTGTTGGATTTAATAATAATAACAATAATAATAATGGGTTGCTGTGAGTTTTCTGGGCTGTATGGCCATGTTCCAGAAGCATTCTCTCCTGACATTTTGCCCACATCTATGGCAGGCATCCTCAGAGGTTGAAGGGTCTTTTGTGAACTAGGCAATTGAGGTTTATATATCTGTGGAATGTCCAAGGTGGGAGAAAGAACTCTTGTCTATTGGAGGTAGGTGTGAATGTTGTAATTGGCCACCTGGGGGAATCCTTTGTTGGGAGGTGTTAACGAGCCTCCCAATAAAGGACTCCCCCAGGTAGCAACCAGTCAGGCTTTGAAGCTGCAGGCCATTAAATGCTAATCAAGGTGGCCAATTGCAACCATCACACACCATCTGCCATATGTGGGATGGCACACAATCTTGCATTTCTCATTTGTAGCATCAGCACTACAGAATTTACTCTGTTTCTGCAACATTCCCCATAGTAACCTATGGATGCGAGAGCTGGACCATAAGAAGGCTGAGCGTAACGTGTAGATGCTTTTGAACTGTAGTGTTGGAGGAAAATTCTGAGAGTGCCTTGGACCGCAAGAAGATCAAACCAGTCCATTCTCCAGGAAATAAAGCCCGACTGCTCATTGGAGAGAAGAATATTAGAATATTAGAATATTAGAGGCAAATGTGAAGTACAGTGCTCCCTCGCTACTTGGCGGTTCGCTTTACACGGACCCGCAGTTTCTCTGATTTTTTTAAAAAAATGAATTAAAAATATTTACATTACAACGGGCTTCAGAAAGGGAGGCTGGTGTGTGGCCACTTGTGTCCTGTTGCTTTTTTTTTTTTTTGCTCATTCCTTAATGTATAAATAATGCTTTTCTTCACAAACGAAGATTCAGGAAGGACTCATCCCACGCTTTCTACAAGCACATTGATGACTAAGGAGGTTGGATGTGTCCTTCGAGCCTGTGCAATGGACATTTCTGGTGGAGCGCAGCGTGCACACAACTGGCCTCACCCTTTAAACCAAAGGTTCATTTGCCAGGGCCTAGCAAGCTGGGATGGTGGCAGCGAGGTCCTCAGGTCGTAGGTTTGGTTCGAGTTTCCTTCTCTAGATGGTTGACCTTACACGAGCACCATCTGTCCGGGTTTGAATTTAGAGTTTTCCTTCTCCTAGGATGGTTGCCAAAAGGCTAGAGAGCCCATCCTACCCATTGACGTTCTTTGTCAGACCCTTCGGCTGTGACCTGTCTGGCATGGGAAGCCCTACCGGTGGCTATTATGCCACCGCCAGCATAGCTCACAACTTCATTAGGGTACCCATGCCTCTCCCCCACAACAAGGGCAACGGAGAAGATATTACAGTTAATGTAATATTTAATATCCCGGAACGTAACCCCCGTGATAAGTGAGGGAACACTGTACTTTGGCCACATCATGAGAAGACAAAAAAGCTTAGAGAAGACATTGATGCTGGGGAAAATGGAAGGAAAAAGGAAGAGGGGCCAACCAAGGGCAAGATGGATGGGTATTATCCTTGAAGTGGCTCACTTGACCTTGATAGAGCTGGGGGTGGCCATGGCCAACAGGGAGCTCTGGCATGGGCTGGTCCATAGGGTCACAAAGAGTCGGAAGCGACTGAACGCATAAACAACAGCTGCAACACTTTGATGACAAATTCCAACTGAATGGTAGGACCTTGTTTGGGCTCGCATTCAGACTCTCAGAGATAAAGTCCTAATGTGATCAAAGTGTTTTACAAGCACTTTAGCTTTCTCTACCGAGGAGTACTTGTGCCTGATCAAAGCGCAACTGCCGTGGCTCCATAACATTGAGCCATAGCAATTAAAAGTGCTGTCAAACTGCATTAATTCCACGGTGTAGATCAGGTGTAGATCATGCCAAGTGCACCTACACTAGGCATTGGCCAACTTGGGTCCTCCAGGAGCTTGGACTTCAACTCCCACCATTCCTAACAGCCTTGGGCCATTTTCTTTTCCCCTCCAAGCACCCGGAGGGAAGGCCTAAGTTCGCCAATGCCTGGTGTAGATGCACCCAAGCCAGAGGGAAACTTGGCTTATCCCCTCAAGAGTTTTGTACAACCTAGAAATGGATCTATACTGCCTTTTCTTTATGAACGAAGATTCAGGAAGGACTCCTCCCACGCTTTCTACAAGCGCATTGAGGTTGGATGTGTCCTTTGAGCCTGTGCAAGGGATCTTTCTGGTGGAGCGCAGCATGCACAGAACTGGCCTCATCCTTTAAACCAAAGGTTCGGGCCTAGCAAGCTTGAACGGTGGCAACGAGGTCCTCGGGACGTAGGTTTGGTTCAAGTTTCCTTCTCTAGATGGTTGACCTTACAGGGTTAAATGAGCACCATCTGCCTGGGTTTGAATTTAGAGTATTCCTTCTCCTAGGATGGTTGCCAAAAGGCTAGAGAGCCCATCCTACCCTTTGACGCTCTTTGTCAGACCCTTCGGTTGTGACCTGTCTGGCATGGTAGGCCCTACCGGTGGCTATTATGCCACCGCCAGCATAGCTCACAACTTATTTATTTGTTTATTTAAAACTTTTGTACCCTAACCTTCTCACCTCTATCGAGGGACTCAGACTGGCATAACAGCAAAAATTCAATGCTATACAATTTTAAAACAACTACAACAACATATTAAAATACATAAAAACCCAGCATAAAACCACATCGCCATTAAAACAATTCCACTCAATCTGTAAACGTGGTCATACATTCAGACGATAGCCAATCTCAGCCTATTCTGGGAAGGCCTGGTTCCACATCCAGGTCTTCACCAGCCTCCTAAAGGACAACAGAGAGGGGACAGATCTAGCATCACTTGGGAGAGAGTTCCACAGCCGAGGGGCGACCACAGAGAAGGCCCTGTCTCTCGTCACCACCAGCCATGCTTGCGAAGCCGGCGGGACCGAGAGCAGGGCCTCTCCAGAGGATCTTAATGTTCTTGATGGTTCATAGGGGAGAATCCGTTCGGACAGGTAAACTGGGCCAGACCCGTATAGGGTTTTGTAGGTGTCGGGAAGCTAACTGGCAGCCAGTGGTGCTGGCGCAACAAGGGAGTTGTATGTTCCCTGTGCCCCGCTCCTGTTAGTAACCTGGCTGCCAAACGTTGGACTAATTGCAGCTTCTGAGCAGTCTTATTTATTTATTTATTTATTTTGCTTCTAGACCGCCTCTCTCAGCCCGAAGGCGACTCGAGGCGGTGTACAACAGCAAAAACTGCTCAAGACAAACATATCAACAATTATCAATACAAGCAAGAAGGTTCTTTCTACCACATGTGGTGGACCTGTCCTAAAACTAATGCATTTTGGCAATTAATTCACAAGGAGTGTAAAGAAATCCTAAAGGTCGAATTTCAAATGAAGCCAGAGCTATACCTATTGGGCATCATAGATAATGGAACTTTTGAAAACGAGAATATCGAGAAACTCTTCACATTCCTGTCAACGGCAGCAAGGATTATATTCGCTAGAATTTGGAAGACGAATTTATTACCAACAAAGGACCAATGGGCAGAGAAGATTCATGAGATTAAAGATATGGACGAACTGACCTTTTGGTTGAGACAGAATAATGGCAAAGGAAATATTAGAACAGACTGGACACAGGTTGCTGAATATATTAAGAGGCAAGATTGAACTTTAAATTGAAGAGAATAAGGTGATAAAAGGGATTATCACGACGTGAAAATAAGAGCATCTGGGATGCTCCAGGTTAATAGTTATGTTTTTGTTTTTTTTTTGAAAATTGATATTGTAAATGGTATGGAAGGAGAGCGGAAGTCACTTTTATTTCCCCTTATTTGTATACTTTTCCCTGTTCCCCATGTACGTTGCCTCCCTACGTTTACCTGTTGTGTGTATAAAATATGAAACTTTTTAATAAAACTCTATTAAAAAAAACAATTATCAATACAATACAATTCCAACATATACAAATTAGCATTCAACGTTAAAAACACAATATCAGCATCTCATTAATTAAATCGACTTCCAATTGCATCGTCGTCGTTCCTTAGATCCCAATTTGACAATCATACTACACCTGCAAATGCCCGGTCAAATAGCCAGGTCTTAACCCTCCTGCGAAATGTCAGGAGGGAGGGGGCCGATCCGATGTCATTAGGAAGGGCGTTCCAAAGCCACCACTGAAAAGGCCCTGTCTCTCGTCCCCACCAATTGCGCCTGCGAAGCAGGCGGGACCGAGAGCAGGGTCTGTCCGTATGATCTTAAGCATCTTGAAGGTTCATAGGAAGAGATGCGTTCGGACATGTAAGTTGGACCAGAACCGTTAAGGGCTTTAAAGGCCAAAGCCAGCACTTTGAATTGTGCCCGGTAGCAAACTGGTAGCCAGTGGAGCTGGCGCAACAGAGGTGTTGTGTGCTCCCTGAGTGCCGCTCCTGTTATCAACCTGGCTGCTGTCCGTTGAACCAGTTGAAGCTTCCGAGCAGTCTTCAAAGGCAGTCCCACGTAGAGGGCGTTGCAGTAATCTATACGGGATGTAACCAGAGCGTGGACCACCGTGGCCAAGTCAGACTTCCCTACCTTCATTAGCGTACGCAAGCCTCTCCCCCACAAGGGAACGCCAATGGAGAAGACTGCCATATAACCCAGTTAGAAACAGCATAAGATGGCAATGTAGGTGCATCCTAGGTTTCCACACAGATTCAGTATTCAGAGAACACATTCAAAGCAAACTAGTGAGAACCTTGCATCACTTACCTTGTTTCCTGGCCTCTCACTTCCTCTTCCAATTCAAATCCTGCGGATCTGGGGAATGATTAAACTAAGGCCAGGGGTGAATCAGGCCTGGGGCATGCATGCAGATGGGGTCCAGCAAAGAGCAATTTTGCAAAAGTTTGCAAGGGCTGAGGATGCAATGAGCATCATCTATATGAGTTTTGCATTGAATTCAGCTCCTTGCAGCAGCTCTTTGAGGTTCCGGGGTAAAGTATCAATGTCCCAAAACTGGCTGGAATGGCCTACAATGGGGGAGGAAGGGGAGCCAGGGAATGCCCGCCCCTTCCCTGCAAGCTCCGTCCTAGAGAGAGGAATCAATACCCAAGCAACCTTCGGGGACTTTCTGCTCCCCACTCCACCACCTTCAGCCCTGCTTTCATTGCAGAGCGCCCTGCTTCTCTCTTTCCTTCCTTGCTTTCTTCCTCCCCCCAATTTGCCAGGAGAATGGAATCTCCCGGAATGCTGCTCGATGTTTGCGGAAGGGATTCGCTTGCGGGTTGTACCACTGGGGCGCGTCGCGTGGGGGGAGGCGCCTCAAATGGCATTGGGAAGCAGCAGCATCCCCCTGGCAGTCCATTCCTCCTGCTGAAAGAGCAGAGCACTTCATGAACCAAGCTGGACAGACACAGCATATTGTTTGGGAACACAGAAATACTGGACCACTCCCCAACAACTATCCTAACAGACTACACAGAGGAGTTGTAGAAACCCACAAGCATGTGGACAAAGGAGGAAACCATGAGTATGAACAATATATATATATATTTTAAAAAAACTCTAAAATCATAACAGTAAATAAAGAACAACACTCAAAAACAGGGGAATTCCAGACAAAAAAAACCAATCAGGGCCAGCTAATCACCTCAACAAAGGATTCCCCCAGGCAGTAAGAAGCCAGACCTTGAAACTGTTGGGCCATTAAATGCTAGTCAAGGTGGCCAATTGAAACATTCACACCTACCTGGAATAGACAAGAATATTGCGAGTCCGCGAAGTACTGAGGGAACACACTGTACTCCATGAAACTATACATCTCAGGATTTCATAGTTTGCACCCGTGACGATTAAAGTGTAATTATTATATTGTTATAATTGTGTGGTGTGAAAGAGCCTTTGTAGAAGCCAAGTGATAAGTTTATGGAAGAGTGCTACCCAGGAGCAGAACTCAATAGCAAAACTCGGCTTCGTTCCCTCTCTACTTTGCGGTTCGCTTTTAGCAGACTTGCTGTTTCGCTGTTTTTAAAAAATATTAATTTAAAATATACATTGCGGTATTTTTGCTGTTTCGCGGGTTTTTGCCACTGCTGCTCTCCAAGGTGCTTTCCCTCCTCAGTCCTCGCTCCCTCCCGCCTTGAAGAGACTTTCCTTCTTTTCCTTCACTTTATTACCAGGACTATGACACAGCTGGCTGGATGTCAGCTGCATTAAAAATCACTACTGACCGAAAGGTCATGAGTTCGAAGCCAGCCTGGGTCAGAGTGAGCTTTTAGCCAATTGTGTAGTTTGTTGTTGACCTTTGCAACCCAAAAGACAGTTGCAAAGGTACCACCTATGTGTGGGAAATTTAGGTACCACCTATGTGTGGGGAGGCTAATTTAACAAAATTTACGAGGCCATAAAAAATCTCCAGCAAAAGCATGCGGGGAATGCGTAAAGTACTTCATCAGTGTCGCAGATGGATGGTGAAGCGACAGCTCCCCTGGTGGCCAGAAGTTGGAATGTTAAATTGTCTCTGACTGTCTATATGTATTGTGTGTCTATGGCATTGAATGTTTGCCACTGCCCTGAGTCGCCTTCGGGCTGAGAGGGGCAGTATAGAAGCATAATTATTAAATAATTAAATAAATAAATGTGTACATTGTAATCCGCTCTGAGTCCCCTGCGGGGTGAGAAGGACGGAATATAAATACTGTAAATAAATAAATAAAATAACTTATTATATGTTTATAAAGACTTAAAATAGTGTATAACTACTAAAATAATGTATAAATATTAAAATAAATATAGTGTCCCTATATCACAGTTTTTCACTTATTGCAGGAGGTCCTGGAACATAACCCCCGCAATAAATGAGGGAACACTGTACTCATATTTGCATTATGATAAGACTTAAATGGAGAAATATAAAGTTAGCTCTCTGCATCCACAGATTCCATTATCCACAGCTAGAGGCCCCTATTGGGGCAATGGGTTAAACCCTTGTGCCTACTGGACTGCTGACTGACAGATCAACAGTTCGAATCCGAGGAGAGCAGGTTGAGCTTCTGTCAGCTCCAGCTCCCCATGCAAGGACATGAGGGAAGCCTCACACAAGGGATGGTAAAACATCAAACATCCGGGCATCCCCTGGGCAACGTCCTTACAGATGGTCAATTCTCTCACACCAGAAGCGACTTGCAGTTTCTCAAGTCGCTTCTGACATGAGGAGAGAGAGAAAAACATCCACAAAAAAATCTCTTTAAAAAATCTCATTAACAAAGTTGAATGTTTCCATTTTATATAAGGCACATGATTTGACAATGCCACTGTATACAATGGGACCTAAGCATTTGTGCATGTAGATATCCACAAAGGGTACTGGAAGCAAACTCCAGTGGATCCCAAGGGTTCATTGTACAACTTAGATGTGTACAAAGAACCCCCATTATGTTTCATACTCTTCACTTCAATGTAAATAACTAACTTGTTTGGGCGGGAAGTCAACCTGAAGAAAACTGAAGTCCTCTACCAGCCCGCACCACAGGAACAACACCATCACCCTCACGTCAGCATAGGCAAATCTGTGCTTAAGTCCGTTCAGCAGTTCACCTACCTGGGAAGCATCATCTCTTCAGACGCCAAGATTGACAAAGAGATAGATCACAGATTAGCAAAGGCATATAGTGCATTTGGAAAGCTTCACAAAAGAGTCTGGAGCAACAAGCACCTGAGGCATAGCACCAAAATCAGTGTGTACAGAGCTATTGTACTGTCTATTCTCCTCTATGGGTCTGAAACATGGGTCACCTATCGCCAACACCTACGACTCCTTGAACGCTTTCATCAGCGCTGTCTTTGCACAATCCTAAATATACGCTGGACCGACTATGTGACTAATGTTGATGTCCTTGAGCAAGCAGGGGTCACCAGCATTGAGGCCATGCGACTGAGAACTCAGCTGTACTGGGCGGGCCGCGTCTCTAGGATGGAGGACCACCGCCTCCCAAAGATACTACTCTACGGTGAACTCGCCACGGGTCAGCGCAAGAGAGGAGCCCCCAAAAAGAGATATAAGGACTCCCTGAAACAACATCTCAGGCTCGGCCAGATTGATCACCAACAATGGTCCACCCTGGCCTCACATCAGGAGTCATGAAGACACACTATCCACAATGCTGCGGCCTCTTTCGAGAAGACACGCCGAATGAGTCTCGAAGAGAAACTACGCAGAAAGAACTGCAACTTGGAAGCGACATCGCCCAAGGAGACTTTCTGCTATGCTTTCTGCAACCGAACTTGCCTATCTCAGATTGGCCTTTTTAGTCATCAACGCGCTTGTAAAAAGCGTGGGATGAGTCCTTCCTAATAATCTTTGTTTGCGAAGTAATGCCGAGAGAGAAAAATATCTAACTACTATGCAGAGAATTGCAACTTTAGCTGTCCCTGCATCAATGTAGCTAAAGTATAATGGTGTCTATTTGAAGCCTAGATGTATTTGGAAGAGGCAAGCTGAACACAGCCTTGGCTTTTGATATTCCAGAAATGCAATCCTTGTTGCAGGCTGTAAGCGAACTTTTTCCCCCCATTGCTAAAACAACACAAAGAATTGCGGGGAATTATCTGAAGCATCTGCTTGTTTTATAAATAAACCCACACTAGCAGAGGCTCGTGTCAATTCTGAACAAATGAGGACAAGCCAAAGTCTGGCTTTATGAATGTTATGGCTAAAGTTAAGAGGACACACTTTGTTTTGAGTATCTACTTAGTCCAGGAATGTAAATAGTCAGATGTAGTAGATTCTTGTTCAGCTCATGAGAAAATTAACCAAAAGATTTGTAGCGCCAGGGCCCAGCCGTGTTTTGATCCCAGGAGGTCTTGCTTTCACTCCCAGTTCTCTGCACTTAGAAGGATTTAATTAAAACGAGCCCCCTTGAATACCTTCAAGAACCTACAGCAGAGGCGGGCAAGCGGCAGCTTCTCAGATGTTTTGGGACAACATGTCCCATCATGCCTGATTACTGAGTAAACTTGCTTAGCCTTACAGGAGGTACAGTATATTTCCATAATTGTCTTCATTTAAAAGTATGCTATCAGCAAGGGAAGGAAGAAAACACAAGCCCCCAATAGGATCTGTTCCCTCAAAAGGAGAGTGAAGAACTAGGAGGGAGAACGTGCGGCCCCTTTCATATTGCCCAGTTATAGCCGTTGATGTCTCTTTAACTGTCATGGCTGAATTATTATTATTAGTGTGTTGTTGAAGGCTTTCATGGCTGGAATCACTGGGTTGCTGTGAGTTTTCCGAGCTGTATGGCCATGTTCCAGAAGCATTCTCTCCTGATGTTTCATCCACATCTGTGGCAAGCATCCTCAGAGGTTGTGAGATCTGTTGGAAACTAGGCAAGTGGGGTTTATATATCTGTGAATAATGTCTAGGGTGGGAGAAAGAGCTCTTGTCTGCTTGAGGCAAGTATGACTGTTGCAATTGGCCACCTTGATTAGCACTGAATGGCCTTGCAGCTTCAAACACAACACACACTCGGAGACAACAAGTTTCACCAAAGTATCAAAAGATCATATAATTTCAAGTATATATATACGCATTCAAACAGTGATATACAACATATTCTTAGCCCGGGATGGGCTCCTACCCTTGAGGCAGATTATCCCTTTCGGGTCAGTTCAGGTAAGTAAATAAGAACAGTCCATACGTGAAACATAATCAGCGATTTGAAGAAAAAGTGTAGAGGTCCCGGGAAATGAGTCCAAACGCCCGTAGGTGTTTATAACCAAAATGAGTCAAGGTGCTGTTGCGGTTCAGTAAGAGATAATCACAAAGTTGCAGATGATTCCGATGTAACTGAAACCGTTCAGTATAAGAAGGCCGACGAGGTAATGTCTATATGATATTGCAAAAGTGCTGGTTATATCACATACGTCATATGCATCAAAATATAATGTAGGATACATAAATAGATGAGTAGATACAAACAACAACACATAAGACACACTAATACAGCAGGTTCCTACCCTTCAATGTGAAGTCCAGATCCACAATGTTCATATGCTAATGTAACAATGGTCTGGTAGAGTTCAGTGTAGACCAAAGTTCAATAAGGAACTGGAACTGAAGACACAATCAATGATGGAGAAATCCATATAGGGTAAGGACCCAAGTTTGTAAGTCCACAATGGGAGCAAGTGGCCAAAAGATCGCCGCAAAGCCAAGCCGCTCCGTGGAATGCAAACGGAGGTGGTTGCAGATGCTGGGGCGAAAAGCCGCTGCCAAGTGGCGAGCTGCTCCAGGAAATCCAAGAGGAGACAGTCGCGGCTGGAGGAACAACACCACTACACAAAGGCCTTTCTCCTCTTGGATTTCCCGGAGCAGCTCTGACTGTCTGTCTATATATGTTGTGTGTCTATGGCATCGAATGTTTGCCATGTATGTGTACATTGTAATCTGCCCTGAGTCCCCTGCGGGGTGAGAAGGGCGGAATATAAATATTGCAAATTTTAAAAAAAATGCCTCAACAAACGACAGCTCCCATTATTCTATAGCATTGAGCTATGGCAATTAAAATAGTATCAAACTGCATTTATTCTAGTGTAGATGTACTCTGAGTCCAGAAAAACTGAGACACAGCAAGACAGAAGATGATTACAACAAAACAAGCAGTTCTGGGAAAACTCTTTGCTTTTCACCATTTCACCTAGGAGGTATTTAGGAGTGATCCCTTAGCTTAGGCCCATCTGGAGCTTTGAAATGTGAAACTATGCCCTGACACAAAGCTCTTATCATAGTTCAGATAAAGTACTCTTATTCCCATCGATGCCAAGTTCTCTGAGGGGAAAGAACATTTGGACAAAATGATAAGAATATATCTGACTCAAACCTTGACAACTTAAAAAATAGATTTCACTTGCTTGCTCTGGATTATAAATGCAATCCCTTTAGGAACCTAATAACCTGTCGGTTGCCAGACTCATACACATGTGTGCCTTTACCAAAGAGGATTTATGCTCAGCAAGGCTTGCAGTCCTTGTAAGATATAGTGCACCATAGCAACAGCATCCTTCTCCATAAAAGCGTTTTTTTCACAGAAGTCTGTAAAATAGTCATCTGTTCTTTGATATGGATGCAAGAATTTCCAGAGGGCTGTCTGTATTGCTACCTTGCAACAACAACAACAAAGTATCCTAGAAGATCTCAACAGAAAGCAAATTTATCACACTACAAACTTTTGTGCACTATAGCTATACCAGATCAACGAAAGGTTAGCCAGAAATGCTCACACAGAGAAAGAAAGAGTTGGAGATAGGATTTAAGGTAGTGAAGTCACATTAGAAAGTAAATACACTTAAAGTATTAGCAGTAAGAATAGGTTTGATATCTGCCAGTGTAAGAAACCCAGCAATGGCTCTATCCTTTGGCATTGGGGAGGACTATGTGTTCCTGAGGTAAGAGGCAGGATCTTTCATGTCACCCTTTTGCAAAGGAGTCAGATTACATATTCCAAGCATCTTCTGGGCAACAGCAGTAATGGAGGGTGATGCTAGTTAGGACTGCCCATATCATTAGATATCAAACTTCTATGTAGGATTGTGAAAGCTGGGGAATGAAGAAAGCAGATAGGAAGAAAACCAACTCATTTGACATATGGTGCTGGAGAAGAGTTCTGTGGATATCATTGACAGCCAAAAAGACAAATAATAGATCCTATTTTATTTATTTATTTACTTTGCTTCTATACCGCCCCTCTCAGCTCGAAGGCGACTCGAGGTGGTGTACATTTAGCAAGGACTGCCCAAGATAAACACATCAAGAGTTACCAACACAATCACATCATATACAAATTAGCAATTAAAATTATTATTATTTATTATTCGATTTTATATTTCGCCACTCCCCGAAGGCTCAGAGCGGTTTACAACAGAATATACAGTTAACAGTGAACAACTCTGCACATCACAAACAATACAAAACAAACTATAGGAGTCATCTACTAGATACCAGGGTTCACCCGGTCCCTAGAGAGAGGGGCAGAATAAAACCCGATGGAGTGTGGTCATAGGCAGGGCCAACTGGATGGTGCGGGGACGGCGTAAAAGCTGGCTCACCCGGCCAGCATTGGAGGCGTAGTGACAGGCCCAAAAATAGAGTCTCCAGTAGAGTCTCAATTAATAATCATACTACATCTGCAAATGCCCGGTCAAACAGCCAGGTCTTGACCTTCTTGCGAAATGTCAGGAGGGAGGAGGCTGTTCTGATGTCACTAGGAAGGACGTTCCAAAGCCGAGGAGCCACCACTGAAAAGGCCCTGTCTCTCGCCCCCACCAATCGCACCTATGAAGCAGGCGGGACCGAGAGCAGGGCCTCTACGGATGATCTTAAACATCTTGATGGTTCATAGGGGAAGATGCATCCGGATATGTAAGTTGGACCAGAACCATTAAGGGCTTTAAAGGCTAAAGCCAGCACTTTGAATTGTGCCCGGTAGCAAACTGGTAGCCAGTGGAGCTGGTGCAACAGGGGAGTTGTGCGCTTCCTCAGTGTCGCTCCTGCTATCAACCTGGCTGCTGTCCATTGGACCAGTTGAAGCTTCCGAACAGTCTTCAAAGGCAGCCCCACATAGAGGGCGTTGCAGTAATCTATACAGGATCCTAAAACAAATCAAGTTTGGACTTTTCCTAGAAGTCAAGATGGCTAAACAGACTGTTGCAGTTTGGACATATCCTGAGAAAACACAGCTTGCTAGCAACAATAATTGGGTTGCTGTGAGTTTTTGGGCTGTTTGGCCATGTTCCAAAAGCATTCTCTACTTAGGAGGGAATGCAACCTTCCTCTCTCCCAGTCAAAATCCCTCTCTGGTATGAGAAAATAAACTTCATCTAGTGGTAAATGTTCCCTATCCCCATTGCCTCAACTTGATACAGTATTTAGTTGTTCATAATAAAGCTACTGCTTACTTGCCCAGCTATAGATATTTTACCCTTCAGGACTGTCCTAGGCATAGCTTCCTTTTTCTCATGTCTTGAAAGAAAGGGCTGTTCAAATTTGATCTTGTTGGCTAGTGCCATCTAGTGGTTATCTATTTATGGTGTCAGGAGCGAACCAAACAGTTGGATTGCATTAAAAACAAACAAACAAAACACAAAGTTTGCAGACTTGGTATTCTATTAAATGTCCTTTGACCAGTAGCTGCCCATTTGGAGTGCCTCTGGTGTTGCCGTAAGAAGGTCCCCTCCATTGTGCATGTGACAGGGCTCAGGTTGCATTGTAGGAGGTGGTCTGTGGTTTGCTCTTCTCCACACTCGCATGTCGTGAATTCCACCTTGTAGCAACTTGAGAAACTGCAAATGGCTTCTGGTATGAGAGACTGGACTGTCTGCAGGGACACTGCCCAGGGGACACCCAGATATTTTACCCTCCTGTGGGAGGCTTCTCTCACGTCCTCACATGGGAAGCTGACAGGTGGGAGCTCACCCCGTCTTGCGGATTTGAACCACCGACCTTCAGGTCAGCAGTTCACAAGGGTTTAACCCATTGCACCACCCAGCTCCCTCTACTTTTACTATCAGGTCTACATCATGGTGAAAGCACAAGAGCATTTCTTGCTCTTGTCCTAAACTCAAAATCCACATGATGTTGCTATGGCATTTATAATGCTCTTGTCCTTAAACTAAAAATCCACATGATGTTATCTTGGCGTTTATAGTGCAACTATAACTGTATAGTGAAAAAGGAATCCAAGTCTGAACCAAGAATTACACTGTAGAGTTGCACTCAGAGTTGCTGACTTGGGGTCCATCAACACCATAGAATTAAATGCAGTTTGACTCCACCTTAACTGCCATAGCTCAATGCTGTGGAATCCTAGGATTTGGGAAGGCACTGGAACTCTCTGGCACAAAAAAGGGTAAAGACCTTGTAAAACTACATCTCTCATGATTCCAATGCATTGAGCCATGGCAGTTAAAGGGGTATTAAACTGGGTTTGGGGTGGGGCAGGTGTAATTCTTCCATCTTTGCATTTCCCCCACTAAATACACAAACCACAAACTGATTCTTTTATTATTAATTCAAAAGTAAGGTTCTGGACAACAGCTTCCTGAGCTGCAAATCAGAAATCAGTTCCGTGCAAAGGTTCTAGGCTTTAAAAAGGTTGTTAGTTCTGATCACTGGTGAGAGATAAGAACCAAAAAGCTAATAGAACAGAGATGGGCATGGGTTGCATGCAGCCTGTGAACCGTAATTTTTGCAAAATCATAAAGTTGAGGTAGACCCCAAAGACCATCCAGTCACCCCCCTCTGGTCATTTGTGGTTTCTGTCCCCCATTTTCAAATAAATTATGAAGTTTTCTGCTTTTTTTGCCCCAAACCACACATAAACCCACTCAGTGCATGAATGCACAAGAACATACTCCATCTGCATTTCTAAACTCTGTACTTATTCGGCTTCAGCACTCAGCATTCCTCATCACTCATCATTGTGTCAATCCCTACCATCATTTTGGAGAGACTACAGAGGAAAACATATTTATTTAGGGTTTTTTGTGTGGAGGAGGTTCAGTCCTTTGAGAGATGGACAGGGCTGTAGGGCTGTATGGCTCCCATCCCTCTTAAAAGGACCTGCTTTGTCCACCGTTGGTCTTCTCGTTCAGGAATCTCAACTCCAAATTCAAGCTTTCAAGGATTGCCAGGGATTTCCAGATCACTATTTGAATATTACCGCTTTAAAGTCACTCCCTGTCTTCTACTGCTAACCATTTTAGAGTTGGGAAAGCTTTTTAAAACTACAAATTACCGTAAAGGGATTGTGTAACCCCCCCCCCCCCACCCAACTTTGGATAGTTTTATCCTTTTCTCATCATGTCCACATTCTGAGCAAGCCAGAAATGCAGTCTTCATTTTCCAAGTGATAGAATTACTGTATTTATTTAATTACCTAATTGACACCCTGCCCTTCCCTTCGAAAAGCCAAGACACAGCTGAGAATTTCATTTTATGCTTGTCAGGCCTTCTTCTCCAAGCTCATTTACATTTGCCACAGTAATTTCCTGCAAAATTGCAGACATCTCTTTGCAATGAATGGACCCGTATGTTAGGCTTTGTGACTCTAGGTGCTGATTTTCATTTGGAGCCGTCACCATCTCCATTTCTTGCATCTCTTCACCATCTTCATCACTTTCAGTTTCCTGGGGAAAAATAATCGAGAGAATACATGACTCATTGAGCAACAACCAATGAATTTTGGTCATGTTTGAGGAAGGCAGAGGAGAAGGGCAAGTAGGCCAGAAATTATAACCTCTCAAAATATTTTTAGTAATATAACAGGGCAAAGCTTCAGCCTATAAAGTTGAAGATAATATGGCACTTGGCGCCTGTAAGGGGTCCTGTAGCTAAGCCCCAACAGGCTCACAGTATATGGGACTGAGCTATATTTTCTATTTTTCTATTTGGTGAATTTGGCTATTTTTGTTGTCAGTTCACTTGTAAGTTTTGCTTTTGGATGCAAATGCATCCAAATTCAATCCTGTATACCAGTGTTTTTCAACCTTTTTTGAGCCGCGGCACATTTTTTACATTTACAAAATCCTGGGGCACACCACCAACCAAAATGACACAAAATGACACTCTAACATAGTAATACATATAGTTAATATGTTTTTAAATGTATTTATACACTCAGTGTGAAACCTGGGCCTGTTTCGATGAACACGGCATATATATGACTTCTTTTCACATACTTATACATGGCTATCATGCCTTCTCTCAGCCTTCTCTTCTTCAGGCTAAACATGCCCAGCTCTTCAAGCCGCTACTCATAGGGCTTGTTCTCCAGACCCTTGTGAAATTTCACCCTGAGTGAAACTTGCTTCTAGTTAACTATGAATGTCATGAAGCTGTTATAAACAGTTCCAGGGTGGGAGTGGGGGGGGGAGGCAACTCTCGAAAAATCCAGTAAAATAGTTTTAAAAAACATTTCCAAGTGGAGAGGCTCAATTTGGAAACTTGTGAATGCTTCAGTCTCCCGATGCTCCCATGTTCCCTCACTGCCCAATTCACCGACGTGGCGCTTCCGGCTTTGGCTGTTCTCGCGGGAAATCCAAGCCAACGTGAAAACGCCGACTCAATCACTTCCGTCCAGTGCTCTGCTTTTGCAGAGGGAGGAGGGAGGCAGCGAAAGAGGCCACACAAATCTATGAAACGTATGGGAGCATCGGGAGGCTGAAGCAGCCCTGAGCGGGAGCTGGAGCCATACTGAGTCGAGGCTCCTGAAGGCTTCCTCAAGGTGGGGCTGGCCCTGGCATTCGGCGGAGCCCTTCCTTTGCCTCGGGGAGGATCTTAGGAGAGGGAAAGAGGGAGAGAGCTGCTAGGAGGGGAAAGAGTGCCAATTTCCCTCGGCACACTTGATGATCACTCACAGCACACTGGTTGGGAAACACTGCTTTATACTGTGAGCCCGTTAGCTACAGAACCCCTTACAGATTCCAAAACATGTGGATGTGCAAGTGCCATTATATAGAGTGGCATAGTAGAATGGTGCCCTTATATAAAACACAGAAGTTCACAGCCTGAAAAGGGTTCTCTTTACTCTTCAAAAACACCCTGTCCTCACCTGACTGTATTCCATCTGCATGCTTCTTCCATTTCAACAGATTCATAACGGAATCAACATTCTGGACCAGGCCTGGGCAAACTTCGGCCCTCCAGGTGTTTTGGACTACAATTCCCACAATAGGCTGTTAGGAATTGTGGGAGTTGGAGTCCAAAACACCTGGAGGGCCAGAGTTTGCCCAGGCCTGTTCTGGACTATACTCAAACAATATTGTTGAAGGCCTTCATGGATGGAATCACTGGGGTGTTGTGTGACTTCTGGGCTGTATGGCTGTGTACTCGCAACCTTCCTAATGCCGTGACCCCTCAATACAGTGCCCATGTTGTGGTGACCCCCAACCATAACATTATTTTCATTGGTACTTCATAACTGTAATTTTGCTATTGTTATGAGTTGTAATGTAAATATCTGATATGCAGGATGTATTTTCATTCACTGGACCAAATTTAGCACAAATACCCAATACGCCCAAATTTGAATACTGGTGGGGTTGGGGGGGGATTGATTTTGTCATTTGGGAGTTGTGGATGCTGGGATTTATAGTTAACTTACAATCAAAGAGCATTCTGAACTCCACTAATGATAAAATTGAGCAAACTTCCCACACAGAACCCCCGTGAAAAATACCGTTTTTTCTGGTGGTCTTTGGTGACCCCTCTGACCCCCCCTTCATGACCCCCCCAGGGGTCCCGACCTCCAGGTTGGGAAACACTGAGCTAGAACATGGCCATATTCCTGACAATAAGAGGAATATGTTGCCTTAGAGTGTGATGGAGTCTCCTCTGGAAGTTTATGAGCAGAGGTTTGATGGCCACCTGTCAGGAGTGTTTTGATTGTGCTTTCCCTGCATGGCAGAAAGTTGGACTGAATGGCTCTTGGGTTTTCCCCCCCAATTTTATGGTTCTATGTTTTCAACTGGTAAATGTGTCCTATTTTTTGCTTTACAAAATATAGCAACTGTAGTCAGCCCAATATAACATACTGACTGTATTACTTGCTGGAACCGATGGTTGTTCATACTCCCTAACAACGCTAATATGGAAGATTATCACTGTATTAAATGGACGGAGAGTAAATTGAGGATAGACATAAAAGGAAGTATTTAGTCGCACACAGCTTAACTCATTTCTGGAAATTGCTCTATGGGAGTTTCAGGTGTTATTAAATTAGCTGCAGATGATGTTTGCATTAAATAATGCTGAGCTAGGAATAGAAAATACAGTAAGACTCACTTCCTGGCCAAACCATCACCACCTGAAACTATTAATTGACTGAACACAATTACATAACATAATTCTGGGTCCTGGCATACAACATAGCTGTGTGCTAGAAGTGATAACTTCTGGGGGAAGTATACCATGGAAGAGACTAATTCCTCCCAGGCACAGGTAAGTGGAGACCATGGATATGGGTTCTGTGGTTACAGGAGCTTTACTGTAGTAGCATTGTAAAAAACTAGGTCCAGTGGGGAATCAGCACCCAATGGCCCAGATGCTGGGTGTCACTGAGGCTTGCAATTGTGTAAAATCTCTCTCGCTCAGTGGGGTTTACTAAACTCAGTGGAGCTTGCCATGAATTGGATAGTGCTATAAGTGACCCAAGAATATTTTCTCAGCTTGATTATCACACCCCCAAAGCATTAGACTTTGGAGCAAACTGCACATCAGACAGATGCAAGTTTGGATGGCAGCATTTTTATGAAAAATGGAGGACTGCCAGAGAACAACCTAGAGTGCGCTTGTGTACCTATTGTACAAAAGAGGGGATGGCAACAGGTGTTGACTGCATGACAAGTAAAACCTTCTGGTTACACAACCCAAGGTACAGAAACCATCTCCAGTTCTCTACCTGGAAACCCTAATTGAACGGACTTAATTTGTTTTCCCCACATTGGGAATCTTTTGCATAGAAGAGAAGAAGTGAGGTGGGTAAGCAGAAGAATGTATTCCTTCCCTCCCCATCACTTTTCTACTCCAAAAGAGAAAAGTAAACACATTTCCCTTAGTAGCATAAGGAAGTCTGTGGTTTTTCTGATGCTGTTAGAACACAGCACTGACCACTGGTCATGCTGGCTGGCACTACTGGGAATCAGAGCATAGGAACACCTGCAGGGTCACAAGATGTGTACCTTTACTTTTGATAGGGGTTTTCAGCTGAAAAGAGTGATAATCCTGACTGACACAATTGCATGTGGCATGTAATTGGTCTCTCAATACAGCTTGTATGTTGGTATTGCCAATGGTCCTTATTATAACTTATCCTGTTATAGCAAACCTAGGCCCATGGACTGGGAGCGGCCCCTTGGGTTCTTTTCTCAGGCCCTCCTCTCTCCCCCCATCTTATCCTTCCTTCTCTCTTTCCTTCCTTCCTTCCCTCCCTCGTTCTCCCTTCCTCCTTCCATCCACCCTTTCATCCTTCCTTCCTTACCTCTTTCCTTCCTCCTTCCCTCTCTCCCTCTTTCTCCTTCCTTCCTTCTTTCTTTCTCTCCCTCCTTCTCTTCCTCTGTTCCGTTCCACCCTTCCTTCCTTCTTCCTTTCCCTTCCCCCCTTTCGTCCTTCCTTCTTTTCTTCCTTCACCCCCTTTTCTCTTTCCTTTCTTCTCCCTTCCCTCCATCCCTCCTATTGTCTTCCACCACCCCCTCACTTCCTTCTATCTCTTTTTCCTTCCTCCTTTCCTCCTGGGAGATGTTTAGACGGGAGAAGAGACGGTTGAGAGGAAACATGAGAACCATGTTTCAAGACTTAAAAGGGTATCCCACTGAAAGGGGGGGGGGGGGAGACGGACTATAGACTGCTCTAGAGACCAAGCCCCAAGGGAGCAATAGTTTCAAATGGCGGAGAAAGAGATTTGACTGAAGAGATTAGGAGGAACTTCTTTGAGAGTGGCGTAGGCTGCCTCAGAGTGTGGTGGCCCTTGAGGGTCTCTTCCAGCTCTAGGATTCTAGGATTACATACCAGGAGTGGGCAATTGGGGTCTATCCACCATCTCATCCTGATCAAGGCCAACCCTTCTGGGATCCAAATGTTTCCCGTCTTTCCTTCACTTTCTGCCTCCAAAAGAGAAGAGGAAGGGGAGGAAAGGGCAGGGAGGGGGCTTGGGGAGAATCCCCTCCCTCCTGTCCCCTCTACTCCGGTCCACCATGCAGCCCCCAAATTAGAAAGTTTGCCCATGCCTCTGCTATAGTATACCATTCAAAAACTCCTTCAGATGTCTTACAACAATAGCTGTTGGTGACTTTAGGTATCACGTCTTTGTCACATTTGTGCAGTAATCACATATTTGTACAATTTTCTGCCATCTGCACCAATGCCATTATCACCACCACATTTGCCCCACCATCATGTTTGGTTTGCATATATCTAAAACACCATTATGGAATGACATCATGACATCACACCCATTATTGCCCACGTCTGTCATTATGAGAAGTGGCACAGGAAGGGAAACAGACCCACTGCAACTTTTGATATTTTTCTCCTATGAAAAATAAAAAAGGCTTGTCACACAGGTTGCCCTGGTCAAAAGCGCTTTACTCATGCTCATTAAGCCATAAAACACTCTTACAACATGACGTCATGGCAGTGCTGTGAGAAGTGACATTAGAAGAGAAACGGACCCACCATTCCCTGCCTTTTTTATCTTTCTCTTTTCAAAATCAAGTTGCTTAATTGACTACTTAGTTGTTTTAGGTTGGCTGTTGAAAAAAACATTTCATCAATACATTGAGATGTCATAACACTCACAATTATTTAAAAACTGTTTTTTTCAATAATAAGGTTGTGTGGTACCACAGGAAAGCCTTGAAGAAATCCTTGGAAAAGACCCCCATGCAGTAAAGACATCTGACTAGTGACTTTTAATGACTAACAGGTCAGGATCACAGTGTAACTGTGGCATTAAAAAACAAGCCATTTATCTATGTATATAATAAAAGTCAGTGTTTGTGGTGGGAAGTGCGGAGGTGCGGAGGAATATGTGGTAGCGTTTCGATTGGTTGCCACTGTGGGATTATTTGCATAAAAGACTCTGATTGGCCAGCCTCAAAACTCCAAAATTCTAAGGCACCAGACAGAGGAGATTGGTTGCCACTGAGGGAGTATTTGCATAAAGGACTCTGATTGGCCATCTACATTCCAACATTCTATGGTGACGCAGAGGGAAAAGGAAAGGCCTTGCAGTACCTTCACTAAGTTCCTGAGACCACTGCAAGCCACATAAACATCTGATAAGGACCAACCTTGGCACACAACGCCTTCCTCAAATAACCCGGGCACCGCTGGGTCCCCAAGCTAGTATATTTAAAAAGTAGAAAGACTCTGACAAGGTTTTTGAGAGTGCACACTACAGAAAACATAACTCTTCCCTTGGAAAATCTTGTCCTCCCCACTCAAGCTCCAAACGTTATCTGAAGCTATCCTGCTAAAGATTTCCTTGGGAATCCCTAAGAAAAGGGCAACCAACCATTAATTTATTATTTTTGCTCATCCTGATCATCCGGTATGCTGATGATAATGTAGTCTTGCACATCGAGAAGAAGACCTACAAGCCACTCTAAACGCCTTTGCAGAAGCAAACGAATACTCGGGCTCTCATTGAACACCTAGAAAATCAAAGTGCTCTTCTAGCAGTCACCATCCAATCCCTCTGCAATGCCAGAAATACAGCTTAATCCTGTAACATTAGAAAAAGTTGACCATTTCTGCTACCTTGGCAGCCACCTCTTCACAAAAGTAAACATTGACACTGAAATACAACACCGCCTGAGCTCTGCAAGTGCGGCATTTTTCCCGAATGAAGCAGAGAGTGTTTGAGCACCAGAATATCCATAGAGATACAAAGGTGCTTGTTTATAAAGCTGTTATATGCCTGCAAAACATCTACAGACGTCACACTCAACTCCTGGAATGAGTCCATCAGCACTGCCTCCAAAAAAATCTTGCAAATCACTTGGGAAGACAGGTGGACAAATGTCAGCATGCTGGAAGAAGCAAGACCTCCAGCATTGAAGTGATGCTCCCACGTCATCAACTCTACTGGACTAGCCACGTTGTCTGAATGCCCAATCACGGTCTCCCAAAGCAGTTACTATACTCCCAACTGAAGAATGGGAAACGTAATGTTGGTGGACAGGAAAAGAGATTTAAAGATGGGCTTAAAGCCAACCTTAAAAACTGTGACATAGACACCAAGAACTGGGAAGCCCTGGCCCTTGAATGCTTTAACTGGAGGTCAGCTGTGACCAGCAGTGCTGCAGAGTTTGAAGAGGCACAAATGGAGGGTGAAAGGGAGAAACGTGCCAAGAGGAAGGTACATCAAGCCAACTCTAACCACGACCGCCTTCCACCTGAAAAACGATGTTCTCACTGCAGGAGAACATGTGGATCAAGAATAGGGCTCCACAGCCATCTACAGACCCACCGTGAAGACACAACACTTGGAGGACCATCAACCTTGGGCTACGAGAGATCGACTGAGTATTCTTGCAATAAGGTGGAATGAGACATCTGTACTTAAACTATTTCTGAATCATAGCAGGAAAGGTGGTCAGTAACCAATTATTTTCAGCATGAAAAGAATCACATTCTCAATTATTGTAGAGCGCAACGGCACCAGAGGAACCATGACATCGTGTGAGAAGGCTGAGACAAAAGTGGGACCAAACCACTGCTATGATGGTATTATTGTGTGCTGTGGTAAGGAGAAATCTATATATGTTGCCCCCTTCTTTTCAACGGGAGCCTATATGAATAATTTAGGAAAATTCTCCATACAAAAAATAAAAAAGACTAAAATGCTCCTCAGAACTTCAGTGCAATGTGAAATTGATGTGAAAAGAGAGGACAAATGCCCACTTATCTGAGGTTTTATTGCACATACATCTTGAAATATTTAGCCTTCCTAGTTGAAAGGTATTGTGGATAGGTATTATTCCACTGATTTGTGGAAATAAACCATTTTTATATATCCGGAGGCTCAGTGTCTCAGGTCCATTGGGTATTTTGGTGTTCTCAAGGTGAAAGTGGGAAATTCTATGAATTTTTAAATTACCACAAACAAGCCTTAACAGCCCATAAAATAGCAAATGCTTTTTACTCCACCTGGGGACTCGACTGTATTTACCTTTTGCTGTGTCCTGTAGTATTCATCTATCGCGTACTGATACTTGGGTTCAGTGAGTCCAAAAAACGAGGCTATTTTTCCTCCAAGGAATTCACAAGCTGTAAAAGTGATTGGACAAAATGTGAACCTTTATTTTAAGGACAAGCAACCAGTCAAAAATAGAAGTTTTGGGAGGGAACATCACTTCATCTGATGACTCGTACTTCATCTCATGGCTCATAGCTGGACAGAGCACAAGAACACTCCCATATGACATACTGTACCTTGTAGTTTTTTAATGACTAGTAAAAAAATACCCACAGGCTGGTTGCTAAGGGGAGAAAAAAAACAGGTTCTTATCCATGAACACTTTAAAAAAGAAACCTTTAAAAAGAACCTTAAAACCTGGCCTTTCCTCTGCGCCTTTGGAGAGTAGCCACACAACCTTATACTATTGCTCCCCTCAATGTTTTTGTCCCTGGAGTACACCCCCCCCCCCTTTACGAGCTCTCCCTTGCAAATAATCTGCTCCTTTTAATCTCACCCTGAGTTTTTAACATTTTATCTTGTACATGCGGCCCACTCACTGCCACTGTGACTGTGGATATTTTATTTGTATATTGCTTTTTTTCATATACGTTTGTATTTTACTGTGTTGTTGCTTGTGTTTTGATTTCTATTTTATTGTAATGTGTTGTTTGGGCCTAGCCTCATGTAAGCCGCCCAGAGTCCCTGTTGGGGAGATGGTGGCAGGGTAAAAATAAAGATTATTATTATTATTATTTATTGCGTTTATCATGTTATTATGGTGTTTTTATCCTGATATGTCACTTATGTAAGTCGCCCTGAGCCACATTGGGAGTGGCGACTAATAAGTGCGAATAAATAAATAAATAAATAAATTATTATTTTTTATTGTAATTGCAATAGCAACTTCCTATGAAATCTTAGGGGTTGCAGTTTAGGGGAAAGTTAGAGAGTTCCTTTATTGCCTCACCAAATTACAAATCCCAGGGTTCCATAGGATGCAGCCAAGGCAGTGCTATAATAGTGTGTAAGGAGACCTTTACCATTATTTTACCGTTGAGAAAATGTATATTTCTCTGTAGTTACTAATGATACGGTAATAGGTTTTGCCCTCCCATTCTCTCCCATTTGTCTATGACAAAAATGCTCACATGTACTTACTAAAAAAACTTGTTGTTGCAATTCGAAGGACCAAAAGTCGCAGATAACTAAACCAGGAGAGGTTGGCCTATGAGACAAAGAGAAAGATCTATCTGTGACAAGATAAACATTAATCCACAGTGGTCCACGCTCTGGTCACATCCTGTATAGATTACTGCAATGTGTTCTACATGGGATTGCCTTTGAAGACTGCTTTGAAGCTTAAATTGGTCCAATGGGCTGCAGCCAGGTTGCTGATCAGAGAGGCGTACAGGGAGCACACGATCCCCGTTACATCAGCTCCACTGGCTGCCAGTCTGCTACCAAACACAATTCAAAGTGCTGGCTTTAGCGTATAAAGCCCTAGATGCTTCCGGCCCAGTCTACCTGTCCAAACGTATATCTCCCTATGAACCATCTCAGATATTAAGATCATCTGAAGAAGCCCTGTTCTTGGTCCCACCTTCTTTGCAAGCGCGGCTGGTGGGGACAAGAGACAGGGCCTTCTCAGTGGTGGCCCCTCAGTCATGGAACTCCCTCCCTAGTGATATTAGAGCAGCCCCCTCCCTCCAAGCATTCAGAACACACACTATAATAAGCGAATCTTCAATAACAGCCAATGGATCAGTATAAATCAAATTGATCCTCCATTTCATCCCTCTTGGGACTTTTTCAAGGCTGAGAATATGATCAGAGGGGTATCCATATCGAACAGCGTCAACATCAATGTGAGAATTCCATCACGAAGCGAATGCAAGTACAATTGTGGCCAAAACAAATTGTACTTGCATTTGCTTCGTGATGGAATTCTCACATTGATGTTGACCTTGTTCGATGTGGATACCCCTCTGATCATATTCTCAGCCTTGAAAAAGTCCCAAGAGGGACGAAACGGAGGATCCATTTTATTTATACTGATCCGTTGGCTGTTATTGAAGATTCACTTATTATAGTGTGTGCATATTATAAGAGGTTGAACCATACAACGTCCTTCATATATACAATGTCCTGTATACTGTGAACATTCGTATCCACTGTGTGTATGGTGGAATACCACCCAACTCCTCGTTTGCCGGGTCTATTGCGATTGAGAATATATCCCGGATTAAAATACTACATGACCCGATTCAAAGTTTGACTCCTGAGTGACTGAGAAGTGTTGTTCGGGAAGGTGATTACACTTGGGACATTTGAACATTATAAACGTTGGGTTACATCGCAGACCAAGACTTCTGCGGGGGTTTTGGAACATTGATATTTTCACCTAAAGCAATTTTAGAATGTGGCGTGACCTGACGGATTTCCGTGAGTTACATCAACTTCTCCGCTGCAGGACTTGTATATATTTATCTCAGGCACGATGTGCTCCAGAGTAGTCAGGGGACTACTGCTCCAGCATGCCTCTGGGGGCACATCCAGGGCACATCGTCACCCAGCGCTGCTAGGAGTCATCCGGAGATGCTTCTTTGGGCCTCCGGATGCCAGCTCCTAGCAGCGCTGGGCGACGACGTGCCTTGGATGTGCTCCCAGAGGTATGCTGGGAGCAGTAGGAGTCAGGGAACTACTGCTCCCAGCATGCCTCTGGGAGCACATCCAAGGCACATCGTTGCCCAGCACTGTTACGAGTCATCCGGAGAGGCTTCCTTGGGCCTAGGCAAGCCCAGTGGCCTTCGGAGGAATTAAGTGGCGAGGAGATCCTTGAACGGAGAGCGGCCGGGGCTGCGGGGGCATAGTCTTGGAAGGGGGGGGTAGCCTTAAACGCAGAGTATATCCCTAACTTTGCATTTTATCTTTAAAAGTTGGGAGGTTGTCTTATACCCCCAGTCGCCTTGTATTCCGGAATATACGATGATTTTTATGTCCTAATAAAAATAAAAATGGGAACCTATCACATGACTGTATCCACTGCATCTTAAGATTCTGGGACAGAAAGCGAAACAGAGATAGCTAGCGAAAAAAAAGGTGTGTGGTGCCTTTAAATCTCTCCTCGCTTCAGCCTCACCCTCGGAAAGTGATATACATATATAGCGTCTCTACTTCGCAGATTTTCACTTTTTGCGGGTGGTCCTGGAACGTAACACCTGCATTGAGGGAACACTGTATTGTTAAGTGCCCTGTTTTTTTTAATTGAAAGCTAGTATATATTGAAATCATCATCATCTCACAGTGTCAAGAAAGGGCTGGTGGTTGCTCTCCTCTGCATCTTCTTCCTCTGTACTGCACTCTTCCATGCATTCACCGTTTGCAAAATAAATAATCCTTCTTGGATTTTTACTTTCCTCTGAACTTTGATCTCTTTCTTTCTTGTCAACATTGCCTTCCTCCTATTCATAAGAAAGAATATAAAGACTCAACTAAGTAATTTTAGGAGAAAAATTAGGCTTCTTGGATTTCATTTTTATGTGTGGAAAATTAGAAGCAAAATTCCTGGACCAGGTGGAAGGTCATGTCGGAATTTTGCAAAGGTGTATAGATCAGCAATGGGCAAAGTTGCATGTGGCCCCACCTCCCTTTCAACACTTTGACCCCCTAATGGCCCCTACATAGCATTGAGACGTTTTCATCATTTTGGGGCTTTTCTGCGTCATTTGATGACTTCTTTTTAAAACAGAAAGTATCTCCTAGGTTACTTCCAAAAGTTATTTTGATGCAGTGTCAGCAGTGGAACTCTCTGCCCTGGAGTGTGGTGGAGGCTCCTTTGGAGGCTTTCAAACAGAGGCTGGATGGCCATCTGTCGGGGGTGCTCTGAATATGATTTTCCTGCTTCTTGGGAGAGGGTTGGACTGGATGGCCCACGGGGTCTCTTCCAAGTCTATGATTAACTTCAGACTAAAACAATGATATATAGAAAAAGTGTAAATTTGTAAAAATTAGCCTGTTGATTTATGGTGACATTAATTTCCTAGTTTTCTTGGGCAGGACAACTCAAAGGTGGCTTGCCATTGCTTTCCCGTGAAATATAGACTACAGCATCTGATATCTCTTGATAGTTACCCATCCAAGTACTAACTGGGATGGAAATGCAATTTAACACCATTTTAATTAACTGGCTCAACGCAATGAAATCCTGGGATTTGTAGTTCGATGATGCACCAGCACTCTAGCAGAGAACAACTACAACTTATTTAATTCCATAGCATTGCGCCATGGCAGTGCAAGTGATGCCATACTATATTAATTCTAGTGTAGATGCGCCTTTCTTAGCAGCCCAAGATCAGACATCTTCAGGGTATTTAGGTTTACTTGATGTATTTTTTTTCTCATTGATTTTACTGTGTAATGATGCATCCTTATTTTTATATTTTACATTGTCCTATTTGTATTGCTGCTGTTTTTTAAGCTGTCGGGAGATGGGGCAGGATATAAATAAATATTATTATTATTATCCTCCCCAATCACATTACTCAGAAGCACAATGTGTAATTTTCTTGACAGTTGCATTTATCTCCAGGTACAGCCACAAACAACAGGTAAACCTTTCAGAAAGCTCAAAGGATTTTCTCCTCAGCTGTTTGGAAGAAATTATGATAGGTACCCATTTCCTAAAAATACTAAAAAGCTATTAAACACAATGGTAACTCACGTTTAGAATCCCTTGGTTATCTTCCATGGCAGAAATAAGATCGGATTAAAATGCTGCTGAGGTAGGTAAGAGGGAAATGAGAACACATAACTGGAAATCCATGCACAGTACATTCGGGAACATAAGCAGCGCA
The DNA here is from genome assembly GCA_030556195.1 of Anolis apletophallus. NCBI lineage: Eukaryota > Metazoa > Chordata > Lepidosauria > Squamata > Anolidae > Anolis > Anolis apletophallus. The sequence continues at coordinate 189,820,779 of JARBWK010000003.1, forward strand.
AAACAAGTGGCCAGTCAGGAAAAACAAAGTTGAAAGGTTTCAGGATATTGCTCTCTGAAAAGAGGCTGGCTGTATTTGGATTATGGGCTGGGCCGTATCTTTTGTTGCATACCAGATCAAAATGATTGCAGTGAGAGGCAAGGGGAATGCAGGAACCTGTAAAACTAATACTAGAGGTGGCAATAAGATCTGTTTTCCTTTATCTTTAAACCAGTGCATTACAATTTTAGGAATATCTTGTTCTGAATCCTCTCATATTTAATAAGATTGTAAGCCACAGGTGTAATATTTCCCTTTGCCTACAATTCTGCCATTTCTAGCCAGCCAAAAACAAATGTTACACACCTTCCTTGGGAAAACAGAATTTTCTTGCAATCGGATATGCAGCTACTCCATCTACCGGCTGCTTTGTGAAGTTGCCACGTATTAGAAGACTGAATTTTTAAAAGATATTGTAACAAGTCTGTGTCGAATGTCTAGTAAGGAATAAGCCATAAGCAAATTAGGAAAAGAGAAGTGCTTATTTTCTTTTGAACTTGTCCAGTGTTTACATAATTAAGTAAAACTAACAAGAGGGCTATCTAAATTATAGTTAAAACATCTTTCCAAAAGCTGGGTTAGACATAAGGATATGAATTCTAGAGGAGAAGCTGAGTGAGAGAATGGGAGCCACATTAAAAATTGCAGTGTACTAGACCAGGGCTGTCCAACTTCTACCGGACCGGGGCCCTGAATTCCAGTCACTGATCACCTGGGGGGCCTTAGGGTCTGCCTCCGCCCCACCCCAGCTCCGCCCCTGCCCCTCCCCAGCTCTGCCCCACTCTGGCCCGCCCCTCCACCAGCTCCGCCCCTCCCGGGCTCCAATTTACTTACAATTACTAGTTGCATTATTAATTATAAAATAAATTTAAAAAATGGAACTGAATGAAATAAATATAAATATAAATAAATATCAGAAGAGAGATGGATTGAGGAAGGGAATATATATGGGAGGGAAATAAATATAAATAAATATCAGAAAGACACAAAGAGAGATGGATTGAGGAAGGGAATATATATGGGAGTGAAATAAATATAAATAAATAAGAGCAAGAATTAAAGCAAGGAAGAAAGGAAGAAAGGAGCCCACCCCAGCAAAACAGCCCTCAGTTCCAAATTAAATACATTATTATTATATTTCTGCCCCATATACTCCCACCCCATCTTCCTCTTATTTCCAAATTAGTTATTGTTATTATTATATTTCTGCCCCATATATTCACACCCCATCTTCCCCTTATTTCCAAATTAAATAGTTAATATTGTTATTATATTTCTGCCCCATATATTCCCACCCCATCTTCCCCTTATTTCCAAATTAAATAGTTATTGTTATTATATTTTCTGCCCCATTATATCTTCCCTTTATTTCCAAATTAAATATTCCCATTATTATATCTCCCCATAATTCCCACCCCATCTTCCCTTATTTCTTAAATACAGTTAATATTGTTATTAAACGCCCTGGATCCAGGAGTTCCCCTTATTTCCAAATTAAATAGTTATTGTTATTATGGCGGGCTGCCCCATATATTCCCTGCCCCATCTCCGCGCTGCCCCTGCACCATCTTTCCGCCTGGATCCAGGAGTAGCGGACCATGTCTGGCCGCCTGCCTGCGCCATCTCCGGCTGCCTGCGCCATTTCTGCACCGCCTGCGCCATCTCCGCGCCGCCAGCGTCATCTCCGTGCCGCCTGCGCCATCTCCGCGGCGCCTGCGCCATCTCCGTGCCAGAGGTGGCGCAGGCGCTGCGGAGATGGTGCAGGCGCCTTGCCCGCCGGCCGCCTTGCCCGCCGCCTTGCTCGCGGAGCGCGCCGATTGGCGGGGGGGAGGGAGTAGGAGGAGTAGGGAGCCTGCTCCTCCTCCCTGCCCCACCCCTCCCCGAAAAAATATTAAAAATAATAATAAAAAATAATTTAAATTTTTTTAAAAAATTTAAATTTTAAACAGCCGATTTCATTTTTAAAAGGGTAGGGGGCCGTAGGGAAGGGGCTGGGGGGCGTATACGGCCCGCGGGCCAGCAGTTGGACAGCCCTGTACTAGACAATAAGAACTAATTACACTATAGATGTAAATTGCACTACACACCAACACACAGGATCTGGGAAACAAGATGCACTGGAAGTCGTAGTTCAAGAAGGGTTTTTTTTTTGTTTTTTTGGTGTCAAGAGCAACTTGAGAAACTGCAAGTCACTTCTGGAGTGAGAGAAGGATGTTGCCCAGGGGAAGACCAGATGTTTTACCATCTTGTGGGAGGCTTCTCCCATGTCCCCATATGGGGAGCTGGAGCTGAAAGAAGGAGCTCCTCTGCACTCTCCCCAGATTCAAACCGCCGATTTTTTGGTCAGCAGTCCTGCCGGCACAAGGGTTTAACCCATTTCGCCACCGGAGGCTCCAGTTCAGGAAGGTAACAATGGGTTTATTGGTACAAAAAAAGACTTGGTGGATTGACTCTGGTGATTGGAATATAACAATTGAAGGACATCATCTGGGGAAGTATAGGTGGGGGAGAAGCATTAGTACACAAATTAACTTGCACAGAAATAATAATAATAATAATAATCTGCCCTGTCTCCCCAGGAGAACTCCTGCCAGACTAGAGAAATAAATAAATAAATGGAGAAATGAATAAAAAAGGCAACACTGTGGTAGGAGTTTACTATGGGACAAAAAACCAAGACGATGTTGGTGGATGGTGCTTTCCTGAAACAAATCTCAAAAAACTCCAAGAAACAAGAACTGCTAATCATGGGGGACTTCAAATACCTGGTATTTGCTCCAACAAGCACCTGATGTGCCTTGCAATCTTGAATACTGATCCTAACCAGATCTGTTCAGATCTGGAGTTCAGAGTATTGAAGGAACTTGCTGGCATACCCACAGAACCACATGCCATTGTTTTTTTAAGGTATCTTAGAGGACAGGCATAGTGCCAGAGGGCTGCAGAACAGTTGGCCTCTTTAAAAAGGACACAAAAAAGATGATTCTGGGAACTACAGGCTAGTCATCTTGGCTTCAACACCAGGAAAAACATTAGCACAGGTTATACATTATTCTTGTTTGCAAAAATCTCCTTTGAGAAAAGTACCACTTTCATCAGAATATGACATATAATGAAAATCGTGTAAATATTTAATTTTATCCAGAAAGAATTCATTTTTAATTTACAATTTATTCTAGTGCAAGTGGCTGAGGCAGATTACAGGAGACAGTTTTTAATTTTTAAAAATCATATCCCATTTAACCATCTTTATCAATATAAGCAGTATATAATATTTACATAATAAAGAACGTGAAGATTATAAAGTGCAAAGTTGTCTTTGTGGTAATATATTGAAATTCAACAACTTATCCTAGAACTCTAAAGACATAATCATATGGACTCATGAACACAGCATGCTAAATGGAAACTTGCTATAATCCCAAAATGGAGGACGCTATGTTGGCCAAAGGCAGTGTATGTGTGTGGGGGATCTATACTAATTAATTTCTCACAAACGTCACAAGAAAAGATGCTAGTTGATGTTCAAGCCACAGTGACTGCATTTAGTTAGTCTTAAAATAGAACATGGGAGGACCTCGAATTATATCATGAACCTTCCCAAGAGTCTTTGGGAAGAACAAGTTATTATAGTTTTTACTAATTTCTGAAAATTTGGGCTGTCGACACTCTCGATCCTGAGGTTAAATGCAAAGCTTTTACCTGTCCATTCTTTTTTTTTTTTCTCCTCCCCACTGAAAACTGATCACTTGGAGTGCTTTGGAGGGGGAAAGGATGCTAAACTACATTAACCCCAAATGATTGGGGATTGAGTTTTAAAGGCCATTTTAGTGTATTTACTGTATTGTAATTTTGTTTTTACCATACTGTTACTATTTAATTGTTTTTTAAATTGTCTAGTCTGGAGTGTTAGCTGTCTTGAGTTCTCACGGGCTGGGTATTAATAAAGACAATCATAATAATGATATCAAATAAATAAATTATAAATTATAAATAAATAAATGCACGTAGTCAGTAACTTTTCAAAGGTACTGCAGTCAATAAAATGACATATTGGTGACATCATAAATATGAGCTCATGTAAAAAATTAGAATTTAAATGTATGGTGCTCAAATCTTCTCCTGCACCTGGTTTCCTGACTGAAGCCTAGCCAGATGATTAATAATATCACAATAACTAAGTTATCATTAGACTGGTTTTGGGTGTCATGAAAGAGCAGAAGGTTTTTAGTGATTTATTTCATGATTATTGGATTTAAATGCAAAGAATAGGGTTGAACACTAAAGGCATATTCAGTCACAGTGCCTACAGAGGCCTTTGTCACACACACTTTGGAATGCAAGTAGTCGTATCTTTTTCCTCAATACAAACACATTTAAGTACATCATACAAGAATCAAAGTAATGGTATTAATCTTAGGAAATGAAGTAAGTGAAAGCCCAGTGTTGATTCATTTTAATTTACACAACATTGTTAAGCTGAAATATCTCTCAAGTTTGGAAGATGGCCAAGGAAGCTTTAATCACATATACAGATCTTGAGCTACATTTTGTAAAAATAAGGCTTAAAATCAAACATTCTTATGGTATACAATACACGATATTGCACTAGCAGGAGCTTTCTCGGGGACAGGCAAGAGGAAAAATAGTCAAAGAGATTGAGGAGGGGGTGAGATTGTTGACAAGTGAACAGTAGCAAGCATTACAGTCTAGTGTTGTGAGTGTGTTTGCATGTGTTCCAGTTTTTCTTTTTTTAAAAAAAACCCCTCACACCTTCAGACTCCCTTGATTTAATTATAAATCAGTTTTTAAGTTTTCTATTATTTTCTTCTCCTTATCTTATTTTCTAATCATCTGGCTCAGTCGTCCCCAATCTGTGGATCCCCAGGTGTTTTGGCCTACAACTCCCAGAAATCCCAGCCAGGTTACCAGCTGTTAGGATTTCTGGGAGTTGAAGGCCAAAACATCTGGAGACCCATAGGTTGAGAAACGCTGTAAGCTCAATCATTACTTGTGGAGACATGGTGTTACATATACATACACAGTACGACTCCCTTATCCATGTATCTTACCCATTCAAAAAATATTCCCTTCCTTGAAGTATTTGTGGGTCACCCTTGGTCCTCCAGTACAAATCTAAAGCATGATTCAGGCCTAAGTATAAATTAAAATGTACAGCTTGTTATTCCACACAGTTTAATGTATCTATGGAGGTCTGTGAACTTATCTCCCACAAAAACAGCTTGTATTGGACATCTATTTTAATTTGACAAGAGGATTCTTTGTGGTTGTCATCCAAGTTGCTCATGAGCTCTGTAGTTGCTCTGTAATTATCCTATGCTGCGAAACCTCAAACAGACCACAAAAAGGGAACAGCATATTTTTACTGAAAGGGCCAATGCTACTAATAATTTTATCAATGTTGTGATTAATTTGTGACTGTGATTGAAATCTGTGAGAAAGGAAATATTTTGTCATTCCTGAGTTCCAGCGTGAAGCTTTAGCATTGCACCAAGACAACAACCAAAAACCCAAGGAAAAAAGTACACATTGACAATTAATTCAAAACTGTAGCTTCAATCAAAGCACATAATGTCTCTCAGCTTCACTGAAATGCTACCGGTTTGGAATATGTGGTCAGAAAGGAGCACAATACACTTAGCAAAAGATTATGGTTAAGAGAAGGAAGGCGTGAGGGCAGAAGAAAAACAAAAGCACACAAGAAAACCAGAGCTATCTGGGCAGGAAAACAGTTGGCTGAATAAATGAGATATGAAGGACATCTAGTACATCTCAGAAGAGAAGGGGGTGGATCAGGGGTTTTCTGACATTTAGTCATAACACCTGGCAACAGGCTCATAATGACCAACCTGTGGCCCATGGCCTGCTTTCAATGGACTTCTGACAGCCTTTTAATTCACATTTCTAATAAGAGCAATCTATCCCTCCTTCAACCACCCATTGGATGGGAGAGAAAATAAAAGAGGGTCACCCCCTGCTGCCTTCAGCTTCTTCTCAAATATACATATATCCATTCCCTCCCCAAAGTTGAAGGGTGAGGGACTTCTACCGAGAATGCTGATTAACTGTGGGAAAATTTGATGCAGTGCAGAAGATGGGAGGGCATCAATGTTAGAGCATGAGGAATATTAACTGTTAAGTGAAAGCACAATAACTTTCAAACCTCCATGAAAACAATAGCTTTCAAACCTTCATGAAATCAATTAGGCTTATTTGCGAATAAAAATTAATATGATTGGGCAACATAATTGATTGCTACTGGCTAAACTGATGGATGAATTGTTTGCTAATAGCAGTTTATTTATGGCACTTTTTATTAATTGGTTAATGGCATAGTTGGTAAAAATGAATAATTGCAAATGACTAACCTGAAACTCTAGGAATATCCTAATTACACATCCTGAGACTGGTGATCACCATTACCTGAATGCCCTCTTGACCTTTACATAACCTGGTAAAACGCTGCTACATGGAACACTGTCACAAACACTTTCATAGATTCAAACACAGTTCTGTTGTTCTTCCATCCAATTTGGTATGTATGCAATTGTAAGAAAATACCCAAAACAAATGCTTAATTTTAGTGTTTGATAAAACCAATGTAGAGTTGCACTTGCATGACTGACATACTATCAATGTTTAATAATGAAACATTCTGCAGCACACTATTTTCTGGCCTCCATAAACACTTCTCTAGCCAAGCTGATATTTGACAGCAGTGGTTCTTAACCTGTGGGTCCCCAGGTATTTTGGCCCACAGCTCCCAGAAATCCCAGCCAGTTTACCAGCTGTTAGGATTTCTGGGAGTTGAAGGCCAAAGCATCTGGGGAGCCACAGGTTGAGAACTAGTGTTCTATAGCATTGAATAATCTCACCAAATGTAGGCCTAAAATGCAAACTGAATTAATCTACAGAAGTTGTCATCAGTTTACACATTTGTTTACAAATACACAAATGAGATTCTAAGCACAAATCTTTAGGTACTTTCTATTTTGAAAGGTTCTGTAAAGTCTGATTTAACTTGTAGTTTTCTTTTTTGTTGCAAGATTGTGGTAACCTAAATGTAGCTAAGAAGAAAGAAACAAGGCCAAATACCATGCTAAATCGCTTTACAAACTTGCATTTGAATCCTGTTCTAGGTATCCGCCCTGTGAGAGATCTTTAACTGTGTAGAAAAGACCCTTATTTACAAAAGAGATACTACTTGCCACTTTGAACGTGGAAAACGAATCTTTGTTAGGAATCTCTCAAAAGTTATCAGAAACAGGGATAACCTAAATAGCATAGACAGAGGCAGTGAGATTAATTCAGCTTCCAGTTTCTAACAAGAGTAAATATTTCTTAGATTCAACCCCAGTGCTTCCATTCTGCCATCATTTAATGAGTTATCAATAACTTGCCAAGCCTCCCAAATCATCCTTCACACTCTTGTCTTGAACATTTCGATCTACTACAGTTATAACACTTCTCAACTGTATAACCATCATATTATTTTCCTCAACTTCCTAGTCTCTTTTGTTAGAAGTGCCTCTTGTATTAGATTTTGCCTTCATGTCCAATTGCAATACAGCAGTGAACTGACACAGATCAATTTATTTCTTACCCCACCCTTTCCACAGACAGGATATATACTGCCTTCCCTACATTGTCCTTTTATACAATCTGTTTCTACAACCCAGGTTCATTATTCGAAGCCCTCTTTCCATTCATATTTATGTCACTATACAGTACTACTATATACCCGTGAGTCCTGTCTACAGGACACTATTTCTCCCTCTCTAGAACAAGCAAGCTTTACATAACAGAGCAGGTTCATATGAAATGTAAAGTTCTCCCCTTAAACATTTTACTTCTATTGAGTTCTTAAGGTATAAAGGCTGAATCATTCCTAACATGTGGTTCTGTTTTTTTCCTCCTTTACAGCTATTATTAAAAAAACATTTTGTGTTTGTCAAAATAGATCAAACATCACATGAAAGCCCCATTTTCTTGTATTTGTCTTGCAGTATTTGAAGTGTAAAGATGAGCTGTCCTCCTTTCAGAGCTAAAACTACACTAGTTTGAATTTTCTACTTCCTGTGCTGAATATTTCTATCGTTGCTCTAGTTTTAAATTGATAGTTCTATACATTTCTGTGGATTTTAGAAATTCTCTTGCTCTTAAAATGTGATCCTCACATTCATTTTTCTTGTACTCTGGCCCTGGCTTCAAGTCAACTTTGTTTTTATACAGCACTTTAAATGTTCCCACAATAATTGTTTTGTTCAATTCCCTGTTACTGTACTGCCTTGGATTTACCCCTTGTATTCCCTATCATCACTTTCATTGCTAAGATCATACGCTTTTTCCAAGCCAGTTTTATTCTTTCCATTCGTGGTCAGCTTCCTTTGAAATGTAGTCACGTAACTCAGCCAAAGTATAGATACGTATAAAACGTGAAAAGCTGTGAATTGATTTTTAGGATGAAGGAGTCCAGAAGTGGCAGTAAATGGGGAAGACAAGAGAACCCCGTAGTCCACAAGACACAGCTCACAAGAGGTATTTCAAAGCACTTGCGTAATTTAAGAGATCTGGCAGCCTGTGTCTTTCTGAGGCTTTATGTCTGGCTCTTTCATAGGTTTCACGTCTTCCTCTGGCTTTGGTTTAGCCTAGAAATAAAAAAAGAATAAGAAATAATACCTTACTGGATATCATAAAGCCCCCTCCCTCTTAAAAACAGATTCCAGCGATATAATTTTGGAATCAAAAGAATAACAAAGTTTTAGTTTGAAGGTACAGCAGAAAGAGTGGCAAATGCGCTAAAAGTATAGACCAGGCATAGCAAACTTCAGCCCTCCAGGTGTTTTGGACTTTAACTCCCACAATTCTTAACACAGCTGGCAGGGACAAAGCTTGCCCATGCCTAGTATAGACAAACTATTTTAACAAAAGGTAGCCAAGTAGGTTAATATAAAAAGCTATATTTAAAAACTTTGAAACATAGTATCGTTTCAAAACAGGCAAGTTAGAAAGCAAAGATACCCAGTAAATGTTCCAGCGTCTTCAAAAAGCTATTTTCCCTCACACATCCTCCCACTCTCTCTTACACACACACACACACACACACGCCATATTTCTTTTTTTTTTTTTTAAATAGAAAGTCTTTATTGAATTTCAAATATATGACAGAAAGGTTTTAAAAACATGAAACAGTAAGAAAGTGTATCACCCGAGTTGTTTACTCTGGGTGTCAAGAATAGAAACAGAAAATCCATAGAAGGTTTAGAGTAAAGTATGTGCTTCAGGGTGTATAAAGAAGCTAGGGGTTGATAACCCCCTTGCTTTTACAGAGTGTTAGTGAATTGAAGGCATGACGGAAATTTTTCTTTCTTTCGACCTCTGTGGCTAGTTGGCATCTCTTCTTCTGTTCGTTGGCTCATCCGGGGTATTTGGGTGCTGTTCTCTATACACAAAAATCCAAAAAAAATTTACAAACATATCCCCCTTTCCTTTTTCCCCTCCTCCCCCCAATCTATCCCCCCTATTAACCCATTGGCTCTTCTCTCTCCTCCCCTCCTTCCCCTCTACCCCTTTATAAACTTTTCACTATAAGCTCTATATCCTTCTCCCTTTTGAAGTAGTCTATCAAATCTGACCAATCCCATTTACTGTTTTTTTCCACTGTCCTCTTTATCATTCTTTCTCCCTCTAGGGCCTCCGTCATGGCTTCCATCTGAACCGTCTCGATAATTTTCACCAACCATTCTTCCCTTGTGGGGGCCTCTTGTGATTTCCAATGTTTAGCCATTACCATTTTTGCCGCCGTAGAGGTCAAAATAAACAGATTTTTATCTTTCTTATCCCAGGAGGGATCCACTATACCTAATAGGAATAGTTCTGGACATTTCTCAATCTTTCTTTTCAACATTTTCTCCAATTCGGTGTGTATCTCACTCCAAAACTTCTCTGCCCGGGGCACATCCACCACATGTGGAAGTATGTGCCCATGTTTTTTTTTTTTTACAATTCCAGCAGTCTGGCTTTTGGTTTTTATATATTTTGGCTAGTTTGTTTGGTGTGAGGTACCACCTATATATTAGTTTAATCCAACTTTCCTTATATTTGTGACAGTAGGAGATGTTGACGTTATTTTTCCAAATGGCTGTCCAGGTCTCCTCCTTTATCTTATACCCTATGTTTCTGGACCATTGTATTTTATAATTTTCCCCTTTGGCCCCAGATTGGTCCCAACTTAATAAGATTCTGTATATCCGTCCCCACCTTTTTTCTTTTTTATTGTCGAAGATTATCTCTTCTAATTCATTTAACGTATCCATAAATCCAATTTTTGTATCCTCTCTGTATTTTTCTCTTAGTTGTAAGTAAGAGAACCAATCAAGTTCTCTATCAGTCTCGATCTGTTCTTTGGTCCGTAACTCATAGATATTGCCATTCCATCTCAAAGCTTCTTTATAAGTCAACCATCTCCTACTGTCCAATTGACGTATTCTGTGCGCTTCCATCGGAGACACCCACAATGGAATCCCCGCCCCAAAATTTTTCTTATATTTGTTCCAGACTTTTAATAAAATCCCTCTTGAGCTATGATTTGTGAAATTTCTATCCACTTTCAATTTATCGTAATACATATATCCATGTAGCCCGAACTTCAGGTCAAAGCCTTCTAATTCTAGCAATCTATCGTTTTTTAGTTTGCACCACTCCCCCAGCCAGTTGAGGCAGTTAGCTTAAAAGTAGCATCTCAAATTTGGGACTCCAATCCCACCCTTTTCCTTTGTTTGTTGTATTGTTTTCCATCTTACCCTGGGTTTCTTTCCACCCCATATAAATTTTGAGAGATCTTTATCCCAAATATTAAACTGTGCCTCGTTCCTGACTATGGGAAGGGATGCAAACAAAAAATTTAGCTTAGGTAGCACCATCATCTTAACGGATGCCACTCTCCCGAGGAATGATAGATTTAGTTTTGACCACTTGTTCAGGTCTTTTTGAATCTCTTCCCATTTTGGTTTATAATTGTTCCTAAAAAGTTTTGAGTTTTTGGGGGTTATGGTCACTCCCAGGTATTTCACCTTGTTTGTTATTTTCATCCCCGTCTTTTCCTGGAGTTGTTGTTTTGCCTCCTCGTCCATATTTTTCACTAGGATTTGTGTTTTTCCCTTATTAATTTTGAAGCCCGCCACCTTTCCAAAACTTTCGATTTTGTCGATCCACTGCCCGATATGTTCCCTCGGATTTTCTACTATCAGGGCCAAGTCGTCCGCGAATGCAAGGACTTTTATTGGATTTTTCTTTATATTTGCCCCCTTCAGGTTTCTATCCAACCTAATTTCCTCGAGCAGAGTTTCTAACATGAAGATAAACAACAGGGGAGAGAGGGGGCACCCTTGTCTTACCCCTTTTTGTATCATAATCTTATTAGTTCTCTCCTGATTTACTATTACTCTGGCATGTTGTTCCGTATAGATAGCCTGTATGATCTTCATGAAAGAGAATCCAACATCTATTTCCCTCAGAAGTTCTTTCAGGTAGACCCAATTGATCTTATCGAAAGCTTTTTCGGCGTCCACAAACACCATTGCAATCTCCCTGCTAATATGTTTTTCATAATAATCTAATAGGCCTAGTATGGTTCTTACATTTGTAGCTAGTTGTCTTTTGGGTAAAAAGCCATTTTGATCCTCTTTTATCCAGTTGTTAAGGAATATCTTAAATCTTTCTGCTATAATATGTGTAAATATTTTATAGTCCGCATTTAGCAGGGAGATTGGTCTATAGCTTGCTGGACTAGTTGGGTCTTTCCCCTCCTTACTTATCAGGGTTATGTTGGATTCTCTCCATGTTTCTGGGATATCGCCTTCCTCCCTTATTTTATTAAACAATTTTTCCATTATTGGGGTTAAAATATCTCTATAGGTTTTATAATATTCTATCGGGTACCCATCTGGTCCTGCTGCTTTCCCCCCTTTCATTGAATTTATGGCTCCTTCTATCTCTTCGCTCGTTATCTTTCTATTTAGACTCTCTCTCTCTTCGTCCGTAATTTTCCCCAGCTTCTTCCTACTTATATACTCTACCACCTCTTCTTCCCTTATTTCGTCCTTTTCATAGAGGCTGGAGAAATATGTTTCTATCGCTTCCTTAATTTCCTCCGCCGTGTTATAGTCCCTTTGGTCCACTTTTAATTTCTCTATCCAATTACGTTTTCTTTTTTGCTTCAATTGCCACGCCAATAACCTGCCTGGTTTGTTGGCTGATTCAAAGTATTTCTGTTTTAAATATTTCAAATTAATTTCTACCTTTCTAAGTTCAATTGTGTCTAATTGTTTCTTCCACACCTCTATTTCATTTTTCAATTTCTTGTCTCTCGGTTTTGCCTTCAACTCTTTTTCTAGCTTTTCTATCTTGTCCTTTATTTCCTGGGTTTCTTTATTTCTTTTTTTTTTCCAAAAGGCCTGTTGTCTCATATAGAGACCCCTCATGAATGCTTTCCCCGTGTCCCAAATTAGGTTTAAGTTCTCATTTCTCTCACTATTTATTTTGAAAAACTCTGCCATTTCCTTTCTTGTGCGTTCTAACGCCTCTCCATCCCTTATAATTTCTGTTGGGTATCTCCACCGAAACTCTGGTCTTTTTGTAATAAAATCCATCGATATCATACAGTGGTCCGACAAATATCTCGCCAGTATTTTAATTTTTTGTATTTTGGGTAGTAGGCCCTTTGAAGTCCAGATTGCATCTATCCTTGACCAGGATTTGTGACGATCAGAAAAGAAGGTGAAATCCCTTTCCTGGGGGTTGGCCACCCTCCAAACATCTCTTATGTCCAATTTATCCTTTAAGCAGAAAAAACTTTTTGGTAACCTCCCGTTTTGTCCCTTTTTTCCCAATCTGGCCGGATTTTTATCCATTTTTGGGTCTGTGACTCCATTGAGGTCTCCGAGGATTATAATATTATCGTAATCCACTTTGTCTATTTCTCTGTCCAACTTCCTGAAGTAATTTTGTTTAGTATCATTCGGCGCATATACATTACATACTAAAACGGTCTCTTTTTCTACTTGAATAACCACCCCAAGGTATCTCCCTTCTTTATCCCCAAAAACTTTTTGGGGGTTCAAGTTAGCCTTCACGTACAATGCCACCCCCCTCTTCTTCTTTTCTATTGATGCTGCAAATACCTCTCCTATGTCTTCCCTTTTTAGATAGTGCTCCTCACTTTTTTTAATATGCGTCTCCTGGATTGCGATTATATTCGCTTTCTCCTTCTTTATTCTATTGTATATTCTTTTCCTTTTTGCCCCATTATTTAACCCATTGACATTCCACGTTATACATCTAAGTGGCATGTCTCTCTCCCTCTTTTATACTTAGTCTTCTTCTTCGAGGGTTTTTGGGTCATCAATAATGTCCTCCTCCACTTCCTCCCCCTCCTCTTCCAACACTTGGTCCTCGCCCTCCGATCCAGGTTCCTCTTTCTCCTCCTCTCCCTCTGGCTCCTCCGGCTCTGCCACTCCCTCTCCGTGTGTTGTTTCCTCAGAGGTATGTCTTTTTTGGGGTGAAAGTCTTTGGTAGTTACTCTCTCTCTCCCGGTCATTCCTCTTCTTCGGGGTTCCCTTGAGATCCTCCTCGTATCTCCTCAGGAAGTCTTTGGCTCTTTCCTCCGTTGTCAGCCAATGTTTTTTCCCTTTGAACGATGCCATCACCCCCTCTATCTTCTCCCACCGGAACCTTATATCGTGTCTCTTCAAGATGTCCGTCAAGAAGGCATATTTTTTTCTCCTATCCAGGATCTCTGAGGGCAGTTCTTTTAGTATAATCACTTTTTTGTCCATGTAGGATCCCTTAGATTTCTCCTGCCACTTTAAAATGTCATCTCTAATACTTTTTCTTGTGAAATTCGCAATGATATCTCTCGGGGTGTTATGTCTTCTTGCGTACGCAGAGTTTATCCTGTACACCCTGTCTATTTTGTTCGCCATCATTGCTTCCGGCTTGTTCAATATCTTGGCTGTAATGGCTGTGATCAAGCTCTTGACATTCTGATTTTCCTCCTCCACCACTCCTCGAAACCTAAGTTGGTACTCTTTCTGAGAAAAGACGGAAGTGACGTGGAGCTAGGAGGAGGGGCGGAGGAAGAAGAAACGTGCCGTAGAGCCAGAAAACATAGAGAGATACATCCAGAGACGCCCAGGAGAGGGAAGGAGAACCCGGACATAGTCAGGGGACGGACCTGAGAGAAAATAGAGCTACACAAAGGGGAAAAAATATAGAACACTTGGCGCTTGGTATAAACCCGCGGAGGAGGTGAGGAAGGGAACAAATAAACAGCCTGCTCCTCTGCTCCCCCCCCGGACAACCGACAAAGAAGAAGAGTGGAAGAGACTTAAAGCCTACCCAAAGCCTACCCATTCCAAGTAGGGCAGAAGGGACGGACGAAGATAGAGAGAAGTAAAAGAAACAAGCTGCAAAGCTGTAAAACTGGGAAAGAAGAAGATAGAAGTGCGTAAAGGGGCAGATCCCGCCATGGCCCTGATGGCGACCAGAAAGGGGGAAAGAGAAAAAAAACAAGATGATAAGAGGAGAGGGTCAGGAGCTGGAGACTTCGGAATGAGAGATATCCTAGGAGAGTTCCAGGAAATAAGGAGATTTTTACAAAGAGGAGAAGAAGAAAGAGAAAGGAATAAGGAAGAACTGAAAGAGGATTTGAGAGATATGAAAGCTGATCTTAAGAAAGACATAAAAGAGACAAAGAAAGAATTGCAAGAGATGAATCAACGAATGAAAAACATGGCAACAGAAATCAAAGACCTCAAAAAGGAAAACAAGGAACTGAGAGAGAATCAAAAAATAAATCAGGATAGGATAAAAGAACTGGAGCTAAGGAACTCAGACTGGGAGAGCAAACACCTACAACGCCATATTTCTTTACAATGCATGAAAGGGCTAAAAGAGAAGTAGAAGACTGGAAATGGTACTGGTAGAAAATGCCAAGAGAATAATTTGTCTTACACTGTCCTCCTTTGGCCTTTTGGTGAGATCGAATGCAGCAAGTGTTTCTGCGGTCCACTGGGCGTGCAGCACAGGGAACTCAAAAGGAATAGGTTCAACCAGACCATAGTTGGCTTTCAGCTCTAGTTGGGGAGCCTCTGAGGGAATCTTCTGGAAGTAACTAAAAGAAAGCCACACTGAAGGTTAGCATTCTCCTAATTCTTGTTGATAATTTTAATAGCTGGGAATGACTGATGCTACAGTCAACTTGCATAACATAACTGCATGCAGATTACTCTTGATAAACTAGCTGAATAAACAATGGCAAGTGCCAAGTATGCCATGCATATGGTCACAAAAATAGTCTTCACAAGGCAGAAGTTCAAAGATTAGGTGATATTTGAGGGAAAGCTTCATTAGGCAAGTAGAACATTTCTTTTTGACAAGTGCCTCATTTTTGCCTGCCCAGCATCAGGAGAGATCTCATTTTCTTTGTGTTACAATGCTGTATTATTATTTGTTTATTTACTATATTTATATACCGCCTTTCTCATCCCTGGGGGGACTCAAGGAGGTTTGCAACATATTAATGGCAAAAATTCAATGCTAACACACAGTAACACTAATTGCTACATTACATATATCTTTGACTTACAATAATTAAAACCATTAAACATAAGACATAAACAAAATTTAAACAGCAAGGATAAAAATCATTTTAGTGTATGAGAAAACCACAAAATATACTTACATAAATCCATTTTCTCGCTGGGATTTTTCCAAGGTATTTTTCACCAGACTTCCTAATTTTCTAAAGAAAAGGTGTCCGGAAGGCTTAGCTGTAGTTCCAGGGCCTTTGGTTTCACCATATTCTTTGCATAATGCTTCAGCCTTTGCAAAAACTTCACAAGAAAAACAGTAAAACTGTTTTATTATCCTTTTGTAAAATACTTTTGTAAAATAGGTTTATATAGAAATATGTAATCTATTGTGTTCAGTAGAAATATAACTTAACACAATGAAAAATGGCTATGCAAATATTTTCTTTGCATTGTTATTCACTCATGCAACTACTGTTTATTTGTTAAAAGTATTTATTTATTATTTAGCTGCCCACTAGCGTTCCCAAAGTGATTTACAACAACAAAAACAGCACTTATTAAAAGCAGATTCAAAAGCAGTTTTTAAAAAACTTTTTTTAAATAAAAAGAAATAAAAACACCTATAAAGCAATTTTTAGAGTTTACTTGGCTTCCCCTACAGCTTTAAAAACCTAAGGCCATAGAATAATACTCAATAGTACAACTGGAAAAGTTACTTCTAACCATGCGGAAAATAACATGCTGCTTCTCTATTATGTTCTGCATTACAAAAACCTGACTACAATAACAACTCCTCTCCTTTTTTCAGTGTGAATGGTTTTTGTGTTTTTAACAAAAATGCACATGGGATCTGATGAAATTTCTTATCTTGACTACTGCAGATCCAATGAAGCAAAGCAAAGGGTACTCTGCAAATGCTGCCTTTATTTTTGAACAACTAAGTGCATTGATGCACCTACTCCACTTTGAACTAGCAATTGGATTTCCCCCCTCCCTCCACATATCAGACTGTCAGAGGAGACATCTATCACAGCACTTCATGAATATATTAAAAACATTATGAAGCCTATTCAAAGTATAGTTTTCTACATTTATATTTACATATTTAGACATTCATGGATGGCTTTCATATTCTGAATGTCAGAAGAGCAGAACTGATGTTTTTCTTCTTCAAGAACTAGGAAGAAACAAGGGCAAAATCAGTGTACCTACATTTTTCTGCTTCTTGTAAGGCACGGATTGATTCTCCACATTTATCACTGGCCAGAAGAGTTTGTCCATGGTAGCAATAGGCCTAGAGAGAAAGGTGACTTTTTAAAATGCTTTGAGCACACTATGTTCAGTTCTCATGTGCTTCATGACAACAGAAGGAACAGGGCGGAATACAAAACAATAATGAATTTTCATAGGCCAGAGCAGCTATTAGACCAGGATTATGTTTCAGCTCAATTGCTCGCGCAATCGTCACTAAGATAAAAACAACAACTTGTAACTATGACCATATCCTTTATACATAATATAAATTCTGAATACAGATTTAATAATTTTAATATGCATCCTCTTCAGACAAAATGTCGAACAACATATCTGTAAACTCTGCAATCTTTACGTATGGATTCCTTTACAGAAATAAGCTTCCCTCCAATGCTGATTACCAATTCCTGCAAGAATTTGACAGAATGCTGAAAAATATTTTGAAGGATTTAATACACCTGAAGAAAGCACTCACATAAGCCATATAGAAGCATGACTTCAAATGAAAATATTTTCGCCACTTCAATGTGTATGCCGGGTCCAGACTGGATAACATTTGATCTGGAAGTAGATAATAGCATTGTGTTTGTAACATTTCCTTCTAGGGCTTCAAAATTTTCTGAAAATTTTACATTTCTAAGTAATCAACTTGGCATAATAATTATTACCACATTAACTATCTCTAATGCATACAAGTGTTCTAAAATACTTCAGCCCATAAAAGACAAATGTTGATTTAAAGTTTTCTTCTCGCTCCAAAACATTATAAAAGACAGTCAAAGAAGCCAAGTTTGGTGAACTGAATGGCAAACCTAAAGTGAGACTCTTCTCAGCTCGTATCTAGAGTGCTATGGATTCCTCTGATATCCTATTGCATTTCTTGGATGTCCTTTACACGAATAGGAGTCTAAACAAGACACCATTAAATAATACTTTTAACATACCTGCTTTCAGATAGAAATTGGCGGTTTCATAGGCCAGAGCAGCTATTAGACCAGGATTATGTTTCAGCTCAATTGCTCGCGCAATCGTCACTAAGATAAAAACAACTTGTAACTATGACCATATCCTTTATACATAATATAAATTCTGAATACAGATTTAATAACTTTAATATGCATCCTCTTCAGAATGCAATATTTCACTTTTATTTCTAACAGCTCAATACAGCAGGACTGAATTCCTAAGTCAGCACAAGAAACTATTTGGTTATCAATTTAAATCAGGAGTTATGACCTATTTGTTGACCAGCAAAGCGGTTTTACAGCCCCAATTAACTTCTGAAAACACAGAATACCCTTTGGTCTTTTCTGGGCCTAACACGGGGAGGCACAGAGCTGGGCTTTCAGATTTAAAATCCACCAAAATTGGTTAAATGGGGGAACTTTTGCTAGTTGTTCACCCAGTTATCTACTACTATAGTAACTCCCATTTTGGATCTACTAGAAAGGTAATAGGCTACAATGCCATTTTGAGGTCTACAGGTTCTCTTAAGTAAAAGTTTCCCCTGACATTAAGTCTAGTCGTGTCCGACTCTGGGGGTTGAACATGATTTTTAAGCCAAAGAGCTCAATTTCTAAGCCAGAGTTGGCATTGTTCGTAGACACCTCCAAGGTCATGTGGCCAGCATGACTGCATGGAGCGCTGTTACCTTTCTGCAGAAGCGGTACCTATTGATTTACTCACACTTGCATGTTTTTTATTAATATGTTTATTATTTTAACATAGTTCAATACATTTGTTATACATTATTTATTTTACAGCAGATACATATTATTTGCATGTTTTTGAACTGCTAGGTTGGCAGAAGCTGGGCCTAACAGTGGGAGCTCACCTTGCTCCATGGATTAGAACCACCAACCTTTCAGTCAGCAAGTTCAGCAGCTCAGCAGTTTAATCCACTGTGCAATCTATTGATTTTTAAAAAATAAAAATGCATTTCTGCAAAGCCTCCCAACACCCTTTATTTCCAGGAGAGGCCTTTATTGAACCAGGAAATCATTTTTACAGCTTTATTTTTCATAAATGTAGTCCCCTGCAAGATTCCCGGTTTACTTCTGGTTAAATAAAGGTTTCCATTAGGGTCAAAACATGGCCATGGGCTGCAAAAGTGTGGCAAAGTCTTTTTTTCTTAAAAACTAAAAGAAAACAGTAAAACAATTATTAGGTTCAAGGCCACATGGGAGATGCAGCTTTCTGAAATCCTCCCAAAAGCCAATGAAGCTCCCTAATCCCTGGCAGTTCCTTGCCCCAGTCTGTAGTTAAAAGGTGAGGCAGGTATAAAAAAATCTCTATTTAAAGTCCTAAAGGAACTGAACCAGTCAGAGCAACCAATTCTCAGTGAGATATACCAACACTCACATGGTATAAGTCCCCTTCTTATACTTCACAAATTACTGAAGCTGGTATGTTTGTGTTGTTAACAGCAACCACACAATTTCTGCTGCATTTGCGTAGATGTGCAATCACATTCCACCCACGAATTCTTATCCAGAAAAAAGCTAAGGAAATCACACATAAAGACTACTTTAAAATCAGTTAGTACCTTCTTGAGCTTCAGCTTGGCACTGAATAATGTAGCAATCTATTAGCCGAGCTTCTAAATCTCTTCCCTTTTCTACTGGAGTGATCAGTTTTGGGATGTGGCTTTCCTAAGGAAAAAAAGGCGATCAGCTTATTGATTTCATTTATCCACACACAGAGCATGCATACGTGTGTGCCCAACATATATACAATCTCCAAAGATTTATGTGATCCCATTATATAGAGCGATCCTCTCTCCAGACAAACAAAAACATTTCCTTACTGTGATGTGTGTGAGGCTCTCACACTATCAAAGAACCGGTACTATCAGTATATTAATTACGAGAACTAATATGTTATGGCAACTGATCCAGTTTCAATTTTCAGGAAGGGCACACGGTACAGTCCTCTAGAACTTGATGGCTTGCTTTAATATAGTATATTTTAAAGAGTCTATCACACAGAAACATGTAAGGAAGAAAGGTTAGCTAATTTTCACTACATGCAAAGATTTTAATATTTTAATCCATTCAAGCAAACAATTTCTATATATACACCACACCCTTACAGATAAACCCATGATGGATGTTCTACAAGTCTTCCTGAAGATTAGAAACAAATGTTCTCATATTAATGTACTAGTACAAATAAGTTACTTTGTTAAAGGGGGTGAAAGAGATAACCATCTATGACTATTTATTTATTTATTATTTATTTATTTACTACATTTTTATACCGCCATTCTCAGCCCGAGGACGGACTCATGGCAGTTTACAAAGCAGCACAATCCGATGCCCAACAGTATAAAAACAAATAAAACAATTAAATATAGCTCAAAATTTCAATTACATATAAAAGACAATAAAACCATAAATCCTCCGCATTTCATTACCAAATCATTATCCAGTCGCGTTGTCCAGTCATTCCGAGATCAGAGTTATCAGTTACACTTCAGGAAAAGCCTGTTCAAATAACCAGGTCTTAACTTTTTTACGAAATGTTAAAGAGGGTGGGGACCGATCTAATATCCCTGGGGAGGGCATTCCACAGCTGAGGGACCACCACCAAGAAGGCCCTGTCTCTTGTCCCCGCCAGCCACATCTGTGAGGATGGCAAGACCGAGAGCAGGGCCTCCCCAGAAGATCTTAAAATTCTAGATGGTTCGTAAGAAGAGATATGTTCAGACTAAAACATCAAAATAATGAAAGTAGTGTATAACAAATGAAAACCAAGAGCAAAAATAAAGGGTTTTTACAGGGATCCTTATCATTAAGCGTTCCAATAATGTTTTATACCTTTAAATGTTTGAAAATTCCAGCTGCTATTTTCATACTTCGATGGACATCCTTTGCTTCATCTTCTGTTATGCTAAAGGATTACCAATTTATTAGTACTGAAAATCAACAGGCACATCAAACATTAAAAAAATACTCATTCTTCCTCTAAATAAAGTTGCCAAACTTCACAACTTCACAAGTTCTTTTTCAGTATTCACTACTGACGGGCCCATGACTGAATACATGGATTGGGTTGCTGTTGAGTTTTCTGGGCTGTATGGCCATGTTCCAGGAGCATTCTCTCCTAACGTTTCGCCCACATCTATGGCAGGCATCCTCAGAGGTTGCAGGGTTTGTTGGAAGCTAGGAAAGAATGCTTCTGGAACATGAGCATACAGCTCAGAACGCTCACAACAACCCAATGATTCTGGCCATGAACGCCTTCGACAACACAATACATGGATTGTTTTACATCTTTAATATAATCTAATGAGTCAGAGGGAACCAGAGGAGCTAGATCAAGATCCTATTTCAAGCAGGCAGACTGTGATATCCTGCCTGTTTCATTTTTGTATCCTCCCATATCCTGATAGCTGTTAAGCCTGAGTATATATGTGTGTGGGTGGGGGGGGGGTTCTATTCCAGTGACAACAAGTGCAGAGGAATCAGGGATTTCAGACAATGAAAAAGAAGCTGATCTTCGCTTGGATTAATGAGGGTTCAATCACAAATGCAGCACATTTTCTTTTTCCTTCTCTTTTTCCAGTCCAGCCCAGCTGCATTTTTATCATTTTAACTACTTCCTTCATCCATCCTGATAAGCAGTAGCAGATGATCTTCCTGGGTTTGATAGATGCTGGTGGTTTTGGACAGGGCAAAAAGAGCTAGAAAATAGCTCATTGCACTATCCTGAGTGTGTTGATGACATAAAGCCTCCTAAAACTGTTTTATACTAGGTCAGGCTATTTGCTCATATATTCCAGTATTGTCTGAATAATAATATGTGGCCCTCAGCTAGACTTTTCTCCTCATGAAGTAAGTAAGTTAAGATTAGGTTCTAAATTATTTGGCGCTAAAAATGTGAATTCCGCAACTTGGAATGTCTTTGGTTTTAAGAATAAGCCTGAGAGAATATCATAAACACAGATAATTTTTCCCAACTAGAGTCTTGAAAAGTGAAACCTGAAATTTCATTGGTTTAATCATGGGTCTCTTCTGGCAGGGACTGGACTTCAGCCTTAAACCAGAATCCTAAATCTGAAATGCAACCAAATCCAATAATTGCAATGGGTTTAGGCCAATTTACAGAAGTCTTTTGTTCCATGAGTTGCATTCATAATCATTTGGAGGGCCAAGGATTCCCCACTTTTGGCTTAGAGACACCCGAGCACAGGATCCGTAGCTAAACTTCTAATAAGAAATGATTAAGTGAAAATACTCACTCTTCCTTTCCAGCCAACCTTGATGCATACTTAGTGTACCATAAAGCCACATTAAATGCCATGGAACACAGTTCAAATACAGCATCTTGCTGGGCACTGAATAAAAATAATAAAAAGAAAAGAAGCATGGGTTCATGCACTATTTATAAGACTTTGAACTGCAATAAATCAACTACCTAAAGTCATACAGCACAATCTTATTCATGTTTACTCAGATGTCAACACCATTGTGTTCAAAGGATGTACCCCTAGGAAAATGGATATATAATGTACTCTTAAGCCTAGATCCAGTAGATAGCCTCAGTTAGAATACTTCCATTGAACTTTCTAAAACAACATATATGTACAATTCACAGTTTTAAGGGATCTACTTCAACTGGAATTAATTACTAGATTTAAGCCTTGGAATAGAGGGTGGAAATCATGTGGCCCTCCAGATCTTGTTGGACTGCAACGCCCAGCCAATGGCATGCTTGGAATTGCATTTCAACATCTGGACAGCCACATAATTTCCACCCCTCTTGTAGAACAAAAATGATTTATATTTAGTTCTCTTTCCTCATCTAGCTATTTCAAATCGCATGAGCAAATTCCAAAGTATTCAAATGTATGCTGCCCAAATAGATTTTTAACAGTTGAAATACAGTTGTTTTCGCAGGAACAATTTGTGCTTTGTTTTGGCTCTGGATTATGAATGGCTAGGGCATAATTTCTGTACAAACACCAAGTCTGTAATAACCCACTCCTCCAAAGTGAAACAAAGAAGTTCCAGTCAGTTAAGTTACAATAGGATATTTAAATTTTCTACCAAGTACAACTGAGAAAGCAGATGCCATAATAGTGTTGTAGAATATTCACATTCACATCAGGATAAATTTCAAGTCAATGAGTATTCTTCTGTGCAGATATATATGGTGGCACAGAGAATAACAACGTCCAAAATCACATAAAGATAGTAATAGTCAGCTTACATGCATATTTCCAGGCACTATCAACATAGTTTAATTATTCATATTGGCTTGGGAGGGCCTTATGGAATATTTGGTGCTCGTGTACAATCCAGGCACACCAGTCTATTTTTTTTTTAATAACAAAGCTCTGTATAAAGTTTAACCAAGCCCAACTCCATAGTTTGTGTAGGATTTCAGTTACAAGACTGACCTTGAGGTGAGCAACTCTGAAATTGATGTATTTTTGTCACAGAACAGAAGAGAACAAAAAAAAAGATGTTCTAACAATATTATGTCTATTTGGTAATCTGTTAAATTATTTGCTATCAGAATTACTTACTGTTCAGGAAGTTTCGGTTGGAACGGAAACTAAAAAACATACTACTATTACCTTGGTACTTGTCCATGCAAAGTGTCTATCCACTTAAAATTCTGAATATATCTTAGTTTGCTGTCCTGTGAAGAGTCATCCAGTGAAATTATGAAGCCTGATAGAAAGATAGAGAAATGAAGAAATGGTACAACACTATCTCTTCAAAAAGGCAAGCTCAAAATGCTTCTCTTGATCTTCAATATTTATTGCTGTCTCTATACTAAAATTTCTCAGCCTTATATATACAATGTATTTTTCAAAGACATAATCTAAAACACTGTTATCTATTTTCACAAGCTATTTAAAATATTGATATTATTTTTCTGCTCAAAAGTAGTGGTTGTGATTCATCACACTGGAATGATCTGGGAACACTTTGATATTATATAGGTGAAGCAATTGTATTTTATATAGGGAACTATTCAGCTGGCCTTCATGTTTCCTATGCAGCACAAGAGAAAGAATGCAGGCAAGGATAATAATGTGTTCATTCTGGTGAAGCACATTTTAAAAACCTCATGCAGACCAGATGGGATAATTCAAAGAATGTTTCTGACCCCCACTCCATACTTGTCAAGCATTCAAACCACATGTTACCCACTGCTGCTTAGATGCTTCTGTGGTTAATTAAAAAAAATAGGAATAAGCCAAAGCAAGCATGACAGCTTGTTTGCATACCTTGCAGGAGTGAAAAATAAGAATCAGTTGCATTTTTCATCATATCTGGATTACAACTCAAATCTGTAAAAAGTTCCAAGAGCCGTGCTCGAGAGGACCTTAGATCACTGTATAAGAAAACACAAATAATGCTCAAAGTACAGTTCAAAAACAAACTATTCTGAGCAACTCATTCAATTGTACTGTTATCTCATATAAATAGAATCACTTACTTGCAGATCTTTGCTGCAGCTGGAGTACTGGCTACCCCATAGTAATTGAATGTGACAGGAGCTGTAGCTTTTAAAGGGTTTCTATGAAACCAGTGAGTCATTTCTCCTGCTGGATTAAGAACTACAGTAAGCCTAGAACAGCAAATTAGAAGTTATATTAGATTCACAAATATTATGCATCTAATTGCTTAAAAAGAAATGTTTTGCATTATAGAGAAACATCAAGACTACAGTCATAAACACATTTACTGGGAATTAACCCCATTAACTATCATAGAATATAGTAAACACATATCGGTTTATACTAAGTAAATTGTTACTGTATATTTGTAGTTAGTATGAGATGCAACGGCCATCACTCAAAATGTTTTGACTTTTAAATACATGACAAATGCAGAAGAGATACATAGAGATAATCACCTCATACACCTGTAAAACTTTTGGTCCTTTTGTAAATGATATCCCAGCTCCAGCTTTCATGAACTAAGTAATTAAATTTCCAAGGACTACAATGTCCTTAAGTTAATTCTTTTATAGAGGCAAGAAGTGCATGGCACTTATACATCCACATCAGTGAGATCTGTTATTCAGAATTTCTATCAATGGAGCCATTATTATCCAACCTCTTGTATTTGAGAGATCACTATAGTCCACAAGGGGATTTTGTTTTATTGTCTGAATTTGTTGCTCAATCTAGTTCAAGTGGATCCTTCAATAAATATATGCATTTATTTTTCTTTTAAACATACTCCTATATTAACAGATTTTTTTGAAGTGAGAGGCAAAGGGTTTTGAAGTGCCTGGTGCTCTCACAAGCTTTGGCCCAGAGAAGAAAATGTCATAGCAGGTCCTTTATGAACAGATCGACATTTCATTCGTCCCAGTATTTCCTTAGCAGAAAGAAACTATACTATAAATACTGAATGCTTCAAGTGTTATTGTAACACAGCTTTTGCAATGATTTTAACACAAAATATTTATTTTTTGCAAAACCCATATCAATGGGATAGTTCTTACAACAGTTATTTCAAATGAATTCACAGGAAACATTTATGTAACAAGCAACAGTCTTATCTATTTGATACATATGCTGACCTTTGAAAAGTTAAAAAGCTTACATTTATTCCTTTGATATTGATGTTTTAACAGACTTTACATACATTATAAAAAATAACAATAGATTGAGAAACTGTCACAGCCCCCCATCCATTGTCCCTGTCACTTGTCCATGTTGTTTCCTATGAAAGAATGCTGAAATCCAACAATGTCTGGGGGGCACACTAGACCCTTATACACATTGTAACCATGCAATATTTCTTAGCAGGGCTCTTGAGAGGATAATCTTCTGCACAGGCTTATTTTATAAATAATGGCAATACTGAAATCTTTTTCATTTGTAAAGGACATAGCCAAGAACTGTCACACTGAGAGTTATGTGAATGCAGAAGGACAAATGTACATGCATTCAGATATGTTTTTGAAATGTATGTTGTAGTCACTTATGTGATTCAAAATGTAAGGTATTTTAAAATGAAAAACATTTTTCTAATCAATTGAATATCAGCTTGTAAAAGACTTCAGCATAGGAACTATATTAACTAAATGAGTATTATACACAAAAGATGCTAGAATGTATTGTGGGAACCAGTTCTGTAAACTAATGACAAGAAAACTATATAAGCTGTTGTATATGGGGTCTGTAATTCTCCGCACTAGTCTTCCACATGTACAGAATGAGAACCCCTTATTCTAAATGCTGGGGAATGCCAGAAGTGGATTTATTCCCCAGATGTTTGACCTTTGGCATATCTATAAGGAGATATCTTGGAGTTGGCAACAGAGACTAAACATACACACCTAGCCTAAAGGTAATCAATTTCATGCATAGTATTTTAAATAATTTTGTCCATGAAACTGTTTGTATACACTGAATCACCAGAAAGCAAAAATGTCTGCCATTCAGGTGGACAATTTTGGAGCATTTTGGGTTTTCAAAAAAGAAAGGATCAAGCAATAGGGTACCCTTTCTTTTCAAGCAGGCTTTTAAAGAAGGTTTTTAAAGACTGAGCCAGATATGTTGTTTTAGGTATGTAAATAGGTTTTTAATGGTTATGTTTACTTTTTAATAGTTTCAATATTTAACCCAAAGTTTGCATGTTTTAAATGATATGTTGCATTGTTTCTAGTGTTAAGCTGCTTTGGGTCTATTCATAGAATCATAGAGTTGGAAGAGACCTCATAAGCCATCCAGTCCAATCCTCTGTCAAGAAGCAGGAAAATTGCATTCAAAGCATCCCCAACAGATGGCCATCCAGCTTCTGTTTAAAAGCCTCCAAAGAAGGAGCCTCTACCACACTCCTAGGCAGAGTGTTCCACTGCTGAACAGCTCTCACAGTCAGGAAGTTCTTCCTAGTGTTCAGGTGGAATCTCCTTTCCTGTAGTTTGAAGCCATTGCTCTGTGTCCTAGTCTCCAGGGCAGCAGAAAACAAGCCCACTCACTACTCCCTATGACTTCCTCTCACATCTTGATACATGGCCATCATGTCTCCTCTCAGCCTTCTTTCTCTTCTGCAGGCTAAACATGCTCAGCTCTTAGAGCCGCTCCTCATAGGGCTTGTTCTACAGACCCTTGATCAGTTTAGTCGCCCACCTCTGGACACATTCCAGCTTGTCAACATCTCCCTTCAACTGCGGTGTCCCGAATTGGACACAGTAATCCAATTGTGTGGAATATGCAGTGCTTTTTTTAATGATAAAAAAGGATACAAGTAAATATAAATTTATTTTTATTTACTTTATTTAATTTATACCCCACCTTGGCAAAAGTATTTTTGGGACCCTACGCAGATTGCACAATGCAGGTCTGAATTAATGAGGGGAACATGTGTGCGAGACAGCACAGCGAGTGAGAGATGTAGCTGCATCAGTCGTGGAAGCATTGTTCGCCAGAAAGGGGAGAGGAAACATTTCACTGTAAATAACACTAACATTACTTCACTTACCTTAAGCACTATGCTTGGCTGTTTGTTGCCCCCCCCCCCTTTCTGTCTCCCCCTTTTGGCCTGTGTTGCATACATCTTCTCTTCATTAATTTTGACCTGCGTTGTGCAAGTAGCGTAGCATAGGGTCCCAGCTATCATACTTTTGCCCCCACCTTTTCCCCTATAGAGACTCAAGGGGGCTACCAATCACATCATCATTATCATCATAATCTAGTAAGGCCTATGAGGCATAGGTGTTTCCTCACTGATGCCACAAACAAGCAGGAAACCAGGTCAGAATTAATACAGATTGACAATGGCCATGGCTCAATTGTTAGAGTTCATTTCTTAAGCAACAAGCAATACGTGGTGCAAGGATCAAGGCAGCAGGGAATGAGAGCCAAACTACTTGGCTAACACTGTGTGGTTACAGCCAGGGTGGGGCAGCTGCTAGAGGAATAAAGGAGCAAAAGTACTACTCCTTGCTGTGGGGTGTTGGAGAAGGGTGGTGCGTTTGGAGGAGTTGGAGAAGTTTGGAGGAAGGAGATTGGAGTTCTATAAGGCTTATGGCTCAAAGAGAACAACTGGACTCAGTATTATGTTCTTTTCTCTAAACTCTGCAAAAAGACAAACGACTGAGTATGCTCCCTGGTCAAAGGCAAAAGGTTTCCGCATCTGTGAATGTCTACATTCATCTGTATTGCAACATCAATACTACGGAATCCTGAGAGTTGTAGTTTGGGCACCCGCATTCTTGGGTAGAAGGATCTTCTTGGCTTTTCTTCGCGAACAAAGATTCAGGAAGGACTCATCCCATGCTTTCTACAAGTGCGTTGATGACTAAAAAGGCCACTTAAATTGGATATGTCCTTAGAGCCTGTGCAATGGACTTCTCTGGTGGAGCGCAGCATGCATAGAACTGGCCTCACCCTTTAAACCAAAGGTTCGTCTGCCAGGGCCTAGCAAGCTTGGACAGTAGCAGTGAGATCCTCCGGTTGTAGGTTTGGTTCGAGTTTCCTTCTCTTAGATGGTTGACCTTACAGGGTTAGACGAGCACCATCTGCCCAGATTTGAATTTAGAGTTTTCCTTCTCCTAGGATGGTTACCAAAAGGCTAGAGAGCCCATCCTGTCCGTTGACGCTCTTTGTCAGACCCTTCGGTTGTGACCTGTCTGGCATGGGAGGCCCTACCGGTGGCTATTATGCCCCCGCCAGCATAGCTCACAATTTCATTAGGGTACACAAGCTTCTCCCCCACAACAAGGGGGTGCCAAGGGAGAGGTAGGGAAGGATAAAGACCTTGTATAATTGCAACTCCCGTGAATCCATAGCATTGAGTTATGATGGTCAATGTGGAGTCAAACTGCATTAATTCTATAGTGTAGATCCCCCCCCCCTCAAACACCATCCTCCCCACTACTCCATGGTTTCTAACGTTTGGTCATCCAGGTATTTTGGAGTTCAGCTCCCACAATTACTAACAGTTGGGAGTTTTAAAGGGGTTTTAACCTTTTAGCATTTTACCTTATACATTTGGCCCTCCAATGGGTCTGAAGCATGGGTCACCTATCGCCAACACCTACGACTCCTTGAATGGTATCATCAGCGCTGTCTTCGCACAATCCTAAATGTACACTGGTCCGACTATGTGACGAATGTTGCTGTCCTTGATCAAGCAGGGATCACCAGCATTGAGGCCATGCTATTGGGAACACAGCTGCACTGGGCAGGGCATGTCTCTACGATGGAAGACCACCGCCTCCCTAAGATGCTACTCTGCGGTGAACTCGCCACGGGTCAGCGCAAGAGAGGCACCCCCAAAAAGAGATACAAGAACTCCCTGAAACAGCACCTCAGGCTCTGCCAGATTGATTACCAACAATGGTCCACCCTGGCCTCACATCGGGAGGCATGGAGACGCACTATCCATACTCTCTACATTGGTCTGCCTCTGTCGGTGACCCGGAAACTCAAGCTGGTGCAGAACGCCGCAGCTCGGTTGCTTGCAGGAGCTCCTGTGAGCTGCCACATTACACCAATTCTGCGGGAATTGCACTGGCTTTCTATTGAGTACCGGATCACCTTCAAAGTGTTAGTCTTGACTTTTAAGGCATTGTATAGTCTGGAGCCAGTGTACCTAAGGGACCGCCTAACCCCATACTGCCCCATGAGAACACTTAGATCTGAAGACTGGAATCTTCTAGCTGTGCCCAATGTCAAACAATACCACCTAACTTCAACACGGAGAAGGGCGTTCTCCATCATCACCCCAGTTCTCTGGAATGCATTACCCCCGGAGGTTCGGGCCTTGCGTAATCTGTTGGCTTTTTGGAAGGCCTGCAAGTCAGCCCTATTCCGGCAGGCCTTTGAGTTGTAATGTGCTATCCCCTAGGACAGGGGTGCTCATTAGGTAGCTCAGGAGCTACTAGTAGATCTTCGGCCCTCTTCCAGGTGATCTTCGGGCCTCACCAGCCAGATGGGGCGCTCCTGCCATGCGTGCGCACACCCTGCGCACACGCGCACTCCTGCTGCTGGCTTCCGCTCTCGCAGTGCTTCTTTCGCCTGCGGGGCATTGTAGGAAGAAGGAAACACGAGGCCGGGCCTCTGGAGGGAGCGCCCTGCCTCTCTCTCGTCCAGAAGCAGCTGTGCAGCCTCTGTTGCCGGCGAGACAGGCAGGGCGGAGCGCTCCCTCTGGATGCCCCACCTCATACTTTCTCCTTCCTGCAATGCTCCTCAGGCAGAAGCACTGCGCGGGTAGAAAACAGCAGCAGGAGCATGCGCAGTGGCAAGAGCGCGAGGCGGCGGGAGCGCACGGTGGCGGGGGCAGGTAGATCTTTTGGACTTGGTTGCCTTAAGAGTAGCTCGCATGCTGAAAAAGTGTGAGCGCCCCTGCCCTAGGACTTGTGTTATCTCTTAGGAATTGTTTTATCCTTGTGGTTTTATTGCTATTGTAGATTTGTTGTTTAATTGTGGTGCTTGATGTAAGCCGCCCCGAGCCAGCTGGGAGTGGCGGCCAATAAATCTAACAAATAAGAAATAAGAATAATAAGAATGCTGCAGCCTCTTTCGAGAAGACACGCCGAACGGGGCCTCGAAGAGAAACGACAACGCAGAAAGAACCGCAACTTGGAAACAACATCACCCAAGGAGATTTTTCTGCTGTGCTTTCTGCAACCAAACTTGCCTATCTCAGATTGGCCTTTTTAGTAAAAAGCGTGGGATGAGTCCTTCCTAAGAATCTTCGTTCGCGAAGTAATGCCGAGATATATTTTGGGCTTGGCCTCATGTTAGCCTCCCAGAGTCCCGTTTGGGGAAATGGTGGCGGGTTATAAATAATAATAATAATTCTTATTATTATTGGTAAACTGGCTATGATTTCTGGGAGTTGAAGTCCAAAACAACTGCAAGGTTGGGAATCTCTGCAATACATAAACTGTCTTTTGACAAAGTCCCTCACCAAAGGCTCCTAAATAAGCTCTTCAGCCATGGAATCAGGGGACAGGTCTTGTCCTGGATTGGAACCTGGCTAAACTGTAGGAAACAAAGGGTGGTAATAAATGGACATTTCTCTGGGTGGAAAGAGGTGAGAAGTGGCGTACCCCAAGGTTCAGTTTTGGGTCCGTTACTTTTTAATTTATTCATTAATGACCTGGATGTAGAAGTAAATTGTGAGGTAGCAAAGTTTGCAGATGACACTAAACTGTTCAGGGTAGTTAAAAATGAAACTGACTGTAAAGAGCTCCAGAAAGATCTCTCGAAATTGAGTGAATGGGCAACAAAGTGGCAAATGCATTTTAACCTAAACAAGTGTAAAGTCATGCACATCGGGGCAAAGAAATCCAAATACACTTATCAACTGATGGGATCAAAGCTTTCTGAGACAAACCAGGAAAGGGATCTTGGGGTTTTGGTGGACAGCTCAATGAAGATGTCAACCCAGTGCGCTGCAGCAGCGAAAAAAGCAAATTCTATGCTTGGCATGATCAGGAAGGGAATCGAAAATAGGTCGGCAAATGTTGTATTGCCTCTCTACAAATCTATGGTGAGGCCACATCTGGAGTACTGTGTACAATTCTGGTCACCGCACCTCAAGAAGGATATAACGGAACTGGAAAAGGTACAGAAAAGGGCAACAAGAATGATCCAAGGGATGGAGCAGCTCCCTTACGAAATCAGGTTGCAACGCCTTGGTCTTTTCAGCCTTGAAAGACGGCATTTAAGAGGTGACTTGATCGAAGTGTATAAAATCATGCATGGGATAGAAAAGGTGAATAGAGAAAAAATATTTTCTCTGTCACACAACACTAGGACTAGGGGGCACTCCCTAAAGCTCCAAGGTAGGAAAGTTAGGACTAATAAAGGGAAATATTTCTTCACCCAGAGGGTCATTGGGTTATGGAACTCACTTCCAGAGGAGGTTGTGACAGCTGTCAGCCTGGACAGCTTCAAGGCAGGATTAGACAGATTCATGGACACCAAGGGAATCAGTAGCTACTGAAATGGACATCCAAGTGCCACCTCTGTGTTGATGGAGGCAGGCAGGATTTCCCCGGGTACTGGTTGTGGGGGGGTCGGGAGCAGGTGAGGGTTTTGCCCTCCCTTCTGCTCGAGATCCCTGTGTACAACTAGTGGGCCACTGTGTGACACAGAATGCTGGACTAGATGGGCTGAGGCCTGATTCAGCATGGCTCTTCTTATGTTCTTATGTTTTCCCCCCAGCCTTGACTCTGGAGACCAGGGTTCAAATCCCTGCTTGGCCATGAAACCCATTTTGGGCAAGTCACACTCTCTCAGCCTCAGAGGAAGGCAATGGCAAGCCTCCTCTGAACTAATCCGGTCGAGAAAACCCTACAACGAACCCTCGCAGGCCTCCAGCCAAAGCGCCTTGCCCTTATTGTCAGCCACTTCCCCAGAAGCTGTCGCCTCTATTTACCTTCTGTCTCCAGGGAGCACTTCCTGCCGGAGCCGAAACTACAGCGACCACTTCCGGTCGGCGGGGTGGCGGCCGGTTAGAGAAGAAAACACGGAAGTAAAGCGCTGCCAGGCCGCTCTCTCCCGCCTCTCTATGGTACACCGCTCCACAGGACACCCCAACTCCTGTTTGGACTTCAACTCCCAGAAGCCTCAGCCGTCTGGAGCAACGTCCAAGGATTCTGGGAAATGAAGTCCGTTGTTGGAGAAGGCTGGAGTTCTGCAGGCCGTGGATTACTATCTGCTCAACTTTGCCTGTCGTTTGTAAGCTTCACAGAAGAAGAGTCTTCTGAGGATTTACCAAAACAGAGGGCAAACTTGGCGAGGGCTGAGTTGGGCCCTCCAGGTGTTTTGGACTCCAACTCCCACCATTCCTCACAGGCCCCTTCCTTTCCCTCCACAGCCACTTAAGCTTGGGTTTTCCCTCCAGGTGTTTTGGACTCCAACTCCCACCATTGCTCACAGGCCCCTTCCTTTCCCTCCACAGCCACTTAAGCTTGGGTCTTCCCTCCAGGTGTTTTGGACTCCAACTCCCACCATTCCTCACAGGCCCCTTCCTTTCTCCCTCAGCCCCTTAAGCTTGGGTCTTCCCTCCAGGTGTTTTGGACTCCAACTCCCACCATTCCTCACAGCCTCAGGCCCCTTCCTTTCCCCCCCTCAGCCCCTTAAGCTTGGGTCTTCCCTCCAGGTGTTTTGGACTCCAACTCCCACCATTCCTCACAGGCCCCTTCCTTTCCCTCCTCAGCCCCTTAAGCTTGGGTCTTCCCTCCAGGTGTTTTGGACTCCAACTCCCATCATTCCTCACAGGCCCCTTCCTTTCCCCCCTTAGCCCCTTAAGCTTGGGTCTTCCCTCCAGGTGTTTTGGACTCCAACTCCCACCATTGCTCACAGGCCCCTTCCTTTCCCTCCACAGCCACTTAAGCTTGGGTCTTCCCTCCAGGTGTTTTGGACTCCAACTCCCACCATTCCTCACAGGCCCCTTCCTTTCTCTCCTCAGCCCCTTAAGCTTGGGTCTTCCCTCCAGGTGTTTTGGACTCCAACTCCCACCATTCCTCACAGCCTCAGGCCCCTTCCTTTCCCCCCTCAGCCCCTTAAGCTTGGGTCTTCCCTCCAGGTGTTTTGGACTCCAACTCCCACCATTCCTCACAGGCCCCTTCCTTTCCCTCCTCAGCCCCTTAAGCTTGGGTTTTCCCTCCAGGTGTTTTGGACTCCAACTCCCACCATTCCTCACAGGCCCCTTCCTTTCTCTCCTCAGCCCCTTAAGCTTGGGTCTTCCCTCCAGGTGTTTTGGACTCCAACTCCCACCATTCCTCACAGGCCCCTTCCTTTCCCCCCTCAGCCACTTAAGCTTGGGCCTTCCCTCCAGGTGTTTTGGACTCCAACTCCCACCATTCCTCACAGGCCCCTTCCTTTCCCCCTCCTTTCCCCCCTCAGCCACTTAAGCTTGGGCCCCTTTCCCCTCCAGGTGTTTTGGACTCCAACTCCCACCATTCCCACCCCCTTCCTCACAGCCTCAGGCCCCTTCCTTTCCCCCCTCAGCCCCTTAAGCTTGGGTCTTCCCTCCAGGTGTTTTGGACTCCAACTCCCACCATTCCTCACAGGCCCCTTCCTTTCCCTCCTCAGCCACTTAAGCTTGGGTCTTCCCTCCAGGTGTTTTGGACTCCAACTCCCACCATTCCTCACAGCCTCAGGCCCCTTCCTTTCCCCCCTCAGCCACTTAAGCTTGGGTCTTCCCTCCAGGTGTTTTGGACTCCAACTCCCACCATTCCTCACAGGCCCCTTCCTTTCCCTCATCAGCCACTTAGCTTGGGCCTTCCCTCCAGGTGTTTTGGACTCCAACTCCCACCATTCCTCACAGGGCCCTTCCTTTCCTCAGCCCCTTAAGCTTGGGTCTTCCCTCCAGGTGTTTTGGACTCCAACTCCCACCATTCCTCACAGGCCCCTTCCTTTCCCTCCTCAGCCACTTAAGCTTGGGTCTTCCCTCCAGGTGTTTTGGACTCCAACTCCCACCATTCCTCACAGGCCCCTTCCTTTCCCCCCTCAGCCACTTAAGCTTGGGCCTTCCCTCCAGGTGTTTTGGACTCCAACTCCCACCATTCCTCACAGGCCCCTTCCTTTCCCCCCTCAGCCACTTAAGCTTGGGTCTTCCCTCCAGGTGTTTTGGACTCCAACTCCCACCATTCCTCACAGCCTCAGGCCCTTACATTCCCTTTCCCCCCTCAGCCACTTAAGCTTGGGCCTTCCCTCCAGGTGTTTTGGACTCCAACTGAACTGGACTCCAACTCCCACCATTCCTCACAGCCTCAGGCCCCTTCCTTTCCCCCTCAACCCCCTAAGCTTGGGTCATCCTCCAGGTGTTTTGGACTCCAACTCCCACCATTCCTCACAGGCCCCTTCCTTTCCCCCCTCAGCCACTTAAGCTTGGGTCTTCCCTCCAGGTGTTTTGGACTCCAACTCCCACCATTCCTCACAGCCTCAGGCCCCTTCCTTTCCCCCCTCAGCCACTTAAGCTTGGGCCTTCCCTCCAGGTGTTTAGGACTCCAACTCCCATCATTCCTCACAGGCCCCTTCCTTTCCCCCCTTAGCCCCTTAAGCTTGGGTCTTCCCTCCAGGTGTTTTGGACTCCAACTCCCACCATTCCTCACAGCCTCAGGCCCCTTCCTTTCCCCCCTCAGCCCCTTAAGCTTGGGTCTTCCCTCCAGGTGTTTTGGACTCCAACTCCCATCATTCCTCACAGGCCCCTTCCTTTCCCCCCCTCAGCCCCTTAAGCTTGGGCCTTCCCTCCAGGTGTTTTGGACTCTAACTCCCACCATTCCTCACAGGCCCCTTCCTTTCCCCCCTCAGCCACTTAAGCTTGGGTCTTCCCTCCAGGTGTTTTGGACTGCAACTCCCACCATTCCTCCCAGCCTCAGGCCCCTTCCTTTCCCCCCTCAGCCACTTAAGCTTGGGTCTTCCCTCCAGGTGTTTTGGACTCCAACTCCCACCATTCCTCCCAGCCTCAGGCCCCTTCCTTTCCCCCCTCAGCCACTTAAGCTTGGGCCTTCCCTCCAGGTGTTTTGGACTCTAACTCCCACCATTCCTCACAGGCCCCTTCCTTTCCCCCCTCAGCCACTTAAGCGTGGGTCTTCCCTCCAGGTGTTTTGGACTCCAACTCCCACCATTCCTCACAGCCTCAGGCCCTTTCCTTTTCTCCCTCAGCCGCTTAAGCGGCTGAGGGAGAAAAGGAAGGGACCTGAGGCTGTGAGGAACGGTGGGAGTTGGAGTCCAAAACACCTGGAGGGCCCAACATTGCCCATACCTGCACGACACTACACCTGCTCTGCATTTCAACCCTTTCCTGGTGACAAAACTACTTCAGCTGGGGGATGACAAACCTGCCTGCCACTCACCTGTGAGTTAGGAGATTCCTCACCTGAGAGAAGCCCCACCTGGGAATCACATCCAAATATGGTTCAAGAGGAACAACTTCGGCAGCAGGACGAGCCCTCCCGAGGAGTTCCAACGGGTCACGTGATCTCCAGCGCTCTGGCAAAAGGGCGGAAGTGCTTCATTTGGTAAGCAGCCAACCAACCAGGCTGTTTGCCCGGTCTAGCAATGGCGGCTGAAGGCCTTGCCCAGCCTTAAGGGCATCTAAGTCTTTGGAACTAATGCCTTGAGAAGGGTGGAATTTTTGCCAACGCCTCATAAAATTCAGAAAAGAATGGTTGTGTATATATGTGTGTGTGTGTATACACACAAACACACAGATTAGTCACAGAGCCAAAACTAGCTTCCTTGTTCCCTCTTAAAGATAAGGTGCATGAATAATGTTATAATCCAGGCAGCCTCAAAGATGTTTGGGCCTTCAACTCCCAGAATTCCTGACAATTGAACAAGCTCGTTAGGGCTTCTGGGAGTTGGAGGCCCAAACAGCTGCAGGGCCGCAGCTTGAGGATGCCTGTTATAATCAATGCAGCTTAACATCACTTAAACTGCAAACTAACAACAAACTAGTCTGAAAATACCAATAATCAAGGAACGAGATTATTTTATTTATGCATTTCGATTTGTATACCGTCCTTTCCAATTGGCTCAGGACGGTTTATAGCATATCGAACTATAACAGGGGAACAATAAAACCGCAGATATCAGAACATTAAAACAGTGTCAAAGTACAACCAAGGGTGACTAAAGGTCAAAAGCCTGGTGGAAAAGAGCTGTTTTACAAGCTTTCCGGAAAGCCGGCAGCTCACTAATTGCACGGACTTCAGGAGGCAGAATGTTCCACAGGCTCGGTGCCACAACAGAGAAGGCCCTCTGTCTAGTTGAAGATAGACGGACAGTTCGTGGGGAAGGGATCTGCAAGAGGTTGTGATCCTCAGATAGAAGAGATCTCTGGGGAACATATGGGGGTAGACGGTCCCTCAAGTACACTGGCCCCAGACCATGCAAGGCCTTAAAGGTCAAGACCAACACTTTGAAGATGACCCGGTGCTCAATTGGCAACCAGTGCAGTCGCTGCAGATTTGGAGTAATATGGGCCCTGGCCGGCACCCCAGCCAGGAGTCTCGCTGCCATGTTCTGCACCAGTTTAAGCCTCCAGATGACCGACAAAGAAAGACCAATGTAAAAAGCTTTACAGTAGTCTAGCCTCGAGATGACCGTCGCCTGGATCACCGTGGCCAGGGTACTTCTGGTGAGATAGGGTGCCAGCCGCCTAGCCTGTCGCAGGTGGAAAAAACCTGATCTGCTGACAGCCGAGACCTGAGCCTCCATTGTCAGCAGCGGGTCCAACTGGACCCCCAGGCTCTTTACTAAAGACGGCGGGCGTAGTGCCTCGCCGTCCAGAGTAGGTAGCCGGAACCCACACTCACCTGGGTGACCCAGCCAAAGGATTTCCCTTTACGATGGATTCACTCTCAACCAACTGGCTCGTAGCCAACCAGTCACGGCTTCAAGGCATAGTTGGAAACAATCAGGTACAGAGTCTGGCCGGCCATCCATCCTTAGCACCAGCTAGGTGTCATCAGCATATTGGTCAGCAAGAAAGATCAGAAAGAAAGCTTCAAAAAATGATTGATATCATAAATATAATACTGTATTCAGTGGAGATGGCCCTATAACCATCTACCGCTACCGAATAGGTGCAGAAGAAGAAAATATTATACAAGAATAAATACAAAATAACTATGTATCATATCAAATGCAAGTATTTCTAATGAATGAGGTAGCTTACAAAGAAGCCTGCAGTCTCTAGTTGTCCTGTAGTAAAGGATGTTACCACTCTGTGAACCTGAATAGGCAGTAATAGTAAACGGCGTGTTTTCACTTAAACTGCCACAGCACAATGCTCTGCAATCCTGGGAGTTGTAGTTTGGTGAGGCGCCAGTATTCTTTGGCAAAGAAGGCTACAAGACCTTGTCAAACTGCAACTCCCAGGATTCCATTGCATTGAGCAGTCAATGTGGTGTCGAACTGCATTCATTTTGCAGTATAGATGCACCCCATGAATCTAGAATTAGAATCCTAGACCCCAATCAGGCCCTATTTAATCTGCCATATAGCCTAATTTCTAAATCCAGATTATTTTATTTGGATTATATGGCTGTGTGGACTCATATAATCCAGTTCAAATGGATTCAGAAACTGGATTATATGGCAGTGTAGATCCAGCCTCAGCCATATAGGAAGACACAATCAAATCACTCCTGACAGATGGCCACCCTGTCTCTGTTTTGAAAACTTCCAGAGAAGGGGATTCCACCACATCTCAAGTAGCAGTGTATTCCACTGCCGAGCAACTGAAAAACCCATTGTATACAACAGGCATGAACAAACTTCAGCCCTCTTTCAAGTGTTTTGGACTTCATGTGATTTTTATACTTATATTAGGATGTTTTTAATGCTTTGTCTTAGTGTTTACATTTTTATATATATTGGAGCATTCAAGGAATCTGTGTGTGTGTGTGTGTGTGTGTGTGTGTGTGTGTGTGTGAACTGTAAAATAAAGTGCCTGAAGCTGATTGGTCGGGCAATGCCCAGGGAGCAGGCTGAACCTGGGACATTTGGATGGATACTGTTTTGTTCAGGCTTAGATAGACAGTTTGAAGAGAGAAGCAGAGAGAGAGAGACAGAGACAGAGTTTGGAGTGTGCGCTTGTTTCATGAGCTGCTGAATGAATTTACCCACATGGACAGAGAAACACCATTTTAGATCTCTCATAAAAGGACATTCTGTGAGTTGATGCAACTGACATATGTTGTTCTGAACTAAGAAGGGTAAACTACTTGTTCTTTATTGTTCACTTGTGTGGCATATTTTCTTTCTCTGGCAAGGCAGTGTGTGAGTTGATCAAACATGAACTGCATGTGGTTTATTTTACATTACACCACAGTATATGCCTAGGGTTATTGGTTTAAATTATTTTAATTTATAGCTATATGCCAGTGTTTGTTGTTGTTTATTCATGTAGTTGCTTCTGACTCTTTGTGACCTCATGGACCAGCTCACGTCAGGGTTCCCTGTTGGCCATCACCACCCCCAGCTCCTTCGGAGTCAAGCCAGTCACTTAAAAGATACCATCCATCCATCTTGCCCTTTGTCGGCCCCTCTTTCTTTTTCCTTCCATTTTCCCCAGCATCATTGTCTTTAAGTTTTTCTGCCTTCGATGTGGTCAAAATACTTCATCTTTGCCTCTAATATGCCAGTGTTTAGTTATTGTGGTTTTATTTTATTATTAGCTGCCCCCTGCCATGCATTGCTCTGGCTCAGCCAATATGTGTTGTGTGTGTATATATATGTGGTTTTGTGCATGCATTATAATTTTTTTTAAAAAAAATGGCTTTTTAAGTCTCTTCTGCTGTGTTTTTCAGTGTTTTTATGAGTGATGGTCGCTCCTTGGCCTGACAGGTGTATTGTGTCCAAATTTGGTGTCCAGTGGTTTTTGAGTTATGTTAATCCCAGCAACGAACATAAAATTTTTATTTATATAGAAGATATGTATGTTGGCATTGAATTTTTGCCATTAATATGTTGTAAACCACCTTGAGTCGTCCCCCCCCCCCCCAGGGGTGAGAAAGGCAGCATAACACACCTGGAGGAGGGCTAAAGTTTGCCCCTGCATGGTCTACAATGAGTGATTGGCAGCATAGGCAAATCTGTGCTTAAATCTGTTCAGCAGTTCACCTTCCTGGGAAGCATAATCTCTTCAGATGCCAAGATTGATAAAGAGATAGATCACAGATTAGCAAAGGCATATAGTGCATTCGGAAGGCTTCACAAAAGAGTCTGGAGCAACAAACACCTGAGGCAAAGCACCAAAATCAGTGTGTACAGAGCTATCATACTGTCTGTTCTCCTTTATGGGTCTGAAACATGGGTCACCTATCGCCAACACCTACGACTCCTCGAACGCTTTCATCAGTGCTGTCTTCGCAC
Source organism: Anolis apletophallus (assembly GCA_030556195.1). Classification (NCBI taxonomy): domain Eukaryota; kingdom Metazoa; phylum Chordata; class Lepidosauria; order Squamata; family Anolidae; genus Anolis; species Anolis apletophallus. The sequence continues at coordinate 189,860,508 of JARBWK010000003.1, forward strand.
AATCCTAAATATACACTGGACCGACTATGTGACTAATGTTGATGTCCTTGAGCAAGCAGGGATCACCAGCATTGAGGCCATGCTATTGAGAACACAGCTGTGCTCGGCAGGGCACGTCTCTAGGATGGAAGACCACCGCCTCCCAAAGATACTACTCTACGGTGAACTCGCCACAGGTCAGCGCAAGAGAGGTGCCCCCAAAAAGAGATATAAGGATCACTTCAGGCTCGGCCAGATTGATCACCAACAATCTGGCCTCACATTGGGAGGCATGGAGACGCACTCTCCACAATGCTGCGGCCTCTTTCGAGAAGACACGCCGGACGGGTCTCGAAGAGAAACGACAACGCAGAAAGAACCGCAACTTGGAAACAACATCACCCATGGAGACTTTCTGCTGTGCTTTCTGCAACCGAACTTGCCTATCTCAGATTGGCCTTTTTAGTCATCAACACGCTTGTAAAAAGCGTGGGGTGAGTCCTTCCTAAGAATCTTCGTTCGCGAAGTAATGCCGAGAGAGATCCAGGAGGCTTGTAAACATTTCTGTAAGGAGCCACAGCGTTGACTTCCTTGCTTAAAAGAACCATTGTCTTTGGCAATGTAAACAAGTCGTTTTTCCACCAAGAGTTCATCAAGTCAGCAATGTCAACAGTTTAATCATTTGTTTCAAGTCTCACCAGCAATCTTTAATTAAAGTCCATGATGTCTTCACCTCTTTCTTGTAGTTTTCCAAGGCCTCATTCCATAGAATGGTATCTTCAGCCCAATTGGGCCACATTCATACGCCTTTCATACAATCTCACTCAAACTAGACAGCATATTTTATTATGACAGTACTAGCTGAGGACCCGGCGGTGCCCGGATTATTTGAGGAAGGCATTGTATGCCAAGGTTGGTTCCCATTAGATGTTTATGTGGCTTGCAGTGGTCTCAAGAACTTAGTGAAGGTACTGCGAGTCCCGGGGGCCTAGTCAGGAAAATCAAGTTGAGGGAGCCTAACAATATCCCATGTGCTGAGGTCTAGTCAGGAAAATCAAGTTAAGGATGCCTTGTTGTCAATTTTGGGCCTGGTCTGTGATGTATAGGGGCTACAGTGTTGTTTTGGAAGTGAATGAGGTGAAGGTACTTAATATCCCATTATTCGTGGGCCATCCTGCCCTAAACTACACCAGGTTGTGAAGTGGGCCATTGGGCCCGTTTGCCAATTTTTGTCCTGATCCGTCACTGCTGTGGGCCACTGCTGTGACTGACTGAGGCTTTTCCTTTTTCCTCTGAGTCACCTTAGAATGTTGGAATGTGGATGGCCATTCGGAGTCCGTTATGCAGATACGAATTCAGTGGCAGCCAATCCCCTCTGTCTGGGGCCGTTTGGGCGTGGTACGTGTTTTTTAGGGGCTACAGTGTTGTTTGGGAAGTGTATGATGTGAAGATACTGCAAATCCCATCATTCGTGGCCCATCCTGCCTTAAACCACACCAGGTTGTGAAGTGGGCCATTGGTCCCTTGTTTGCCATGTTTGCTCCTGATCCGTCATTGCTGTGGGCCGCAGTGGCTGAGTGCCTGAGGCCTTTTGCTTTCCCTCTGAGTCACCTTAGAAGTGTATTGGGTGAACGTATTGAACATTCCATTTCCAACAGAAAAAACTGTCCACTGACTAACTTCAACTCCTGCCATTTATGCCTGCCTCGGGCCCTTCCCTTTCCTCTCTGTGCTGTGTTGGAATGTTGGGAGGCTGGCCAGTCACAGCCATTTATGCAAATAATCCGACAGTTGCAGCCAATCGAAACGCTGGCACATATTCGCTCGGTCGCACCACCCACCCACCGCCCGCAAACACTGGCTTTTATTATATACACTAGCTTGGGGACCCGGCCCTGCCCGGGTTATTTGTGAAGCGCAGCAGGATGTAGAGTGGGTCACTGGGGCTCTGTGTGCCAAGTGTGGACTTTCTCGGTGTTTTTTGGGGGCCACAGTGGTCTGTGGGAACAGAGGGGTGTGAAAATACTACAAATTCCATCATCCATTGTCAGTCCTCCCCGAAGCTCACCAGGACGTGAAGGCAGTCATGGGGTTATGTGTGCCAAGTTTGGTCTCAATCGGTAATGGATGAGGGTCGCAGCAGACTTGGGAAGTGAGTAGAGGTACTTCAAGTCCCATCATCCATGGTCCACCCTCCTCCAAACTGCACCAGAATGTAGAGTGGGTCATGAGGGCTCTGTGTGGCAAGTTTGGTGTTGATCAATCATAGGATTAGGTTTGTAGCAGTCTTGGAAAGTGAGGGAAGGTACTGCAAGACCCATCATCCATGTTCTGTCCCCCTCCAAACTTCAGTAGGATGTGGACTGGGTCACTGGGTATCTGTGTGCCAAGTGTGGTCTTTATCAGTGTTTGTTGGGGGCCACAGTGGTCTGTGGGAACAGAGGGGTGTAAAAGTACTACAAATCCCATCATCCATTGTCAGTCCTCCCCGAACCTCACCAGGACGTGAAGGCAGTCATGGGGGTTATGTGTGCCAAGTTTGGTCTCGATCAGTGATTGGATGAGGGTTGCAGCGGACTTGGGAAGTGAGTAGAGGCACTTCAAGTCCCATCATCCATGGTCCACCCTCCTCCGAACTGCACCAGGACGTAGAGTGGGTCATGGGGGCTGTATGTGCTGAGTGTGGTCTGTATTGGTCCTTTTGGTGGCCTCAGTGGTCTGTGGGAACCAAAGTGTTGGAAAGTACTACAAATCCCATAATCCGTGGGTCATGTCCCCCGACCGCGCCAGGACGTAAAGGGGGTTAGGGGTTATGTGTACCAAGTTTGGTGCAGGTCCATCACCCGCGCTGGTCGCTGTGGCCTGTGAAAGTGGCTGCCACATATCCGCCCTGGCCTGTGAAAGTGGCTGCCACATATCCGCCCTGGCCTGTGAAAGTGGCTGCCACATATCCGCCCTGGCCTGTGAAAGTGGCTGCCACATATCCGTCCTGGCCTGTGAAAGTGGCTGCCACATATCCGCCTGGCCTGTGAAAGTGGCTGCCACATATCCGCCCTGGCCTGTGAAAGTGGCTGCCGCTGGGATCCGTACGGGCCTGTGAAAGTGGCTGCCACATATCCGCCCTGGCCTGTGAAAGTGGCTGCCACATATCCGCCCTGGCCTGTGAAAGTGGCTGCCACATATCCGTCCTGGCCTGTGAAAGTGGCTGCCACATATCCGCCCTGGCCTGTGAAAGTGGCTGCCACATATCCGCCCTGGCCTGTGAAAGTGGCTGCCACATATCCGTCCTGGCCTGTGAAAGTGGCTGCCACATATCCGCCCTGGCCTGTGAAAGTGGCTGCCACATTTCCGCCCTGGCCTGTGAAAGTGGCTGCCACATATCCGCCCTGGCCTGTGAAAGTGGCTGCCACATATCCGCCCTGGCCTGTGAAAGTGGCTGCCACATATCCGCCCTGGCCTGTGAATGTGGCTGCCACATATCCGCCCTGGCCTGTGAAAGTGGCTGCTTCCGCCCTTCCGCCCTCCCCATACACACATACAAACATTCCGTTTTATAAAGGTATACAGGTATATAGATTATGATGCAACCTATGATGGTATGATTCGCCATGATGCAATGAGTTCATCACTCTAAGCGTCTAGCTCTATGTTCTCTTCGTTTGAGTTAGCCGTGGACAGCGCCACCATGGAGGGAAAAGGAGGGAGGAGGGGCGAGTTGAGGAGGGAAGGCGGGGCCGGCACAACCTAACATGATGCGGAGGGGCGTGGCCAGCACAGGGGCGGTGGCTGGCTGCAGCTGCCTCGGCGGCGAGGAGCAGGGTTGGTTGCGATGGCAGCAGGGCTGGGTCGGTGAGTGAGGAGGGCGCGGCGGTTGCCCCGAGCGAGCCCTGCCTGCCCTCCCGCCCTCCCTCGGCACGAGGCCCGGCCCCGGGGCCAACATGCTGCCCTAGCAGCGCCGGGAGCCATGTCGGAAGCGTCCCGGAGCCTCCTGCAGCGCTGGGGCGCCAGCTTCAGGAAAGGGACCGACTTCGACTCCTGGGGGCAGCTGGTGGAGGCGACCGACGAGTACCAGATGTGAGTCAGGCCGGAGCAGGCCTTGGCCGGAGCTTGGCATCTCCACAGTCAAGCTAATGCGGTTTCACACCACTTCCAACTGCCATGGCTCAGTGTTATGGAATCCTGGGAGTTGTAGTTTGACAGAGAAGGCTCAAGACCAGGCCTCGGCCAACTTGGGCCCTCCCTCCAGGTGTTTTGGACTCCAACTCCCACCATTCCTAACAGTCGATTTCCTACTTGACAGATGCAACTGTCTTTCAGGTTGCAAAGGTTGACAACGAGCTACACAATTGGTCGAGAGCTCACCCCGACCCGAGCAGGCCTCGAACTCATGACCTTCTGGTCAGTAGAGATCTTATGCAGCTGACACCCAGCCAGCTGTGCCACATTCCCGGTGCTTAACAAGGTCTTGAGCAGGCCTGGGCAAACTTGGGCCCTCCAGGTGTTTTGGACTCCAACAGACTCATAACAGAATCAACATTCTGGACCAGGCCTGGGCAAACTTTGGCCCTCCAGGTGTTTTGGACTACAACTCTCACAATTCCTAACAGCCGGTAGGCTGTTAGGAATTGTGGGAGTTGGAGTCCAAAACACCTGGAGGGCTCAAGTTTGCCCAGGCCTGCTCAAGACCTTGTTAAGCACCGGGAATGTGGCACAGCTGGCTGGGTGTCAGCTGCATAAGTTCTCTACTGACCAGAAGGTCATGAGTTTGAGGCCTGCCCGGGTCGGGTGAGCTCGACCAATTTGTGTAGCTTGTTGTCGACCTTTGCAACCCGAAAGACAGTTGCATCTGTCAAGTAGGAAATTTAGGTACCACTTTGTAGGGAGGCTAAATTTAACTGATTTCTGGAATGTTAAATTGCCTCTATGTCTGTCTATATATGTTGTATGTCAATGGCATTGAATGTTTGCCTGTATATGTGCATTGTGATCCACCCTGAGTCCCCTGCGGGGTGAGAAGGGCGGAATATAAATAATGTAAATAAATAAATAAATAAATAAATAAGCCGTGCTGAGTGCCCTTGCGGGGGTGAGAAGCTACAGGGTACAAATACCATTAAGTAAATAAATAAAATAATAATACTGTAATAATAGTACAGAGAAGCTGGAGTTAATGTGAACTTTGAAAAAGGAGATGGAGGGCCTGATTCTTAGAACAAATGCCATCAGAGCCAGAATTGAAAAGTTGACTATAGATCCCAAGCGTAGACACTGAAAGGAAGCGGACGAAACGATGGATCACAAGAAGATAACGCAGACGGGCTACAAGCAGAGGCATAATACTGTAGCTGAGGATAATCCACTGGAACTTGTGCCACAAATACCATCTGCCTGTGACAATAACCTGGTGGAATCACAAGCCTAAAGTTACAGAAAGTGAACATGTCAAACTACTCTTTCCCTATCTCTCCCTATGAACCATCGAGATGTTTAAGATCATCCGGAGAGGCTCTGCTCTCGGTCCCGCCTTCTTCGCAGGTGCGATTGGCGGGGACGAGAGACGGGGCCTTTTCAGTGGTGTCTCCTCAGCTTTGGAACGCCCTCCCTAGAGACATCAGATCGGCCCCCTCCTTCCTGACATTTCGCAAGAAAGTCAAGACCTGGCTGTTTGTGCAGGCATTTGCTGATGAAATATAACGGTTTAATTAGATATATGGAATGACGACGATGTGATGGAAAGTAATTTCAACATGATGCTGAGACTGTAATTGTATGTTTTAATTGCTAATTGTTGTGCTATATGGTCATTGTTTGGTTTGTTACTCGTGTTTTTGATTGAAGGGCAGAGACTGCCTTGTGTAAACCTTTCCGAGTTGTCTTCGGGCTGAGAGAGGGGTGGTATCGAAATATGACAAATAAATAAATAAATACTCTTGGACTTCAGAATTCAGGCCGACAAGAGTTTTGGAGCACAGTAATCCTGACCTCATAAAACGAAGTGTGCATTGTCGATGTTGCAGTCCCAGGTGACAGCAGAATTGAATAAAAGCAACTGGAAAAGCTTACACAATAGGAGGATTTAAAGATCGAACTGCAAAGACTCTGGCACAAGCCAGTAAAGGTGTGGTGATCGGCACACTGGGTGCAGTGCCTTGAGACCTAGGCCTGCACTTAAACACAATTGGTGCTGACAAAATTACCATCTGTCAGCTGCAAAAGGCCACCTTACTGGGATCTGCACACATTATTTGCCAATACATCACACAGTCCTAGACACTTGGGAAGTGTCTGACGTGTTCACAAATACAAAAGCCAGCATAGTGATCCTGTTTGCTTTGTACTCATCTTGTTATGTATCCAATAATACAGAGAAGCTGGAGTGAATATGGAGTCTGTAAGAGTTCGGTTGTGATGTCCTCGAGGCTTGTTTTGGTGGGGAAATGGTCCTGCCTCCTGTGATGAGCCTTTGGTGGTGGCTCCCCTTCACAGGTCTGGTTTGCTGAATGCATCTAACACTGTAGAATGAATGCAGCTTGAAACTACTTTAACTGTCATAGCTGTATGCTACACATTCCTTGGATTTGTAGTTCGATGAAGCACTTATTTATTTATTTACTTACATCATTTATATTCTGCCCTTCTTACCCTGCAGGGGACTCAGGGCGGATCACAATGCACACATATAGGCAAATATTCAATGCCATTTGACACACAACACATATAGACAGACACAGAGGCAATTTAACATTCCAGCCACCAGGAAGAGCTATCACATTCCTTCATTCTTTTTGTATGTATTTCCTGGAGATTTATGGCCTCGTAAATCAGTTAAATTTAGCCTCCCCTCAACGCGGTACCTAAATTTCCTACTTGACAGATGCAACTGTCTTTCGGGTTGTAAAGGTCGATAGCGAGCTACACAAATGGTCAAGTGCTCACCCCGACCTGGGCAGGCCTCGAACTCATGACCTTCTGGTCAGTAGAGATCTTACGCAGCTGACTCCCAGCCAGCTGCGCCACATTCCCGGTGCATTAGTCTTCCATTAGTCGGCAAAGAAGGCTCAAGATTGAGTGAAGTTACAACTTCCAGGATTCCATAGCAGTGAACCAGGGCAGTTTACGTGGTGTCAAACTGCATTAATTCTACAATATAGAATATGCACTCCAAACCCCCCGTATTTTACAATATATCGACAGGTAACCTGAAGGCACATAACCGAATTGGGACTTAGGAGTTTTCAGTCATATTAATCATTTGCTGAGGAACAGTTTATTTCAAGAACATGGCCATACAGCCTGAAAAACCTACAACAACCCAACAGTTTTATTTACTTATTTGCAGTATTTATATCCCGCCCTTCTCACTCCACAGGAGACTCAGGGCAGATTACAATGCACATATACATGGTAAACATTCAATGCCATTTAGACATACAACACATATAGACAGAGATAGAGGCAATTTAACATTCCATTGTTTCTGGCTTCATGAGGGTATGCTTGGTTCCGGCCACAGGGGGAGCGGCCGCTTCACCGTCCACTTGTGACACTGAGTCCTTTGATGGAGTACATTCTCATTCTTTTGCACTCTGCTGGAAGTTTTTATGGTGTCATAAATTAGTTAAATTAGCCTCCCCGAAAGTGATACCTGAATTTCCTACTTGACAGGTGAACTTTATTTTGGGTTACATAGGTCGACAGCAAGCTAGACTATTAATGGTTGGGAGCTTACTCCAACCCGGGTCTCTTATGGCAAGTATATTGTCTGTCATAATATTATGGTGCATACTGTTGAATAACAGTACAGTTGGTTGATTTTAATTTTTTCTAGGAATCTCGAGGTCCTCCAAATGCAACTCTGGTTAATGTCTGATAGACACTGACTAGTATAGAGACATGCTGGAGGACCTAGGGAGAACATTTCTCTAGACATTTATTTATTTATTTATATTATTTCGATTTGTATACCACCCTTCCCAAAAAGGCTCAGGGTGGTTCACAACAATGAATACACAACACAACGTAGTTAAAAACAGAATAAAAACAGATTAGGACCAGAATGGAAAGCACAACCTTAGAGATTATTTATTTATTTATTTATTCGATTTATTGGTCGCCCTTCCCGTAGGCTCAGGGCGACTCACATTCACAAAAGCTATAAAACACAGTAAAAACAAATCGTCAGTTAAAATTAAAAGTTAAAATTGCAGCAACCAGGCATGCAAACACAGTCTACACATTCATATGTCTATACACCGAATGCTTGGGTGAAGAGGAGGGTTTTGCAGGCCCTGCGGAATGTTAGCAGATCAGTCTGCCCTCGGATTGTGGAAGGAAGGGCATTCCACAGGACCGGCGCAGCGGCACTGAATGCCCTCCTCAGTGTAGTACCCAGGTGGATAGATTGTCGGCAAGGCACCACCAGAAGATTCTGGGATTCTGATCGCAGATTAAACACCTCGCGGAACAGGGTGGTCTTACAGGCCCTCCTGAAGGCCTGTAACTCTGTTATTGCTCGTGCCTCTGTCGGGAGGGCGTTCCACAGGGTAGGCGCTACTACAGAAAAGGTGCGCTGCCGAGTCGATGACAATCGGCAAGTCTTGAGTGATGGAACCTCCAATAGGTTTTGGTCCATGGACCGTAGTGGTCTCTGGGGAATGTGCAGGGAGAGGCGGTCCTTCAGATACACTGGCCTTAAAGGTTAACACCAGTACTTTGAAGGCAATACGGTACTCGATGGGAAGCCAGTGCAAAGGCTGGAGGACTGGTGTGATGTGGCTTGTTAGTATCACTCCAGCCAGCAGTTGAGCCACAGCGTTTTGCTCCATCTTCAGTTTCCGGATTACCGACAAAGGAAGGCCAATGTAACGGGCGTTACAGTAGTCCAGTCTCGAGATGACCGTGGCCTGGATTACCGCGGCTAGGTCGTCACTGGAAAGGTAGGGCGCTAGCCGCCTCGCCTGGCGCAGATGGAAAAACGCTGCTCTGCTCACGGTGGAGACTTGAGCCTCCATCGTCAGCAGAGGGTCCAGTTGGACCCCCAGGCTTTTAACAAGTGGCGACGGACTAACAACCTCACCATCCATTATTGGCACCCGGGCTCCCCCCCCCCCCCCCCGCGCTGCAGAACAATTTCATTATAGGTCCTGCAGAACAATTTCATTGGAAGTTGACTGTGGAGTCGCACTGGAGGACCTAGGGATTCCTAGAGAGATATTCTTTCATATTGAAATATAGTGTTTTATTTTCCCACTGTCACTGGAGTCCTGCACCCATGACTTCAGCAGTTGTGGAAGTGTGACTGTACAGTGGAAACTTAGACAAAGTTATACTCTACATCTTCTCAGGCTCAGACATTCACTTCATGCTGCAAGGCCTATAAAAATAAAGATTGAGACTACCACCAAACCAATTGAATATTTCTGGAATGCCTGTGTGAGAAAATGGCCATGAGCTGAGAGATGTGTCATATCCTCCCTATCTTTTCATCATTTAGAGTAGGCAACATTGAGGATGCCAATACGTGTCAGCACTGAAAACAGCATGATCATAGGTCCTGTCTGAATCAAGAATGTAGTCAGTGAGCTGTTGTTACAAATAAATCACATTAAAAGATTCCTTGGTTATGGTTTTCCAGAAATCATGTTTTGAACAGCTATTAAACTGCAAAGTTTGGCGTTCTATATTTCCAGAGTTGTTTCAATTGCATCCTACTCCACTTGATGATTTTTCTCTCTTGATCTCAAAAGAGATGCTTTGTGAATACTCGCCAAAGGAGAGGAATGACTAGTGGAGTAGCTCAGGTTTCTGTCCTGGGTCTGATGTTATTTATTAGTTTTATAAATGACTTGGGTCATGAAATAGAAAGCATGTTCATCAGATTTGCAGACAACATCACAATAGAGAGGGCAGATAGGATTCAAATTCAAAATTACCTTGACAGATTGGAGAACTGAGTTTAAACATTTATTATTATTATTATTATTATTATATACTCCATTATTCTCTTAAAGAGACACAAAGTGGTGAACAGTGGTAAAAAATACAACATGCAAACCTAAAAACTATAAACCTAGTACTATCTAGAAATAATTTAAACCAAATTAAAATGCAATAATAATCTTTATATCCTGCCACCATCTCCCAGAGGGACTCAGGGCAGCTTACAAAGCACTCAAAGGTGCAAATACATAAAATACAAACATTGCAGAAACAATAATATAAAACAATAACAGCCAACATAAATATTTCACTTAACAAAACCCACTGGTTAAAGTCAGTAAAATACGGCAATTACTGCAGGTATAAAACAACAATAATCATACATACAAACAACAACAACAAAATTTATTTATATCCCACCCCATCTCCCCATGGGGACTCAGGGTGGCTTACAACACAAAAAGGCAAACATTCAATGCTGCACAAATACAGTAAAATTAATATAGATAAATAGTATAAAACATTCAAATGTATAAAAACAATATAAAAAAATAACAAGGCGCCTTGAGTCCTCTTCAGGGTAGAGCAAGGCAGGATACAAATAGAGTAAATCAGGGGTGCTCACACTTTTTCAGCATGGGAGCTACTGATTAAAAAACCAAGTCCCAAAGATCACCTACCCAGAAATGTAAAACGTATAACTATTTTCTTATTTATTTATTTATATTTATTATTCATTTTAATGTACCGCTCCTTCCAGCAGGCTCGGGGCAGTTTACATAAAATGAAGTTATAAAACATCAACATTTCAATTTAATAACAACAATATAAAACAGAGCATAAAAATGCATCCAACCACCCCATTTCTCCCACACTGCCATATTACCACACATATTATCAGCCAGAAAGTAAGAAGAGAGGCTGTTGAACTGCAAGGCCATTTAATACGCAGCAAGGTAAACAAAGGGGCATGCAAAAATACATCCAACCACCCCATTTCTCCCACATTTCCATATTCCCAAACATACAGTATATTTCTCAAGGAACAAAGCAAGCAGAGAGGCTTTGGAGCTAAAAGGCCATTTTTAAAAATAAAAAGGAAACAAAGAGACATGCCACAGTACAATCAAGCACCCACCCCATTTCTCCCACATTTCCATATTCCCCAACATATATTTCTCAAGGAACAAAGCAAGCAGAGAGGCTTTGGAGCTAAAAGGCCATTTTTAAACATTAAAAATAAACAAAGAGACATGCCACAGAACAATCAAGCACCCACCCCAAAGTAAAAAGACCGACCTTTGGGATGCAGTAAGGAAATGACCCCAAAGCGTCCTTCTCCTCCTCCTCCGTCGTTGCTCTTATTTCCACACCGCCAGCATGCGTGCCGCCTCCAAGAGCTCACGAGAAGTCCGAGAGGCAGAATGGGTGCTTCTGTGCATGCGCGCGGGGCCAGCCATACATCGCATCATCCAGGCCTGCCCCCTTTGGTCTCCTATGACTCTGAGTGGCTGGAGAAGGACGGAGGGAGGAGGAGGAATCCAAAAGAGGGGACCCATTCTGCCTCTTGGACTCTGGAGCTTTTGGAGGCGGTGCGCGAGCAGGGAGCAAGGAGGAGCAATGACGGAGGACTTCTTTGCAGCGTGCAGGGGCATGTGAAGAGGACCAACAGCAAAAAACCTGGTCAGGGGTCTGAAGATCACCAGGATGAGGCCTGAAGATCACCCTGGTGATCCCGATCACCATACTGAGCACCCCTGGAGTAAATAAACAAATAATAAAAGACCAATAAAAACACATTAAACACCATCAATAAAAACAGAATTAAAAGCCATTATCCATAGTCTTGTTTAATAAGGCCAGGTTTTCAATCACTCAACTCTCTGTATGTCTGGGTGCATAGGAAGGTTGTTAGTTGTTTTCTAAAAGAGGACAGCACGGGGTTGTTCTGATCGCCTTCGGGAGAGAGTTCCAGAGGTGGGGGGCCACTGCAGAGAAGGCCCTCTCTCTAGTCCCTACCAGCCAGATTTGAGGTGGGGTGGGACTGAGTGGAAGGCCTCCCGAGATGAATGCAGTGTCTGGGGCAGGTTCATATGAGGAGAAGAGGTGGTTGGTCAGGTAGTCTGACACTATGCAATGTCCCCTGACATGGTCTTACATTTCTTCTTCTTTTTAAAAGCCTGCCTGAGTAAAACCAACAAAATTAATTTCAGCAGGGATCAGTGTAAGATACTACATCTAGACAGGAAAACTGAAATGCCTAAATATAAGATAGTAACATCTGGCTCGAAAGCAGTACATGTGAAAATGATCTAGCGCTCTTAGAGTCCAAACTAAGCATGAATTAACAGTGTGATGTGGTTGCCAAAAAGCCAGTGCAATTCTGGGTTGCATTTAAATAATTTCTAATAACAATGTAACAATTATTTAGTGTAATCTACCATGTTAATTGGTTTGAGTTTATTAATATTTTTCAACAAAGGCATGTCATAATTCTATCCTGTCAAGCGAAAGAGAAGTATTACTTATTTTAAAGAGATTTTGAAATCTTTTTTGAAGGAGGGATTCATCCCTATACTGAGCATGACTTCTGGTGACTTTCTAGCCTGTAGGTCTAATAGTGCAAGTGGAAGGTTTTTTTCATCTATCCTGCCATTATCCTGCCTGATTTACCTGTAATTGGAAATAAGAATTTTTCCCTTTCTCCACATTGCAGTGAATGTTTTCAAAGACCAAAGTTAGCAGTTAATTACTTTTGTACATCCTCTAATGCAGTTGCCCAGAGCCAATTCAAGCATTAAGCTGACAAAAGTTCTCCACCCTGGTATATATAATCCCATAGCAATTTGCATTGTTTATTCTGTGTTTTTGTTTTTGTTAAGGCTAAACATAGTGACCGTTTCTAAGTCCAAATGATAAAATGTTTTACTCCCTGCAATGTTACTGGTTTCTGTTGAAATTGTTGTTTTTCCTCCTTACATGTTTTCTCAAGTGGTCAAAACAAAGATCTAGTTATCATCTTTGAGTTCAGTAGTTTACGTCTCTATTTTTAACACTGGACGTAAATATAATATTTTTTTTCGTGTCAGGCGTGACTTGAAAAATTGCAAGTAGCTTCTGATGTGAGAGAATTTGTCGTCTGCAAGGATTTGTCGTCTGCAGGGGATGCAACGTCCTTACAATCCTTGTGGGAGACTTCTCTCATGTCCCCGCATGGGGAGCTGGAGCTGACAGAGGGAGCTCATCTGCGCTCTCCCTGGATTGGAACCTCTGACCTCTCAGTCTTCAGTCCTGCCAGCACAAGGGTTTAACACATTGTGCCACCCGGGGGCCAATGCATTTAAATAATTAAATGTTAATATGGCAAACTGTACACTTTAAAAGCTAAGTTCTACATAAAGTATATTATGTTCTTCTGGCCCAAATCATACACATAAGTTACCATATTTGGTTCAGTGTAACTTACTTCCAGGTCACTCAGCACAGAAATGTAACTTCAAAGTAACTAAGATTAAAACTGAAGATGTATTTCATTTCCACACCCAAATAATTGTGACATGGGGAATATTTTTTGCATTCTCCCTTGGCTTTAAAAGTTCTACGAACTGTATGTTTTTAAGAACAAAGCACAAATGGTCTTACATAATGAATACTGAATAAGGTCTGTTAGGAATGCTATAGGATTTTCTGTTTGTGGTTTGGTAATGGTGGGAAAAAAAGAGATAAATGTTCCGAACTCCTGATCAGACCCGCAGAGATATTAGATGGAGCTAATACACAATAAGGTTTTTATAGAGAATGTAGGAAAAAAAATCTTTTCTGTTTCTGTGAATTGTAATTCAAATTATGTTTTTTCTTATTGATTTAGAAATTGGACTTGAGGCTGGGTTTTATTCGAAAGCCATTATAAAATACCTCTGAATTTTAAGTTAAACAACGCAAATACTTCTTTACGCATTAAAAAAAATCAACATTTAGTTTTGTTTTTAAATGTCTGATCTGGCATTGGTGATGCTTAACTTTAAATTGCATCCAGTTTGGATAACTGTTGCACACTGTTTCATGGGACTGCCTTTAAAAATTGTTCAGAAACACTGGATGGCCCAGTATGCAGGCAAAATATTCCCTGAGGCTGGCAACAGGGAGTGTGTAGTTCCTTGATAAAACAGCTCCATTGGCTACCAGTCTGTTTCTGGGTACAATTCAAGCTGCCAGTTATGACCTATACAGCCATAAATGACTTGGCTGTCAATGTAACTTGAAGACCTATGTTTTCTTTTACAAATCTGTATGGGCTTTGAGATCTTTAGAGAAGGACTGGTCCTTGGCCCTAATACATGTCTGGTGGGATTGTGGGAGAGGAACTTCTTGGTAGTTGCTCTCTAGCTTGGAAACTCCTAAAATATACTGGTTTTCCCTCCTTGTTATCCTTCTGTAGGCAAGTGAAAACTTTTTTAAAATTGTAGAAGTCATTTGGGAATTACTATATCAGGGCTGTCCAACTGGCGGCCCTGGGGCCGTATACGGCCCCCCAGCCCCTTCCCTACGGCCCCCGCCTACCCTGCAAAAAAAATTTCGATCTCCGGGGCTGGGGCTGGGTGACGTCAGCCGTGGCACCGGCGCCAAGCCTGACGTCACCCAGCCCCGCCCACTCCTTCCTCCTCCCATCCCGCCTCTCCCCGACACACCAATCGGGAACGCGCGGGAGGAGGAAAGGCGGCCTAAAGGGGAGGAAGGAAGCTCTTCCCTTCTTCCTCCATAGGCCCGCCTCCTCCGTCCCGCCTCTCCCCCGGCTCCGATCGGAGGAGGCTGGCGTGACTCTTTAGCTGGAAGGCGAAGCTGAGGAGGGCTCTCCTCGGCTTTGCCCTTCCAGCTAAAGGGACATCGCCAGCCTCGTGTCCTTTAACTGGAAGGGCAAAGCTGGAGAGCTTCTGAGGCTGGCGTGTGCCTTTTGGCGTGTCCCTCTGGAAGGGCAAAGCTGAGGAGGGCTCTGCTTGGCTTTGCCCTTCCTCTTAAAGGGACACGCCAGCCTCGGAAGCAGCGATTTCCCGCTTCTGAGGCTGGCGTGTCTCTTTAAGAGGAAGTGCAAAGCCAAGCAGAGTCCTCCTTAGCTTTGCCCTTCCAGATAAAGGCACACGCCAGCCTCGGAAGCGGGGAAATCGCTGCTTCTGAGGCTGGCGTGTGCCTGTAGCTGGAAGGGCGAAAGCTGAGGAGGAGGGTTCTCCTCGGCTTTGCCCTTCCTCTTACAGCCTCAGCCGGGGCAGCAGAACCGGGAGAAATCGCCGGTTCTGCCGCCCTGGCTGTCACTGTAGGAGGAGGGAGGGAGAGGCGGGGCGGGCCGCTCCTGACGGCGCTGACGTCACCCGTCTGACGTCACCACGCCAGCGTCCTGCATGGCCCGCCCCTTTTCGGCGGGGCTTGGTGATGTCAGCAAGCCTCGCCGAAAAGGGGGCAGGCCATGCAGGACGCCGGCGTGGTGACGTCAGGCGTGGTGACGTCAGCGCGCCCGACAGGAGCGGCCGCCCCCCTGCTCCGGCCCCCCAGGTCATCAGTGGCCAGGACTCCGGCCCTTGGCCCAAAAGATGTTGGACAGCCCTGGACTATATAATAGAGATACATCTAATAGTGTGGTGTATTTCTTACCTTTTCAATGGATATGTTCTAAATTGCTCTTAGTTTCAATGTTAAGCTATAACACTTTGTATATTTTTACCAGTATATGTTTTCTTTGTTGTAAGATAGCTTAGGTTCTTGTTTTGGAAAGAGATGGGATATAAATATAATATTATTGTATTCATCATGGTATTCCTAGTGTATGTTGTCTATTTGTAACAACACACAAGTTCCATAAGGAAAACATTATGGGTTTACAAAATATGGATAGCTATCTAAAATTGCACATCTTCTGTTATGATCCTAAATGTTAAAAAACACTTAATTGGGCATTTGTTTCTTTTCTTTCATTCAGATTAGCGAGGCATTTACAGAAGGAAGCTCAATCTCAGCCTAACAATTCAGAATTCACAGAAGATCAAAAGGTATATAATGGTGTGTGTTCATTTGGAAATGGGATACTTTTTTCAAGCAGTATTTGATTCTTTCCTTGCAGTAACTGGGAGGAGTTATTCAGAGAACAGAACCTTTTCCCAAAAGGTTAATCTCTGGTGAAATGAAATGATATTGTTGGTCTGAAGGCCCAAAGTTAAAGTGATTTCTTGCCAGAATTTCTATGAAGGATCTGTCTGCAAACTCTGGAAGTCCAGATAAACCCTTCATAAAAATTCTGGCAATAAATGAGTTGAATTTATTTTAAAATAAAAACAGAATCTGCATTTCTATATTCATAACATGTATTGGCTGTTGGCGCCCTCTTGTTGTGGGGGAGAGGCTTGCGTACCCTAATGAAGTTGTGAGCTATGCTGGCGGTGGCATAATAGCCACTGGTAGGGCATCCCATGCCAGACAGGTCACAACTGAAGGGTCTGACAAAGAGCATCAAAGGGCAGGATGGGCTCTCTAGCCTTTTGGCAACCATCCTAGGAGAAGGAAAACTCGTAATTTCAAACCCAGGCAGATGGTGCTCATTTAACCCTGTAAGGTCAACCATCTAAGAGAAGGAAACTCAAACAAAACTTACGACCTGAGGACCTCGCTACCACTGTCCTAAGCTCGCTAGGCCCCGGCAGACGAACCTTTGATTTAAAGGGCGAGGCCAGTTCTGTGCACGCTGTGCTACACCAGAGAAATCCATTGCACAGGCTCGAAGGACACGTCCAACCTCCAAATCATCAACGCGCTTGTAGAATGCGTGGGATGAGTCGTTCCTGAATCTTCATTCGTGAAGAAAGCCAAGAGAGATTGGTAGTTGAGCAAAGTGTAGTGATTTGGGCATTGAACTGCAACTGTGGAGACCAGGATTTGGAAGTCCTCTTGGCCATGAAAATGCAGTGGAAACCCTGTCAGCCTCAGACTCTTCTGAACAAATCTTGCCAAAAATTTTCCTATGATAGGATTACATTAGGGTCATCATAAGTTGAAATCTTTTGAAGACACACAACAATAACAACTTATAATTAATCATACGGTATATAAGGGTTTAAGAAGAGTCATGTTGGAACACACTAAAAAGCTTTTCTAGACTTAACATTCAATTGATTATGCAAAAAGGAGATCCCAGAGATTTTCAATTAAGTCAATTTTTGACTTTTTATATGAGTTTCTTGTAGGGCGTAGATAGCCGTTTTTTTGCTTTTTTAGACATTGAAAGGTTTGTTTCCTTTTCTCGGGTTTATTCAAGCCATTCACATTAAATGAAAAGCACTTTACCTCCATATTTTGTTAGATTTCCATTCAATTGATTATGGGAAGCCCATCATGTGCCACTAAACCTTTCATCTTGCACTCCCAAGTAGCTGATATACTGCCTATGATACTGAAAATCGTATGCGGCCGCCCTTACTAGTCACCATTGGTGACCCTATACTTCTGTAAACTTCCTTTTTGAGTTACTGAGGTTGGCAGACATCACTATATCTTGTGACAGAGAACTCCACGATTTAACTGTATGTTATGTGAAGTCTTTTTTTAATCTGTCCTTAATTTCCCACCATTTGACTTCACTTGACAAGTTCCATTCTGTTGCTATGAGAAATGGGGAAAGGACCCTGATGATTTTATGTTTACTACTTGTTTTCACTGATTTACGTGGGCAGTTAACGGATCTAAAGTTGCTTGGACCTCAATCTCTTTTTAAAACTGGTATCACATTGGCCATTCTGCATTTCTTTAGTACAGGGACCAATCTTAGGGATGTGTTACATATTCTAATAATAAGATAAACAGCTTCATTTTTTTAATTGTTTAAATAAAATAACCTTTCAGGTGGATACCATTGGATTTGTTTATTCCTTTGTATTTTGTCACTGAGGTCCTTATCCTCTCCTCTTCTCACTTCTACCTGCCTCAGGCTTATGAAGTACTGATTTTATAGTAATATTGTTTGAGTGCCATACTATGAGCTTGCCATTTCGGAAATACCATTGAAAATACAGCAGACAATCAAGAGTTATAACTAGAGTGAGGGTTCTTAAAGTCAGTGTTATGGAAAGTGGTGGTTTGTGAATTGGTGCCAGTCCTGAGCCAGTTGCTACAACTCCCTAGAGAACATCTAGAAAAGAAACAGTTGTAGCGAGTGGGAAAAATATATTACTGATCTGTTGTATTCCATGGCCCAAATATACATTATATGCAGGTTGGGATTGAACCAGTAGTGATAACACTTGGTGTGATGCTGTGCTCAAGCTGGATGGAGCTAATAACTATCCTTCGTGCTTTCTCTTCTAGTGGTCTCAGTACAATCCCTCAGCAATAGGATGGGTAGTATTTTGTTTAAAAATTGTGCTACATTATTTTTTTATATTGCTCAGAAAGTGAAAGTTTTCTATCTGATAAGCATCTGGAGGACTGCCTGCTAAAAAACTTAGGATAGAGAGCATGAAGGAAGGCAAAATTAGCAGATCAGGGACCCCTTCCCTTTTGTACAGAGGGATTTTGTCTTTTCTAAGCCTCTGTGGGATCCCTTTTGTTGTGCACTGCATTCTCATGCAGACAGGCCATAAAGAGCAAATGTGAGGTGGTATGGGAACAGAACTCCTTGCCTAGTGAAAACATGTCCCGGGGAGACTCAGAAATACAGTCACGGTGGGGAAGCTGAAATACCCTGTGACAATATTGGTTTATCTATCTATTGCCCTTCTTCCCTAAGGGTTGAGGAACAGATGTTAATACCAGATGTATTCCATCACTGATGATAACTATATGTGACTACTCTAATTCAAGGATTTGTATTAATCTTATCCTCTTTATTTCTCTGTCTTGCAAATTAGTAGCATTTAATGGTTCTTGCTTTAAACCCCAAGAGATGATCTCTGAACGCACTGCTTTCATTGGCATATTCTTGAATGGCAAGAGGTAGGCTTCATGGCTCTCGAAGTCTGTTACAACTCCTATGATTTCGTGAATTCTTTTAATTTTGCTAGGAAAATCTAATTATTGAGAATAGAAATTGTGACCTAGTAACTAGGAGATGTCTTTTGCCAATGCCTCCTGGGTTTATATCAGTGGTTCTTATCCTGTGGGCTATGGACCAAAAATCTGGTTCATGAGACTCCTTCCTCTTTATTTTATTTTAATTTTCTTTCTGCTTCTTTCATGCTCCCTGCCACTCCTTCCCTGTTGCTGACAATGGCATATGTTCTGTATCAGAAACTGTAGGCATCGAATTGTGCTGTACTGTAAGCCGCACTGAGTCCCCCCTCGGGGGGTTGAGAAGAGCGGGGTAAACTCCTGAAATAAATAAATAAATAAAATAGAGCTGATGTGGTCTATCCAATGCAGTTTTCTGAATTAGCACCCCAAACCAAATACAAAGTTGACCAAAAACTGATTTGTAACCCTTTTGGTACTAATGTTGGAGAGTGGTCCCTGGTCAAAGTGGTCCCTGGTCAAAAAAAGGTTGGGAACCACTGGTTTATATGGTTCAGATGTTTAGGGCCAAAGATGGTGTTCAGATCTGAAAAGGAACAACAGGTCACAAGCAGCAAGTAAGACCAGAAAAGAATAACCCCACAGAGAAGCACACAGGGTACAAAGGATGGATAAACACAATGGATTTGGATTTGGAGTGAGGCTGTGAACCTTTCAGTAATATTTCCTACTTCTTTGAATGTAGGAAAAATGTAGGTCACATTCTGGTGTTCAAATGGTGACAGCCCTGTTTTCCTTGCACTAGTTGAATCTCTTTTGTTGGCTCATTCCTTCTGGCTGATTACACCTACTTTCCCATTCTGTGGTTGTGACCTCTTAAGTCCTTGGCTGTTGTGGAAGGGATTTTTCTTCTTGATTTTTCCGTTATACTTGTCTGTGTGAAGTCATTAAAATCTTGTTTTGTGACAAGCTAGTTGTTACTGAAATACACATACAGACATCAACTAACAAAACAATAGTTTAATTAGTGACTTAAGTCTCTAAGCAAGCAAAATTCCAGCTGTACTATAAACCCTTTTGCAAGAAGTCTGTAATATATTTTTTTAGCACAAGCATTGCTTGCACAGCATAGCTGGTGGTTAATATATCCAGTAGTGGTTAGGCACTTTCTTGAAATTTCATTTTTGCCATCAGCTGGCAATGAAGATCCTTCAGGCAGAGCGCTTTACAAACTTTAATGCATTTACCGAAATGTTGATGTTTGCATTGTTGAAAAATGAAGCAATTTGCTGGAGTAATAATGCTTGGGGAAAATGCTAGCAGAACTGTTTTGTTTCTTTCTTTAAAAAATACATTTGCATTGGGTGTGGTTCCTGAGAAACAGTTATGAATAATACTTGCTGGTATCTTGCCACCATTCAATAGATGTCTTCTCACAAAAAAAACACCCTAAGTCTTTTAACTCCGAATTTCTCCTGAGCAAATCTGAATGTGTTATCATTTTTCCAACTCTCAAATGTCTTTAAACATTGTTTTAAATCTTTCTGCTTCCCAACAAAGAACAGCTGGCAGGTTCCAGCTGTAGTAATGCTCTAATTTTGGGAGAGGAAACATGGCTGTAAGCATTGCTCTTAAGCCAGGAAAGGAAAGCAGGCTGATGTCTTATTTACCTCTGGCAGAGTGCAGCAGGGGATCAGAAGGAATGTAGAGGGAGGGAAAAGGACAAAACATATTTATCTTTTTGCATCATACTCTATTAGTAAAGCATTTAATACTGTGATTTTAATTCATAATCATTTCATACTTGTTTCTTTTGTTAGAGGTGAGCCTGGTGTGAGCATTGAATCAGAAGGGATTGCAATAGCTAGCAGTGGTTCTCAACCTATAGATCCCCAGGTGCTTTGGCCTACAACCAGGGCCGGCGCGTCCATAAGGCGGCCTATGCAGCCGCGTAGAGTGACGTCTTCTTGAGGGGCGTTGCCACCTTTTTTGGGGCGCCACCGCACCCCCGCCGCGCTGCCCCGTCGGCCGGGACTCTGGCACCAGGGGCGCTCTGCCTGCACTGCGCATGCGCGAAGATTTTTCGCGAGTGCGCAAAAGCTTCTACAGGCGCTACAGATCCCTCTGCGCACGCACGAACCTCCGCGCACACGCACTGCCTTCCAAGCGCCCCCCCCCACCTGGAGGCGCGCTCGGGAGCCAGCGCGCACACGCAGAGGCCCGCACACGTGCGCATGCGCGGGAGCCAGCGGGGAGGGGCGCCAAAATGACCTTGTGTACCTCCCCGGGAGTGCTCGGTCCGCCCCTGCCTGCAACTCCCAGAAATCCCAGCCAGTTTACTAGCTGTTAGGATTTCTGGGAGTTGAAGGCCAAAACATCTGGGGACCCACAGGTTGAGAACCACTGATCTAGACCAACACTCTACCCGTGCAGGATATAGATGTAAAGTATTCCCGAATGATGGTATCCACTACTGTCCACAGCATTCAATTTCACTGTTGAACAATTATTTAAAGAAGTTATTCCTGATGTTTAGTTAGAATTTCTCTTTCTGTCTGAATGTGTGTCTCTGTATGTCTTTCTTTCTTTCTTTCACTTTGATCCATTGGTGCATGGCCTAGTTGCTGGAGCAGTAGGAAAAAGGCTTGCGATTTCTACATGACATCCCTTCACATATTTAAAGATTAGCCATCTCAGTCTTCTCACTTCTCAGTCATCTCTTCTCCAAACTTGCTCCTTAAGTCATTACTCATAGGGCTTGTATCACTTAACCATTCAATCACTCTTCTCTAGACCCATTCCAGCTTGAATTCTAGTAGCTAGAACCAGACAGAATATTCCAGGTGTGTTTGACTAAAGCAGAATAGAGTTATCTCCCTCAATTTTGGCACTGTGACCCTGTTGATGCAGCCTTGAATTGCATTGCCTTTAAAAAAAACATCTGCATCATCCTATGAATTATGCATAGCTCTAATAAGACCCCTTGTTCTTTTTGTATGTCAAGCCAGGTGTCTCCTCACCTATGCATTTTATTTTTCTGGCCTCAATGTACCTTACATTTATTCCTGTTCAAATTCATTTAGTTAGTTAACTCTTTTATTTTATTTATTAGCAACAGCTCCCAAATCTGTTTAGGTCATATTGAATCCTGATTCTGTCCTCTGGAGCTTTGGCTACCCCTCCTGATTTGGTGTTATCTCCCATCTAGATAAGTGTGCCCTGTATTCTGTCATCCAGGTTACCTATAAAGGTGTTCTATAACACTGGGCCCGGGACAGAATCCTAGAGTACCCCACTTCCTCCAGATGAGGAGGAACCATTAGTGAGCACCCTTTGGATTTAGACTGTCAATCACTAAAAAAACCCCCACCCAACAAGAATATATTCTAGCCATGATTTTTGTAACTTGTCTGTAAGAATAACACAGGGCACTTTAGATAAGTTGTATTTTTCTGTGTCAGGAGCCATTTGAGAAACTGCAAGTCGCTTCTAGTGTGAAATAATTGGTTGTCTTCAAGGATGTTGCCCAGGGGACACCCAGATGTTTTGATCTTTTACCATCCTTGTGGGAGGCTTCTCTCATGTCCCCGTATAGGGAGCAGGAGCTGACAGAAGGAGCTCATCCATGTTCTCCCCGGATTCGAACTTTTGACCTGTCAGTCTTCAGCCCTCTAGCGCAAAGGTTTAACCCATTGCGCCACCAAGGGCTCCTTTTATATAAGGTGGCGTTATAGTTCTAAACACACAGATGTTGCACAACTGAAATCTCATGACAAAGTGTTTATGATTTGATGC
The DNA here is from genome assembly GCA_030556195.1 of Anolis apletophallus. NCBI lineage: Eukaryota > Metazoa > Chordata > Lepidosauria > Squamata > Anolidae > Anolis > Anolis apletophallus. Next base: position 189,883,206 of record JARBWK010000003.1, read on the forward strand.
AGACCTGTGGCCACATATACAAAATTGTAATGTGGCAAAACATTCTCAGAAACATAAGCCTGTCTTGCTCACTATTCCCTATGTAATTTTAATAGTCACAGTGCTATCTCTTAACAAGACTAGATTGGTGATTGCAATCCAGAGCCTAGTGTAGAAGAGAATAGTGTTCATGTTTGAAGGCATTATTCTAACGGAAGAAATTGAATTGGACAACTTTTTTCTTTTACAGAAAACCTTAGCAAAGATTGCAACATGCTTGGAACTCAGGAGTGCAGCATTGCAGGTACAATTTCACCCTAGTATTTTTAAATTTCTTTATGTATTTTGGTAAATGTAAAATGACAGAGTGCTCTGTTAAAAAAACCTTATTATATGCAGATATTGTTTGTTTAGTTTGTTCAGTACTCAGAGCATGAATCAAAGGCATCAGAAATAGGTGGAATAAAAAAGCAGGTAATCTCCAGCTCACTATGGAAGATGGTGATGGTGACTTTTATATCTTCAGTGGAAGAATTACATTACACAGTTCCCCAGACTTCCTGTCAAATGGCATCCAAGTCCTACTAGATGGACCCTATGGGATTCATATGAAGGGACTCTTGTGATCTGTATCCAAAATAAAATAAAATAAGAAAATAAAATAAATAGTGCTTAACAAAATGTACTTTGTTGATGGTTTGGGATGAGCATGGATTCTGGGTATATTTATACCTTTTCATTACCATTTCAGTTTACTTTGCAGAAGTTTTGGAGGAAAGAGAAAATCATAATTCAAATATACACTTGGGAGAAACTTGGTTTCCTTCAGCCATGCTAAAGCATTCTGGGAACACTCCGCACTGCTGTATATTAATCATAGTTTTACACAATAGTGAGATCAGTGGCATTCTGTGGCCTTGAGCTGGGATTTTAGATACGAAGCTACCTTATACTCCTGTAGGACTGTCAGGACCTGTATTGTCTAATATGCTTAAAGATGAAGGTGAAACAATGAACCTTCTTTGTGCAAACTGTACACTGGTCTTTTGAAGTGCTTAGGCTGGAAGAGGAGTGGGGCACAAGCATGGATGCACGTTTCCCTTGCCACAAGGAGGAGCAGGGGCCAGGCTATACTTTCTGAGAATTCTGAAGAATTCCTGCCAACATTTGAGGAAAGCTTGAAATGTTTGTATTGATGAATGCATGATAAAATGGGTAGCAAATATTGGATGGCCTATCAGAATAGATGAATGGGAGTACATGTGGAATATAAGACTAAAACAGACATATACATGTGATTTAAAAGAAAACTGGCTAAAAATGATGCATAGATGGAACATCACTCCATATAAATTAGGGAAAATGTACAAAAATCTACAAAATATTTTCTGGAAATGCAAGAAACTAGAAGGAACTTTCTACCACATGTGGTGGTTGTGTGAAAAGGCAATAAAATACTAGAAATTAATACACAAAGAAATTCAGAAAATATTGGGTATCATAATACAAAAGAAGCTTGAATAATTACTATTAGGCATCATAGATCTGAAGATGGAAGCAAACAAAGAATTACTTTTAAATTATCTAACTACGGCCACAAGGATAAAAGGTAAAGGTTTTCCCCTGACATTAAGTGCAGTCATGTCTAACTCGGGGGGGGGGGGGGTGCTATCTCATTTCTAAGCGGAAGAGCCGGCGTTGTCCATAGACACCTCCAAGGTCATGTGGCCAGCATGACTGAATGGAGCGCCATTACCTTCCCGCCAGAGCGGTACCTATTGACCTACTCAAATTTGCATGTTTTCGAACTGCTAGGCTTGCAGAAGCTGGGGCTAACAGGAACTCACGGCCCTTCCCATATCCGAACCTGCGACCTTTCGATCAGCAAGTTCAGTAGCTCAGCGCTTTAACCCACTGCGCCACCAGGGCCTCCATAAGAATAGTATAAGCAAAAAACTGGCGATTAGAATAAACCACACAAGCAATGCTACAGGCTCAGTGGTGATACACAAACATCATATCAAATGGCATGAGTCAATACAAATGAAGCAATGAGTGTCAACAACAATGTTACTTACAAATATATGAAAAAATCTATTGGAATATGCATCAAAATATGCGTTACACAGTTACATAAGCATGCACACCTCTCTGGTACATACAAAGCCAGAAGTAGTTATTGACTTTCAATGAATACAGGGTACATATCATTGCAATGGGTGACACAATTAGAACAAATAAAGGTCCATAAGGAGGGGAGGTGATTCCACCGTAAATGATAATTCAAAAAGTGTTTCCTGAGGCGGCATGGATGAAAAAGTCCCCCCGCAACGTTGCGCGGCGAGGAGACTCGAGCCGTGGCGCTGGGTGAAGGCAGCCGCGTTCGGAAGAGAGCCTGCCGGAGATGCCGGAAAGAAGGCAGCAAAGCAAAAGCAGATAACGTGAGCGACCTGTCGTGCTGTGGGGGCTCTGGTGAGAGCGCGGTAGGACCCACCAATGGGAAGGAGAGCCGGGACAAGGCCGAACGGCTAATTATTCTCCTGGCGCCAAGGTTGGTCTGCCGTTTTCGCGTCCGTAGATGCTTCTTCGGGGCGCGTCGCTATTTCCTATACAATCTATAATAATGCAATGTAATCATAGTAAAATAATGCCAAGCTGGCCAATGAGGGTTACATAACAAAGAGCAACAAGGATTAAATGAAGGGATCAAGGACAACATACCAGGGTTAGTAGTTCGAAGGGTATCAATGAAGATCATCCATCTGGCTGAATGCAGCGGAGAGGAGGGGGAGCAGGGAAAAGATATAGGGAATTCACAGGTGTATAAGGTTAAAATAATAGCTGCTGCAATAAGAGAGAGTCATTCAAGCCGCAGGGTGTTTCAGAGGTTAACAGGAGAGCCCATTTCTTTTCAGCTTTGAGTAATTGCCTAGTTAAATCTGTGTGTGGGGAAGGATTAACCCTTTGTAGGCCATAGACGCTGAAACTGTCTGGAGGATGATTATGTTGTAGAAAATGTTTGTAAAGTGTAGATTCTTGGGATGAACTGCGAATTTTGGATTTGTGTTCACCTACTCTCACTTTCAGGGGTCTCGAACTCTGTCCCACATAATGGAGGCCGCATATGCACTCCAAACAATATATTATCCCAGAATGGGCACATGTGATCTCATCTCTCAGCATAAGGACTCTGCCAGTGGTTTTGTTTGTAATACTGGTGGATTTATTGATTTGTTTACAGATTCTGCAATTCCCACAAGTTTTGGTGCCAGGATTATGTGTGGGAGTATGCGTTCTGACCATGTGGTTTGTATGTATTAGAAGGTCTTTTATGTTTGCGGAGCGTTTGTGGGCAATGAGAGGTGGATGTTCCAAACCCACAATGGGTGAAACCATGGGCCAGAGTTTTTTTACTATGTTGACAATTTGTGATGAATGTGGCGTGAGAGTCAAAGGCCAAATTAAGCGTGTGGATGGTTGTTTAGTGGAAGGATGAAGCAATGTAGACCTGTTAATGCAATTGGCTTTATGTCTGGCAGAGTTCAAAATGATGGAGGGGTATCCCCTGGCTGAAAGTTTGTTAGTAAGGATATTTGCATCTTGATGATAATGATTGGAGGAGAAAGAATTTCTTTTTAAACGTATGTACTGGGAGTAAGGAAGACTATTTTTTAGAGAGTGGGAGTGAAAGCTATTATAATGCAAAAGACTGTTACGATCAGTAGGCTTATGGTATGTGCGGGGTTTGAGTGAATTTCTGTCTTTATATATGGTTACATCAAGGTAATTAACAGATTGTTGGCTCACCGTAAAGGTGAATTTGATATTGGGGTGCCATGAGTTCATCCAATTCTTAAGTATATGTACATCAGTAGATTGTTCTGCCAGAATCAGCACATCATCAATATACCTCCAATAACCCAAAATGTTCGATCTAATGGGATGATGTGGTGCAGAGAAGAGATGTTCCTTCTCTAGGGAATTCATGAAGATGGTCGCTAACGTAGGGGCGAAACTGGTGCCCATAGAAATGCCACCACACTGTAAGAAAAATTTAACCCTGCCAGGGCCATCACCAGCATCTCTACGTATGTTTTGCACAATCGTAAAGTTCTGCTAAAAAATGTGTAGGCGGGCGATGTGGGGGGGGGGGTCCTGGTATTAAGATGATCTATGATGATTTGTCTTGCTTCCGAAGTGGGTACGTTGGTGTACAGAGCTTCAACGTCTGCGGTATTTAGTATGTCATTAGAGTTAATGCGGTAGTTAGAGATTTTGTTGAGTAAGACTGTTGTGTCTTTTATATAAGATTCAGAGGAGGTGGCAAAAGGGCGGAGGTGGTAGTCCAAAAATTGTGACAGGAGCTCCAGGAGGCCACCGCTGCCAGAAACGATGGGCCTGCCTGGGGGTCTTTTAGACTTATGAATCTTGGATAATAAGTACAGAAGAGGTATTCTAGGATTGGATCTACATAAAAAATTGGCAGTTTTGGTGTCTATATGTCCCATAATTTCCGCATCATGTACCACGTTATGGATAATCCTGAAACATCTGGTGGTGGGGTCGGAGGGAATGGATTTGTAATGTCGAGTATTGTTTAATTGGGAGTGGGCTTCCGTGATGTAATCTATCCGGTTGAGGGCCACTATGGCTCCTCCCTTATCTGCGGATTTAAATAGGATCTCGGGATGGTTGCCGAGCCTACGTAAAGTGTGTATTTCCCTGTTGGTTAAATTAGGATGAAGTCTATCATTTTTGTGATCAATTTTGTTGACCTCACGTAGCACAGTTTGTTCAAAGGCCCTTGTGGTGGGGGATATATTGGTAGGAGTAAATGAACTCTTAATGTAGAAGGTGTTTTGTGTGGTGGATGGTATAGCCACTTGCTGAGAGAAAAACTCTTTTAATCTAATGTTTCTGAAGAGATGAGCCAAGTCATGACGAATAATAGAATTTGCACAGTGGGGTGTACCCACATAAGAGAGGCCTTTATTAAGAGTTCTAATCTCAAAATTAGTGAGGTTAACATCAGATAGATTTACAACTAAGTTTTCTTGGGGTTCCTCCCGGCCCCCCGAAAATTCCCACCCCGAGAAGTCCCGCCACGAGAACCTCTGCCTCCATTCCTGTCTCTTAAATAATAATCATTCTTTGGTCTAACATCAACTTGTGGTTCAAAAAAATTAGTATTATCTTCCTCATTTGATCTGTTGGAGTAGTTTGAGTACACAGACTCACGTGAAAACCTGGCAGACCTGGGCATATTAGTGTAAAAGGATGGATAGTGCCATTTATAAATCCTATGATTTTGGAAATCCGCTTCATCCCTTCTGAATTTCTTGGTCACTCACGTTATCTGCTTTTGCTTTGCTGCCTTCTTTCCGGCATCTCCGGCAGGCTCTCTTCCGAACGCGGCTGCCTTCACCCAGTGCCACGGCTCGAGTCTCCTCGCCGTGCAACATTGCGGGGGGACTTTTTCATCTGTGCCGCCTCAGGAAACACTTTTTGAATTACCATTTACGGTGGAATCACCTCCCCTCCTTATGGACCTTTATTTGTTCTAATTGTGTCACCCATTGCAATGATATGTACCCTGTATTCATTGAAAGTCAATAACTACTTCTGGCTTTGTATGTACCAGAGAGGTGTGCATGCTTATGTAACTGTGTAACGCATATTTTGATGCATATTCCAATAGATTTTTTCATATATTTGTAAGTAACGTTGTTGACACTCATTGCTTCATTTGTATTGACTCATGCCATTTGATATGATGTTTGTGTATCACCACTGAGCCTGTAGCATTGCTTGTGTGGTTCTCTCTTTGTTTGTTGCTAGTTCAGAGCAATCCCCATCCTTTCTTGTGATTAGAATAAACCCCCACAAAAGATCAATGGCAAACCAAAATAATGGACGTAATGAATATGGATGAACTGACCCAACTTCTAGCAAGACAAAGAAAAAGAACGGACTGGCAATTGTTCAAGACCTATATGAAGGAGAAGAAAACAATTATTATATGACTAGTGAACAACTACTGAATGCACGTCTAAGGACATAGTTACGAAAGGAGAACGTAGAAATAAATTGTATTTTTGAAGGCTTTCATGGCTGGAATCACTGGGTTGTTGTAGGTTTTTTGGGCTATATGGCCGTGTTCTAGAACAGGGCTGTCCAACTACGGGCCCAAGGGCCGAATTCCGGTCACTGATCACCTGGGGGGCGAAGGGTCTGCCTCCGCCCCAGTTCCGCCCCTCTCCCGGCTCTGCCCCCACCCCTCCCGGGTCTGCCCCCTCCCGGCTCCAATTTACTTACAATTGACCTTGAGTTGTGGAGTTGTAGTTCACCTCCATCCAGAGAGCACTGTGGACTCAAATAATGATGGATCTGGACCAAACTTGGCATGAATACTCAATATGCCCAAATGGGAACACTGGTGGATTTGGGGGAATGTTTCCCTAATACCTTTGAGTTATTTGAGTCCACACTCAAATCGGGACACACAAAAAAAACCCAAACACCTCAATGCCGTCGCAGGGCATGGGGCCTCCTTTCCCAGAGGCGGGTGAAGGAGGCCCAAAGAGCTCCCTCCCTCCCTGAAGGGAAAACAAGCTGCAGGGGCAGGCGCAAAGGAAGCCACGTTGTGCCCTGCACGGGGGGGGGGAGGCAGCACAACAAGGGGGAGGGGGCGCGGAGGAGGGGAAGAAAGCGTCGCCAAGGAAACCGCCACTGAGGGACCCCTCCCCCCCTGACCCACCGTCCCACTGTTTTTAGATTGATTGATTCGAGCCAGGCCCTTCCTTACCCATACTGTGGGAGCCCTGCCACAGGGCCGAAGCGCCAACGCCAACGCAGTCCCCGAAGAGCCCTGCTGGAGCCGAGGCCAAGCTCAGGCCGGGCGGGCGGCTCTCCCATCATCCGCGGGGGCGGGAAGCGAGGCCCTCCACAGGAAGAGGACGGAGCCAGGAGGGGCTTTCCCTGCCTCACTCCCTCCTCCCCTCTCTCTGAGGGAATAGGGGCTGGCCTGGAAGCAGCCACGAGGGAGGAGGAGGCCCGAGATTTCGGCAGCTATCGCGAAACTACGCAGCCACAGACGGGATTTCGACCTCCCTTGAAATCCCGTCTGTGGCTGGCGTAGTCTCGTGATGCTTGCCTAAACCTCGAAGTAGGTTTTAAAAAATTTGTATTTTATTAAAACAAGTTAGGGGGGCCGCAGGGAAGGGGTTTGGGGGCTGTGTACGGCCCCAGGGCCGCCTGTTGGACAGCCCTGTTCTAGAAGCATTCTCTCCCTGACGTTTAGTCTGCATCTATGGCAAGCATCCTCAGAGGTTGTGAGGTCTCACAGACCTCACAACCTCTGAGGACGCTTGCCATAGATGCAGACGAAATGTCAGGGAGAGAATGCTTCTAGAACATGGCCATATAGCCCCGAAAAACCTACAACAACCTAGAAACAAATTTATAGGTTTGGGGAGAGAATGATATACCAAGCAAAGAAGAAGATTGGAAGTACAGAAACTCTCTATATATTTTGTTTTGTTTCTTCTTTTTTTTTTCTCTTTTATATCCTTTTTAAGACTCAATTTCACAACAATTACACCTGTTTTTGTTCTTCAGTTTTTTCCTTTCCTTTTCTTTCTTTACCTTTCTTATCTTATTCACACACAAAATTTTCAATAATTTTTAAAAAATGTTTGTATTGGTAGCATCCTACAAAAGAAAGAGATGGTGGACTTTGGCTAGCATGTTTTCAACTCTTTCTACTTCACTTCGCTAAACTTTCCTGGTTGTTGAAATGAAAAGTGCAGATAAAAGCCCTCTGGCCTACACTATCTGTTTCTCTCTCTCGTTATGACATTGGGGCATATAATTCCAACTCTCATTGACTTTTGGAAGGAAGTCTTCAGAACCTGAGTGATTTTCCAATGCTTGTTTAGTGTAGTATTTAGGTAGGTTCAGAGGGAATTAAACAAATGAAGTCTGAGTAACTTAAAACAAATGCTGTCCACTCCCCAGGGCCCAATTGAAAAGGCTGGATATTACTGATCTTGATGCAGTTTGGTGGTACATGGAGACAATTTGTTACAGTCAGATGACAATTCCAGACATATGTAATTTTCTATTGACATAGAATCTGGCTTTGGTGATTTGGAAATGGCTTCTTTGCCACAAAAATGTTCTTATGGTTGAAATTTCTATAGTGCAGCATGCCTCAAGCTGCGTTCAGCCATTAGCTCTGCAAGTATTGAGCTTTGGCCGCTGTATTTTACACAGAATTCATTGGTGCTAAAATAGATGATAAAAATGCTAGTTGGATGTTTAGATAAAAGGATAGTTAATTTATTAAATGTAGCAAAAAAAACCTACAGAATTGTTGGATTCCTTGTTTTCATTTTTGTTTCTTCCTATTCCTACAAACTGGTAATGTGTGCTGCTTACTATTCCTACATCTCTGTGATGTGTGCTACTTTTAACTGGGTTCCTCTTTGTTTAGTGGGACCATTGTGTGTATATATTTTGGGAAATGTTAATATACCCATCGGTAAAAGTTGACTTGCTCATTGTAGGATACCAATGTATCTTTTTCTAAAGAATCACAGAATTGTTAAAAATGGGACAAAATTCCTTCCTCCTGCATATACGTAAATTGCAATAAAAGGACTTGGTCAACTTTTTGAGATTTCTGGATAAAGCAGTCATAATTTATATCATTAGGATTTTGTGTCTCAGCAGCCTTTTGCGTTTAGGTAAGCAATGCACTTAAAAATGAATAAAACAATTCACTGTCTCTGTTCTGACCGTGTCAGAAACTTCAGGTAGAACGAAAAACATTGCTTTTCTCTTTGTGGCCGGCTCTTAAAATTATTAATACATATAGATATGTAACAATACTTTCTTTTTAGTCTACACAGTCCCAGGAGGAATTTAAGCTAGAGGATCTGAAGAAACTAGAGCCGAGTAAGTATCATTCTTTTAATTAAGGAATACGTTTAAACAAGTTCTAGCAGAGGGCGCAAACCACTATACTACACTGGTTCTCATTATAGAAAATACCGTGTACAGCAGGGATGGGCATTTGGCGGCCCGGGGGCCGGATGCGGCCCCTTGGGCGCTCCCATCCGGCCCGAGGGGCCTTGGGCAGTGCTGCTTACCGGGGGAGAGAGGGAGCCGGTTGCAGCGCTGCTTACCTGGCGAAAAAGGGAGGCCCAGGCAGGTAGAAAGCCATGCGTGGCTTTGTTTACGGCAAAAGCAAGCAAGGGAGCGTCACAGCCGGCATCGCCGAACACGCTCAGGGGGGCGGCGCTTCCTCCGCAGTTTGTTTGGCAACGTGAGCGAGAGGAAGGGGACCCAGCGTTCACCTCCTATGCTTGCTTTTGCTTTGTATCTGGCGAAAAACAAGCATAGGAGGCGAACGCAGGTCCCCTTCCTCTCACTGCAGCTTGAAAACAAACTCCGGAGGGACGCCCTGCCCCCTGAGCGTGTTCGGCGATGCCGGCTGCGGCGTCATCGCGAGGGAGGCGCTCAGGGGCAGGGCGTCCTCTGGAGTTTGTTTTCAAGCGTGCGTGAGAGGAAGGGACCCAGCGTTCGCCTCCCTTGCTTGCTTTTGCCGTAAACAAAGCCACGCATGGCTCTACCTGCCCGGGCCTCCCCCGCTTTCGCCCGATAAGCGCTGCCACCGGCTACCTGGCTTCGCCAGGGAAGGCACGCTGCCCGGACCGCCTCTTCCAAAGGAGGAAAGAAGAGGTACGTTATTGTGTTCTGGGAGATATAATATTAAATTGATTGCTTCATTGATGTAATTGTGTTGTGGGAGATATAATATTAAATTGATTGCTTCATTGATATAATTGTGTTCTGGGAGATATAATATTAAATTGATTGCTTCATTGATATAATTGTGTTGTGGGAGATATAATATAAATTTAATTGCTTCATGGATATTATTGCCCACCCCTGTACTATAATATAATAATTATGATAATAATACTAATAATATATGAATATTTCTTGATATATTAATATGTTAATATTAATGATGTGTAATATATGGTAAATATAGTAAGTGAAATAAATAAATTATGTAGATTAGCATGTACGTCCGCCTTTAGGTGCGGCCCTGCATAATATTTTTTTGCTCTCATGTGGCCCCTTGGAAAAAATAGTTGCCCACCCCTGGTGTACAGGCAATCCCAAAGTTACAAACAAGATAGGTTCTGTAGGTTTGTCTTTAAGCTGAATTTATTTGTACATCGGAACAGCACATTTAAAAAATGTAGCACCAGCCACACACACACACACACTTTGGATAGCATAGGGAAGGGTTAACACCCTTGTAGTATTTGTTTTGCTCTCTGTGTCTCTGTTCAGAAGATTTAACATCACTTCCTGTAATGTCCCTGTAATAATTGGATTTTGAAAAAGTTGATTGATTGTGGAAACAAGTATTGGTGGTAAAGCTTCAGTGGAGACACCTTTCCCCGTGATAACTCTTTCAGGAGCGAATTTTCCTTCCAAGGGTAAATTTCTCTCACTTCCTATGATCTCACCCTCATTCTTAACTATGAGTCGTTTGTAAGTCAGATGTTTGTAATTTGGGGACTGCCTGTAATTATCATTTCTATGACAGTTAGATGGTTCTATGACAACTATGTATGGAAACACTAATATTCACCTGTATAGTGTCATTTAGAAAGCCAACAGAGTGTAGTGGTCTGAATATGGGCCTCGGACACTGGGCTCAAATTTCTGCTTGAAAACCCAGTGAGTGAACTTGAGCAAGTCACACTCTCTCATCCTCAGAGAAACCTTCTCTGAATAAATCTTGCCCATGAAACCCTAGGATAGGGTTGCCATCAGTCAGGAAACTAGAGGGTACATAACAATACCAGGAACGTTTTTCGTCACAGATCTCACTGCATCAAGCTGAAATTTACTGGAGGGGCTTCATTAGCCCTGTGTCCTGTTCATTTGTGAGGAAAATGTGTTCTTTTCGGTTCCAAAAAGGGTTTTTTTCAGCCCAAAACTTTTTTCTTTTCATAATGTGATATTTCAGGGGAACTTAGATGTGGAAGAAATAAATGTTTTTGAAAAAAGACAAGAGTCAGAAAGATACTCAAAATGGCAGGAGTGGTGGAATAGTTTTACTAATATTTTCCATTTATGTTGATTTGTATTTTAAGATCTGCCTTCTGTGTTCTTATGCCTGAACGGAATGTGTGAGAGAAAAACGTTTCTTTCTCTCTGTGTTTTAACAGGTTTGTGGCAGTGCTTTAGGTGATGGCATTATGTTTGCATGTAAGATAAAATGTGATCATAATTTAACTCTACAATGACCTGACTTTTCTCTGCAAATAGTTTTTCTTTGTTTGAATCACTTTTGTCATAGGGCCCTTCCACACAGCCCCATATCCCAGAATATCAAGGCAGGAAATCCCACAATATCTGCTTTGAACTGGGTTATTTGAGTCCACACTCAGATAATGTGGGTTTTTCTGCCTTGATCTTCTGGGATATAGGGCTGTGTGGAAGGACCCATAGAAATCAGGTAACAGCATGGCTTCTGAACTGTGCTGTTATAAGAGTACAAAACAGGACGCCTCTGTCTCTCCGTTTCATTATATGTTGATGTGACTTCTTGATTATGTTTGTCTTCTCTTGCAGTCTTAAAGAATATTTTTACCTATAATAAAGAATTCCCCTTTGATGTTCAGCCTGTTCCACCAAGGTAAGGAGAAATTAAAGCAGAAGGGTTTAGAAATCCATACAAGAAATGGTTTAGGATAACTCCTAAATTTCTGACTTCTGTCTGAATAACTATCCATATTTTGCCTTTACGCATTCTGATCATGCAAGCATTTTTCTGAATTGGGCAGAGGCATCAGATGATCAAGATCCCTGTTTTCTCAACCCTCAATTATGTGGCGTTTGTGTGTTTTAAAGGAAAATCTTGGCACCTGGGGAAGAGGAAGACTTAGAATTTGAAGAAGATGAGGAGGAGGGTGGGGCTGGAGCAGGATCTCCAGATACATTTTCTGCCAGAGTTCCAGGTAGGGGGATATGCTTTTTTTCTTTCCAAGTGCTGTTACTGCTGTTCCTGTTATTATAATATTTATTTATACCCTGCTTTCCTCTCCCCTTCGGGGTTGAGAAGGGCAGTATACAAATACCGCAGATAATAACTAAATAAATAGAGACTCGAAGCGGCTGTCACCTTCCCAATGGAGCATGGGGATAAAGGAGAAAGGATTTGCTGCAGAGATGTGCCAGTTTTTACCTCTAACTGTGAACAGAATTTCTGAATTGGTTGTATGCACAATAACAGTTTTTAGCTGTCTTTTACTAGCCTGAGTGAAACTTGGTCCCATAACCAGGTCTTGATTTTCCTTCTGAAAGACAAAAGGGAAGTGGCCAATCTGATATCTCTAGGGAGGGCGTTCCATAGATGGGGGCCACTGCTGAGAAGGCTCTGTCTCTCGTCCCCATCAAACGCATTAGAGCAGGGCCTCTCCAGAAGATCTTAAACTTTGTGATGGTTCATGGCAGGAGATACGTTCGGACAGGTAATCTGGGCCAGAACCGTTGTTTCCAAAATAGTCCTATGGTCACAAGTTTACTCTCTCCATAAGTTGTACTCCTGCTTTTTGTGTATCATGACAAAATGTGTATGTGCCTAGACATAGTCCTGAAATACTATTTAAAGGAGGGTTTTTGTGTGAAACTTGGAGGTAGCATGAGAATGCTGAATTTTGAAGACATGGGATACAACTAATTTCTGTCAGTTTCTTTATTGAATTGGGAATTTTCATTGTACCTGCTTCATTTGTACAATCTGCTAGTTTCCATCTGTTTTGTCTTATTGTGTTTCCTAACTGTACATGGTCTTGTCTTCTACATGCATGGCTCCATCGTGTAACCATGTTCTACCTCATTCATCTAACCCAGGAGCCAATGAAGGTATGATAATATTTTAACGTGAACAGCAGCTACTTGTGAATATATTCATACTGCTGTGGCATTGTTTTTGTGCTTTAAATGTTGAAACCTTTATTATAAAATCTGCAATCCTAGTAAGTGTTTGCTCTCTTCCTGTGTTCACAAAGAATTAAAAATTAAAAAGTTTGAAACTTTCCCAGATGACTGAATGCTTTACCAGATTAAGCTCACATGAAGTAAATCCACCTTTTGGGGAAAATAATTTAAAAACCTAGCCTTGCAGATGAATATCTGAATATATTTGTACTTAATTGTGGTCTTGGACTCGTAATCAAAACTGTAAATTGTTACCTTGAAAAACGTTGTATACAATATCTAGCTCAGGGTAAGCCGTAATTTCCCTCTGTTGTTACCCATGTGCTGTCTTCGGGCCCCAAGGTTAGTAGCTGCCTTAATTGGTTTCCCTTGATCATCATGAAACTTTGTTGGTTAGTTTTAATCTCATTATATTTATTTATTATTTATTTACTATACTTGTATACCGCCTTTCTCAGCCTATCGGCGACTCAAGGCGATAGGTTGAGTAATTGATTAAATAGAAGTCTGCAATTGTATCTGCTGGTAAAATTCAGCAATGATTCCACAAACCTAAAGGCTACCTACTTTAAATTTAAATGAGTCTTTAATAAATCAGATTTCTTTTGTTCAAAGTTTATTTCTGGCCTTAAGTGTGCTCTGGGAGTACCTCTGGGAATTACTGCCAGAGCCGGTTGAACACACGTTTGTATCACCACTGAAAACTATACAGAACAAGCTCGAATTTGGTTGCTCAACTGTCTGGTTTATTTTCTTTCCAGGTACTTTATTACCGCAATTACCATCTGAACCCGGGATGACATTACTTACCATCAAAATAGAGAAAATTGGTCTTAAAGATGCAGGACAGTGCATCGATCCCTACATCACAGTTAGTGTGAAAGGTAGTTCCTCATTTTGTTGGACTGATCAGGCATGAAGAGTGTGATCTGTGGGTACTTCCAATTTGTGATCTGTGCCACTAGAATAGACTTGGCAAAAATGAAACTATAGCACATGAATATTTATCTATGCCAGCTTCAGGTGAATTCCATAAGACCTGGGAAGGCTATCCCAGTCCCTAAAGGCTCACTGTCCAATGGTCATAGGATTTTCAAACATATATGGCCTGAACCCTGCTCCACCTTGGCTATGTGAGGCAGTTTTGCCATGTTTGCCATCCCAGTCTGTTTTAACCCCATTAGAGATCTTTTTTGTCAACCAGGAGGTGACAATTTGGCTGGAATGTGGCGACAAATATCCCTCTGGGATATCCCAAGTTTTACACAAATACCAAAAAGGGAAAATGCACAACTTGTTAAAGCATTCAAGTAGATCCCCCATATGTAAATATTTGCTGACAGTGGAAATATTTAGATTGATGAATTACTTGTATCTGACTCTTTTTCAAATAAATAGGACCATTTCAGCATATTGTTTTTGAGAGGAAGCCTTTTGGGAGGCTTGGCACAGAGCCCTTTAGTGTCCCCGGGAGACTCATGCAAGTCTCCCAATCTTTGCCATATGTTCAGCCCTGGCTTTAATGTTCTGAAAACTGCAGCAGCTTTTTTGTTGAGTGTGCCAACTTTTTCTCCTTTTTCCAACAGATCTCAATGGAATAGACCTGACCCCTGTGCAGGACACCCCAGTTGCTTCAAGGAAAGAGGACACATACATTCATTTCTGTGTGGACATTGAAATTCAGAGACACGTTGAAAAACTAACAAAAGGTGGGTATGATTCCAAACTGAAGATCACATCCAAGTATGACTAACATATCAAGGCTGTGAATCAGGAGTTGGAAACTCACTCATCCTGAGGACCATATCTCTTCTTATATAAGCATTCAGGGGTTATGTGATGACAAACCCAATGTGGGTCCAGTAATTTCTTCTTTTCCCCTCATTCACTTAAGGAATTAAAAATTAAAAAATAAGTCATTGCTGAGCTGGAGAGGAGGGTTGCCCGATTTCAAGAGGATGTAGGGCAGGGTGCTTGAAAGGATTGTCAACCCAGGCGCCATCTCTCCTTTCCCCTCCAAAGATCCATCCATCCATTTATCTTACCTATCTAATCTGTGGGCCGTGGACCATCAGTGGACTGCGAGGACGAAAATCTGGTCCACGGGCTTCCTTCCTCTTTATTTTATTTCAGCTACTTTCGTGCCTTCTGGCACTCCTTCCCTGTCACTGACCAGTCCCAATGCCTTGGATAGATCACATCAGCTCTAGATTATTAAATATGGTTTTCTGTGGGAGAGCAGGTGGTGACTACTGGATGGCACATATTCTGTATCAGAAACTAAAGCTGATGCGGTCTATCCAATGCAGTTTTCTGAATCAGCACTCCAAATAACCAAACCAAATCTAAAGTTGACCAAAAATTGATTTGTAACCCTTTTAGTACTAAAAGTGGAGTGATTCCTGGTCAAAGTGGTCCCTGGTCAAGTAGTCCCTGATCAAAAAAAGATTGGGAACTGTCTATGAGGGGCTGTATAAAGACTTAGTGAATTGTATCACCTGCTTCTGCTTTAGATCCTCTGTAAACGCTAAAAATCTATTGCTGAGAGTGGAGTAGATTTCTTGTCTTGTACAGTGTTCCCTCGCTACTTTGTGGTTCGCTTTTAGAGGACTTGCTGTTTTGTGGTTTTCAGAAAATATTAATTTAAAATATATTGCTGTATTTTTGCTGTTTTGTGGGTTTTTGCCACTCTCAGAAGCGCTTTCCCTCCTCAGTCCTCCCTCCAGCCTTGAAGGGCCTTTCCTTCTTTTCCTTCACTATATTTTAAGTTTATAAAGACTTAAAATATTGTATAACTACTAAAATAATATATAAATATTAAAATAATTATAGCGTCCCTACATCGCGGTTTTTTACTTATTGCAGGTGGTCCTGGAACGTAACCCCCGCAATAAGTGAGGGAACGCTGTATTTGTGTCAACTTTATAAATATTTCTAAAAATAGCACCGTGTCATCTTATATTTTTAGTAAAAATTGCTGCTAGTGCTAGTGGACAGCTTTGTACCAAGTCTGTAGGATCTGACATTGTAATTTACGAAGTGTGTTTGAGATTGATTTCCTTTCTCCTTCAGGCGCAGCTATTTTCTTTGAATTTAAACACTATAAACCTAAGAAGAGGTTCACCAGTACCAAATGCTTTGCCTTCATGGAAATGGATGAAATTAAACCCGGACCAGTTGTTATAGAACTGTAAGTTGTCATCATATTTAACGTTTGCATTCAGAGCTCCTGGAATACAAATAACTTCTACAGCTTATTTGGTAAGCCCTTTGTTGAAAAGCAGAATTGCTACCCAGAGACTGATAGACTGAAAAAGATGCTGACCAATTTCTGAAAACTGAGGGATATAGCTTTTGTCTCTATAGGTACTTCTCTACAGTGCAGACTGTAATCTTCCAGTTATGTAGCCTAAGGTAGATGAATTTCCTACAGTTGTGCTCTCCTAAACAGTTGCCCAAACGAATGCACTGCATGGAATTGAACCTTGTTTCTTTGAATTTAAGTCAATCAATCAAAACTTTATTACAGTCACACACCAGCACAAAGCGGGCACAAGCGCCCTAAGAGGAGAAGGACAACTCCCCAGTAAACAGTTATTTAAAATCAGACTAGAAATCAGTATAAAAATATATTTTAAAAGACAGGATATTGTTGCCTTACGATGTCAACCCGTCTGATGTTAAGGGCAGCAGCACAGAACTTAGCAACACTGTAAGTCATTGCAGTGTTAGAGTCCGAAAGCAGCAGGGTGGAATAGCATCTTTCACTGCGCCCTGGGTACTTTAAAAGCCATGGTCCAATTTAAGTCTAGATTAGTTTATGTGCTTTTGTGACTTGCCAGAAACTAAACAGAAGTGGATAGGATTTAGAGCAGGCCGTGGCAACCTTGGGCCTTTTAGGTGTGTTGGACTTCAACTCCCACAATTCCTCACAGCCTCAGGCCCCTTCCAAAGGAAGGGGCCTGAGGCTGTGAGGAATTGTGGGAGTTGAAGTCCAAAACACCTGAAAAGCCCAAGTTTGCCCAGGCCTGATTTAGAGGCTGTAGCCAAGTAGCATTAACATCCGTTGTGACAATTTCCTGATTACAGATACAAAAAGCCAACTGACTTCAAGAGGAAGAAACTTCAGTTGCTGACCAAGAAGCCACTTTATCTTCATCTTCATCAAACACTGCACAAAGAGTGACTTGTGAACTGAACTTCTTGGCACAGAATCGTAGTAGCTGCCTATGTAGCACTCATCCTTCAGCAGCTAGGAAGAAGGGCTGCATTTTACCCAGCTGGTCAAAAGGGACCATCATGGTGCTGCACAACAGTGAACCAGCAGCTGTGCCCCAGCATCGAAGTCCAGTTTTCTTTGGAATGTATATTTTTTATTACAGATGTTCCAAAGTGTGTTGTGAATTCTTCCTAACTGGACTGGTTGTGTGTGTTCCGTTTTGTAACTGTTTCTACACTTGCATCAAAACTTGGTTGAGAAGTCATCATCTCCCCGATCAGATACAGCAATAAAGATGTGCCAGTATCAAACTTTTAATTCTTCTAGTGTTTGGCTCTTTTTATTCTTTTCCATTAGTCGATTGATAATACTTGCTCTCTTTCTGGAAGCATTTAAGTTAAAAAGTAATAGATGAAGATTTAATCATGAAGTGACTCCGTATTAGGATACTGCATAGATTCAACATATAATACTTATTAGCTGCTAGAAAGCTCTCTCTGAAACATCTGTTTTTTGAACTCTGGAATTTTGTTGATCTCTTTCTGAAAAGCCAATAGACAATGTAACATTTCAGTTCAGCTTTCCAGAAAAACATAGTGGATATATATGTAGGTTTTGTTAAGCAGCAGTTAAAATTATCCCATCTTATGGCATCCAATGTGCAAAATGATTGTAATTACAATTGTGTCAAAATGGATATTAACAATACAGTTGGTAGAGGTGTTTGGCAGACCTCATCTGTAGGGGTTTAAATCGTGTCAAACAGCAGGAGGACAGAAAATAGCAAACATTGGAACAATCACCTCAGTTATACAGGGAGAATTTGAGTATAACAACTCACTGCTGGGCAGAAATAAATAGGGAAGCAGAGGAAGACATGGTCTTAAATGTCTCTGGTAAATAATTAAGATGTATTTCGTAGAATCATAGAATTGGAAGAGACCACATGGACCATCTAGTCCAACTCTCTGTCAAGCAGGGAAAGCACAAAGTATCCCTGACAGATGGCCATCCAGCCTGTTTAAAATTTTCCAAGGAAGGAAAATACCACACTCCAAGGTAGAGCGTTCCAATGTTGAACAGCTCTTACGGTCAGGAAGTTCTTCCTAATGTTCAGGTGGAATCTCCTTTCCTGTAATTCTAACCCATTGCGCCAAGTCCTAGTTTCAAGGGCGGCAGGAAACAAACCGGCTCCTTCTTCCTTATGACACCCTTTCACAGGAATAACACAGGAAAGCTGCTATGGGCATCCCTAAATCCAAATGGGAATGGCCAAAGAGTATATGCAAAGGATGTAAATACCTGTGCAAAGATACGTGGTATTACTTTTTGTTTAGGGATTGCCCCTCCAAAGTATTCTCTGAAATTTAATCTTATTGAATTCACTGCTGACCTTGTTTCACCATTTTTACCATTTTAACTTTAAATGACCACAAACTTGTGCTGCTTCACATTTTTGAAATTTAATGCAAATAACATAACTCCCATGTATTTTGCCATTTTCTCCCTTCCCTGTAAAAAAAAATATCAATTTGCACTCGTCCTACAACCTGCTTGTAACTTCCGATCCATAAGAGCGTATCTTATTCTGTGAGTGCTAAAGAATCCACAAATGGCTTTTAGCACAAGGTTAGCTCTGTGGATTATATTGCTGGCTGCCCTTCATTCCCACCAACAAATGTTGGTGTCTCATGACAACTGCACATTCTCAAGTTTTATACGACATTAAAACGCTCTTTTTTGCTGCTGTGCCTACAAATGATATGGGCAACTTGCAGCCCTGGATTTGGTTTAAAAGGCCCACTGCAGGCAATCTATACTTTTCCAGGGAAAAGGTCATTTGCTTATTTTTGGTTCTGTCCCAATTGACCGATCACATGTAGGCTGGGAACAGATTTATCCAGAGCGAGTGCATGATTTGGAGAAAAGTTCTTCTCCATCCCAGGGACCAGAGAAGTCATTTGTACCGCTGCTCCCAAAAACCTGACCAGAGGATTCCATTTTTTTGGGCTCTGGACCAATACAATTTGCTATTATAATATAATTACCAATATTTACCAAATGATTTAGTATAAAAAGGAGCAAATTTGGGCTGCGATTTTCAATCCTGCGATTTTCAAGCTGCATTTCATTATGCAGTCAAGGTTTCATCATGTGTGTTGCTTTAGGATTCCCCATGCAAAGCCTCTCCAAATCATTTGCTTTTATGCTTTTCATAAAAACCCACTGAGTCACTTACTAGGCAAAATTTGTTCTTCAAAAGTAGCAAAAAAAGGATTTTACTCTCTTTATTAGTAGATGTGTCCTTCGAGTACAGTGTAGTCTGCTTCTGGTCTTTCCCACCAGATGATTTTTAAATATTTGCATTAGAACCCTTATGTAAACCACTTGTCTACAGTCACTGTAGGCTATATGCAAAGGGTAGCATTTCTTACCAAAGGTATTTCCACAGGAAATGTTCAGATTATAATTTTGAAGTCATTCACCAACTGGTTACATAAGGCTACATTAATTAAAAACTAACCACACACGTACTTTCGTATATTGCACGTTGAGAGCTGTGGGTCGGCCACAGCTGTTGAAGCAGGCTTCAGAGTCATCACAGAAGAATTATACTTGCATCCCAAGAGGATGAACAAGTCCTGATTTTAAAAGTGATCAAAATGCGCATTGCTAGAGAAATTATTTCTGGCAACAAAAAAAAAGCTACACTGAAACCAAGTTCTATGGAGAAACCAACTGGTCCTACTGAAGCCATTGAAATTCTCACCACATGAAACGTGGTAGAGATCAGTTCAGAAATCCAAAGTCATGGTTTCTGTTCAGAAGGATGTGCTGAGTCCCGAGAGCTGGCTGGAGACGAGGGACAAGGAGGGCCCCCTTGGTAGTCGCTGGGGCCTGAAGGCAGCAAGTCTCTGGCAGAGGAAGGGGGGTAGTCCCTTAATCCTTGCGGAGGTAGCCGTGGACCTGGAGGGAAATCTCTTTGGGGCGGAGGCCGGAAAGGAGGTGGGCCACGGAGGTATCCCCTCTGTTCAGGAGGTGGTATGGAGCCAGGTGGGAAGTCTCTCATTCCAAAGGGAGGGCCGGGTGGATAGTCTCTTGGAAGAGGTGGTGGAGGACCACCACGCCCTGGAGGGAAAAGCAAGAAGAGCAGTGAAGTAATTCCTCTTTAAAATCAAGTTATCAATCCTCACCACTTTAGCAGAAACACATCAAGAAGTAAGGAACACATAGTTTTCAACAAGCTTACATGCCTACAGATAAATGTCCAAAACCAAGCAATAATAAGGTTTCACTGCCACAGGATGAAATGACCGTGTCCTCTTGTCACTTCCTAGCTATAAATAGTATTTTCCTGTTGCTGGAAAGCTATCATATTTACTCAAGTTATATTTAGCTGGAATAAATCAGCCAACTATTCAAAGAAGCCTAGATCGCTCATTGTGCAAGCCTTTAAAATTCTGCAGGAACCAGCAGGCACTTTAATGCATACAAAGGGAAAAAAAGTTGTGTCTGTGGGCATCCAGCAAGCAGCAAGTTTAAGACTGATTAAGCTATTTTAGCATGAACTTCTTTGGATATCAATAATAATAATAATAATAATAATACAAGCAGGGACGTAATATTGCTGCTCAGATGATCCACTGGACCTAATGCCACAAATACCATCTGCCTGCAACGAAAAACTGTTGGGAACACAAGCCTGAAAAGGTTACAGAAAATGAACATATCAAACGCCTCTGGGACTTCTGAATTCAGACTGACAGTTTTGGAGCACAATGCTCCTCACCTCACGATTGTGGGAAAAAAACAAAGTGTGGATCATTGATGTTGAAAACCCAGGCGATAGCAGAATTGATGAGAAGCAACTGGGAAAATTTACACGATACGAGGATTTAAAGATCGAACTGCAAGGACTCTGGCACAAGCCAGTAAAGGTGGTCCCAGTGGTGATTGGCACACTGGGTGCAGTGCCTAAAGAACTTGGCCTGCACTTAAAAACAATTGGTGCTGACAAAGTTACCATCTGTCAAGTGCAAAAGACCAATCTGCTTGGATCTGCACAGATTATTTACCAATACAACACACAGTCCTAGACACTTGGGAAGTGTCCAACCTGTGATCAAATACAAAAGCCAGCATAATGATCTTGTTTCCTGTGTAGCAATATTGTTGTGTATCAAATAATAGTAATGCTTTATTGATATCCTGCTCCCTCTCCCCAAAGGGACTCGGATTGGCTATCTACACCTTCAGGTACCCTGATAAAGTACCCTGTCTCTTTCTTTTTTTATACTGTGAAAGACTAACATGGGTTTTGTTTTGTTTTTTTAAAAAAAGGTCTTTAGTGGGTTTTTGATGAAGGGAAACAACGTAATTGTTCACCAATTGTTTTTAGGATGATGTAAAAGGCAGCAATCCTACCTAGAGGAAGAGGCCGAGGTCCATAGGGTGCCCGAGGTGGAGGGCCAAATCGAACTGGAGGTGGCAAAGGTCCTGGGGATGCCATCAGAGGACCCCCTGGGAAGGATGGTGGGCCTTTTGGGCCAATGTTAACCTGTACAAGATTGAAGCATTAGTTTTCTAGACATATCTATGAAAAATATGCCAACATTTTGACCTAATGGTGATTGAGATGTAGTGCTGGTTAGATGTGGATTTTTACGGCACATTGGAGATTTTATTTCACTCTAATGCTGCAACTTCAAGCATCAAACAAGTCATGTCCTCAAAATACCTTTCAGATGTGCCACAAACCTGATCAACTTCAACTGTTAAAACTTTGGAAATATTGTACAAAAAGACGCATTTGTGTATTCCTTTAAAACGTAAGGAAATCCAAACAGATAAATAGCGTCACCAACCAGAAAACAAGAAAGTATCCAAGGGTTTTTTTAAAAGCCCCAGCTGTTAGGAATCACCACAGAATTTTTTTGCGGAGTAACTTGGGTTATGTTGTCCTTAAGTCAGCAGAAGAAGCTTTTTCCAAATGCAGTGTTATGAGGTATTAGCATGAAACAAAATAAGCCAGAGAATGAGGTGTGCACTGTGCAACTTCAAATAAGCTTTGTAACTTTCATTTCATGCTGATACAGAAAGCACCATGCTCTTCACACATCTCCCTCAAAACAGGGAGAAGCAGAAGCACCACTCCCAGCCGTTTGGTACTCACTGCAGTTGATTCAGCAGATGACGGTTGGGCATCAGAAACACTGGGAGCTTCAAACTCTTTGGGAGGGTTTTGCTTTATTTCCCCCCCAGCAACACAATGGCAATGACATGATAGACAAAACAGAACATGAGATGTAAGTAAAAAGTAATATGGAATATACAAGCAAAGATTCTGCCCAGTGTCACCTTAGCAGAAGAAAAAGACCACAGCGCTTCTTACTTACCATTCCATCCAGGCCAGTAGAAGGAGAGGATGTTCTTGGCCCGCAGTTAACTAGGGCGGCTACAGCAGGACCAAGATCTAGAAATAGGAGAGAAACAACGCACGTTTTATACTGCTTTTGAAAATGCTTGTACCTTCTTACAGTTGCACAGGTTCAGCCTCTGGTTCCTCCTCACCTGGAGCAGACATTCTCCCAGAGAGCTCAGGATGCCTTCTTGGGACTGGAGGGCCATCGACCATAGCGGCACCTGAAGAGGATTGAATGTAAACGTTGGTAAGCAATTATTTTTGCAGCACAGTTTAGAGACATATATCCACCCACAAATAAATATCTATACCCTTATTTTCCTATCAAAAAGAGTTGCTCGAAGTGGCTTACAAAAGAGAAAAAACAGATATTATATAATCAGTAATTAAAACTCAGTTACTAGGTGAAAAGCAGCACTAAAAAATAACGCACACCTAATAAAGATCAATAAATTTAATTAAGCAACAGACACAAAACAGAATGAATTAAATTCCACTCTAGGGTATAGCGACAGAGAAAAATGTTTGTTCTACTTAGTCTAGTGACACAATTTCTGCGTTGAATTGGGACCAGAGAGACCTAGAATGAAGTACACATCCCAGTGATATCTGTATTTGAGTAATCAAAGGTAAAAGCTACATCACTGTAGCTTCTTCATCGGGCAAAGGTTTAAAAAAACTTACAGGACTGACTGATCATGCTATTGTTAATTGTACTGGGTAGCTGATATTTATTTATTTACGACATTTATATACTGCCTTTATCATCCCGAAGGGGACTCAGAGTGGCTTACAAGTTATATGTACATACAATATATTATATTGTTACTAATTAGCGTAACACAATATTAATATTATATATTACTATATTGCACTATACTACTATATTATAATATTACTAGTAATATTACGTGTAATATATAACATTCAATTATATTGTATTGGTAACACAAGTTAATGATAAATAACAACCCCATCTCATTGCTGCCACATCAAGACACAAGGATAAGTGATGCAAGATGCAGAACAGCACCAAATATCAATTTATGAAGAAACCAATGCAATATATCCAGCAGTCTGTTCAATAAACAAAAAGACACCATAGGTGGAATGGGGTACCCTTTCCTCTACAGTAGTGGCTCCCAACCTTTGGTCCTCCAGGTTTTTTGGACTGCAACTCCCACAATTCCTAACAGCTAGTAAGACGGCTAGGATTCTTGGGAGTCAAAGCCCAAAACAACTGGAGAACCAAAAGTTGGAAGCCGCCACTCTACAGCCTCCTTCCCCTCTTCCTGTTCTTACTGTGTGAGAACAGGAGGAAGAAGCGCCCTGTCATGCAACTAGAAATTACGCTTGAGATGCAAGTGTTGCCCAGTGAGATACATTACAATGGCATGACTTCCAGAGGGAAAAATCAGTTTCTTACCAAGTTCACCTCTTGATCCATCCCTTGGATTGGCAGACAGGGGTCGCCCAGGGGGCTCCATCATCAGCGGGGGTGAAGGCGCTCCACCACTCACAGGGGAATGCCCAAAAGATCCATCTCGACTTAATGGGCCTGCAGTCATTGGAATAATGCACAACCATTGTGTAGATTATTATCTCCTCTTCAAAAAGGCCAGCCTGGTACCTCACCCCAGGAGTCACAAGATGAGCACATTTACCTCTGCGAGGAGGCCCCTGATGGTCTGGCCAGCCAGCCGTTGGCTTCACAATTACTGGTCTCTGAAGAGCAGCTATTTTTTGATTCACCTCAATCAGCCTAGTTAAAAGATTTAACAGTTTTGCTCAAAACTCTATAAAGCTTGTTTGATACAATATTGAAGGAATTTTTCTCATAAAAAGATACACCCGTAAAATATATGCCTTTTATTGATAGTTACAATTCTCCCCCTTTTGAAAACGAATACAAATAATATGCTTACTTTTGCCTCAGGTTGGCAGCTTCCCTTTTTTCTTCAACGAGTGCCCTCTCTGCGGAACGTGCTATGAGCTATAAGAAAAAAAAACTGTAGAGGTCAAAAAATGCTAGGAATGTATACATTTAAATATAAGACTGTCTATGACTGCTCTGCCAACATTATTTTGTCTTGCTCTGGTATATTAGAACATCTCACACTAACTTAATACAATAAAGCACAATATTCCAAAACTAGATTGTGATTAGTACAAAAGAAACTACAAACTTACCCAGTTGTCATGAGCTTTCTTTTCATGGGTACTGATCTTCAAACATTGAGGAAACAAAAACAAAGATAAATATTAGTTTCCAAACTACCTCCTATTTCACACCTACTTTTATTGGAATAATCTCTTAGGATAATATCACACCTGATTTTTATAAGACCGCTCTGTTTTTTGCAATTCTTCTTCCATTTCCTGAATTCTCTGTCTGTCGAAGAGGTTGAGAGATTAATTTTGCTCACAATCCAAAAATGCAAGCTATTAATTTTTCACATGTTATAATTACTTGTAAACTTTCACTTCTTCAACAGCCAGGATGGCTTTTTCATCTGCAGCTGAAAGCTTCTGCTCCTTCTCTTGACGCTCATACTCTTCCTGTGTCAACTTCCTAGGAGAAGCATAATAATAAAACAAAGATGCTCAATATGGAATGGTCAGTTGTCAATGACAAATCAGGCAAGAACATCAACAGGGATGGAGATAAAGGAACTTAGAAAAATATATGAGAGGGTCGCCCTTCAACTTATTAATGTAAGAAATGAGTGGACAAAGTGCAGCCTACCTACAAATGACACATGACACCCCCACATAAATCCTTGGCTCCCAGAAGCCCCTCAAAGTCACTGGGGACCAATTATCAGGTAATTTCCCCCAAATCTTTCAAAACCACCAAAAATGGAGGTATTTGATCTTTCTAACAGCTCGACTCTCCCAAGACTTAATTTTTTCTCATAAAAAAATCAAGTCAACATGGCAACTGAAAATTCATATAACAGAATACACCAAAAAGTGATTTGCAATATAATCAAATTAAATAACTCTCAAGACCATTTTTAAAACCCTGTTTCAAAAATGTTCTAATTATTTTCCTGACTTGACTAAGTAGTCCTGTAGCTTTCACTGTTCCTAGAGGATTTTAATGTTTGTTTTGATATATAAGTAATTATTAATTAGTATATGTCTACAAATATGGTTCAAGGAAAAGTGCAACTAAGCATTTTAGGCCATATTGCTTCACTTGTGTCTCTTTAAACCAGTGATTTTCAACTAGCGTGCCGCGTAACACTAGTGTGCCATGAGAGATCATCAGGTGTGCCGTGGGAAATTATTTTCGAACTTCATTCATATATAAACTATAAGGCGCATCTGTCTCTTTAAGAAATTGAACCATAGCACTCTCACGTCACCTAAGAAGTGACACGAGAGTGCTATGGTCGCGCCATCTTGGATTCGCTCAGACGCAGCTAAGTAAACAAAGTTAGAGTTAGTGCTACAGCTGCACATCAAGTGACAGTGGCAATTTGGGATCACAGCAAGACAGGTGAGTGACAGTGATGGAGAAGTTTTTGAGAAGGGAAAATGCAAATGCCGAACAGGGCCCTGGACAAAATTATGACACAGATGAAGGCCCTAATATGAGTGGTGGACAATACATATCTGTGTGAGATGAGCTTCTC
Source organism: Anolis apletophallus (assembly GCA_030556195.1). Taxonomy (NCBI): domain Eukaryota; kingdom Metazoa; phylum Chordata; class Lepidosauria; order Squamata; family Anolidae; genus Anolis; species Anolis apletophallus. The sequence goes on from JARBWK010000003.1 coordinate 189,909,496, forward strand.
AAGCTTGACTGCGATAAAAACTAAAAACAGAGAGAGACTGACAGCTGTTGAGCAAGAGCTTTGTGTGTGTCTTTCTACAATTCCTGCCAGGATATCTATTTTGTGTTCATTGAAACAAGCCCAGGTTTCACACTAAGTGAGTGTATAAATACATTTAAAACATATTAACTATATGTATTACTGTGTTAGAGTGTCATTTTGTGTCATTTTGGTTGGTGGTGTGCCCCAGGATTTTGTAAATGTAAAAAATGTGCCGCGGCTCAAAAAAGGTTGAAAATCACTGCTTTAAACCATCCACATAAAGATCTTTCTCTTGCTTTGAATGTTAAAAGCCAACATTATTACTACTAATTCTAGCATTGTCATGCCTATTTCAAGGAAATAGTTTGAATTGGCCAGAACATAATATAGAATAGTGGCTAATATGGAGAGGAGATGCTGGCATGCAAGTAAACACAATTCCTCAAATCCTCATATGCTCACTAATCCTGTTTAGTGAAGGACTTTGTAAGTACATTTGGCTGAAAATGCCTTTAAGGCTCTCTCAGTCACGAACTTTTATTAAAGCTGGATTCAGAAGCTGTAAGCACACCTAGTCACGAGAAACCAGAAGGCATGGCTTGGATATGTGCCTACATCCTCTTCCGACTTTAGTTCTATTTGTGTACAAGCCTTAAAACTGCCCAGATCAGAGGGTGATTTCCATACAATTCTCTAAGAGATATTAATTCAACATCTTTAGTTAAATCCCTTATGGCTTAGTCCATTTTGCTGACAATTTTATCGCTTCTCCATCCCCTATCTCTGGCAGGCCAACCAGCAGTGCAGTAGAATTTGGCATGTCCAAATTTGTCTAATTGCTTTTTAGAGGTTTTGGTGTTTCAGGGATTGAGGATTTTGCTTCATTTAAAGGCAGCTTTTAAGCAGTTGGGTATGAAAACTTGTCAATTTTCTTTTCATAGAAAATCAAGGGATTTGGGGGGGATTACAAAACAGGTTGGGCAACATTTCCTATCCTTGTTGTTGACCACCTTTGTGTAACACCTCAGTACTTACTTTTGAAGTGCCATCTCCTTCTGCTGATAAAGTTCATTGAGAATCTCTACTTTTTGTTGCAGGGTCTTACATTCACTGTCCAGCTGTGATTTTACAGTCTGTAAGGAACAGGATTCATGCTCCAGCTTCTTGATTTGCTCTGCAATAAAACAAATCCATATAGCATCTCATCTGTGACAGCAGATGCTTCTTACACCAATGCTGACACCTGATACCAGGATCAGGAAACACATCAAATACATCTAGAGCCAATACTGTTTGCATGATTCCAATAAAAGAAGGGCTTTCTCTATCATCGCCCCAGTTTTGTGGAATGATCTGCCCCGAGACTTGGGCTTTGTGAAATTTGGTAACTTTTCACAAAGCTTGTAAGACCTTCTTGTTTAGACAAGCCTTTGAGTCTTAATTATATTTTAATGTGTATCATTTTACTGTTTTTACTGTTTTGCTGAAATTCTGTAAACCGCCCCGAGCCTCTGGGAGTGGCGGTGTACAAATCGAATAAATAAATAAATAAATAAATGGCTACAGTTTTCATAGCTGACCTGGATAAAAAAAACATTAATTACGTGGGAAACAGTTTTGCAGACAAGTTTCCACAACAGAAGGGAGAGCTTTCAATTTTTCTGCCACTAAAAGTAAGATGGAGCAGGCCAATCACTGGGATGAGGTTCCAAGAGATGCTCTGAGTCTGAGACATGAAACTGAGAGGGGTAAAAACACTAAAAGGAAGGCAGATAAAGAAAAGTGTTTGTCAGAGAGAGGACTCTGAAGAAGCTTTCTACAAATTAAGGCCAGGAGGTGCTGTAAGCTTCAAAATGAAGGAGAAGGGGATGTTTGTTGGGATAAAGTGGCTTGAAGGAAGAGAACTCAATAGGAAAGAACAAAAAAAGTACCATACGAAATAATAAAGGGCCATGGAAGTCTCGTGAAAACACCAGATTGGAAAATTATGCAGCCTGTTTCTTGGGTCGTGTAATCTTTTGATCATATGAAAATGAACAGTCAAAAGATACTTTCAAAGATGAGAAGTGGCAATGAAGCAGACAGAGGCCACAGGAGTGCTGAATCTAGAGTCAAGATCATGTCTGTTCCAGCACTGACTGTCACTGCAGCATTACGGACTGGTAGGGGAGAAACTGGGCTCCCAAAAACAGGGTGGAAAGATTACGCATCACATATTGATTTAAAACAGCCAAGCAATCTTTTGTCTTCAAGCGTCTGGGCTATTTATCACATTTATACTGTGCTTTTCTTCTAGCGTAGCATCCAAAGCAATTTGCAATCATTTAAACCCAAAATTGAGTATCTTATTCTACAAAAATTAAAACACAAATAACAGTTCTATGTAAACAGTACAAGATTAAAAGGCTTAAGATCATTAAAAAGAAAAAGAAAAAGATAAAAGCAGAGCATACTGGTGACACTGAACCCCAAAACGTCAATCTCTATCAGCCCTTTTACAGGGATATTAAACAATCTGAGAGAAAGAATTGAGAGTAAAAGGTCACTAGCCACCTGAGAGAGCACTTCTGGATGACACTGTGCAGATACAATTATGATAAAGAAGATGTATTCACTGCCTTTTGTCACAGCATAAGTGTTCCAACAACTTTCCAAAAGCTCTAGCCTCTACACAGTTGGGCCTGCTTTAAGTCTTTCACCATTGTCAAATGAAATAATATCAGAAACCAGATTGATTTCTAATCCACTGCACTAGTTTCTTTACAGAAATGTCATTCTAATGTATTCCTTTACCACACACCTTCTAATTCATGCCTTGACGATACTTCATCATTTAGTTTGGAGCGTAAATTATCTCTTTCTTCTTCAATGATAGATAATGTTGTTTTTACCTGCAAAAGGCAACAAACTGCAAGTGAGACACAAACTTATGAAATGAAATTTGTCTGGAAAGTGTCTGCCAAATGCCCCATCTTGCTTCCCGGTGCTACAATTCTCCATTTTAAGGTTGGGGGAGACACTTTGTTCAGCTCACAAATAGCTTTGGGATTTTGGATAAGTGGGCAAGAATGATCCACAGTGGGCTGGGGAATGGACCTGTTGAAAGTCCCTGAACCTTCCGTAACTGCCCACCCTTACATTAGAAGAATTGAAGAGTTATACCCTTGAAACATCCATCATCTGCTTAATCTGGCTCTTCATCTTTTCACTCCTGGTATCTAGGAGAATGAAAGAAAATGCCACCCTTTAATATCCAAGCATTTTTTTAATTTAAAAAAACTTCTCAGAATTGTGAAAATCACAGGAATTTCAACAGCGTAAAAAAGGAATTATTAGAAATTACTAATAAGTCCATGTTTAATATAAGTCTCACAACAGTAAAACAAATTAGTTATTTATCTTATGAATTATTCACATTATGGATGTCAACCACAACTCAAGAAATTATCTAGCATAAGGCAAGATGCAGTGACTCCTGTGACTGGGTCTGGTATTGGGAGTCTATATTCCCATTTGCACTTGAGTTTCACATTCCCATATGCTTCCTGAGACGCATAGGCCCTGCCCAACGGTATCAAAATCCCGGCATCATTTCTACCACTATTATTTCAAGCAGACTCCCTCACTTTTTTCCTTCCCAAAATTGAGTGTTTAGGCAGTTATCACATTCACAAATAAGTTGTTGTCCAAGATCCAAATACCTGAAATCTCTCCATTGGCTAGATCATTTCCTTCATCCCTCTTGGTTTCTGACTCAGAATCTGCATCAAGCTGCTTCAGTTGCATAATGCAGTTAGTTAAAACCTAAAACAGTAACCAAAGTCAAAGTGAAATCAACAACTACTTGTTACAGTCATTCAGTCACAAACATAGATGAAAATCTTTGGAACTGAACTTACTTCAATTTCATTTTCCTTATAGGCAAGTGCTTCTTCAATGTCTTTCTGAGACTTCTGATACAACTTTATCTGTTCACTAAGCTCAGCATGCCTCTCGCCCCAGCCTTCTGCTTCTTGTAACAACTGAAAACACAAAACACAATGGTATTGCTATTAGTAGCATGACATACACTTAGATCAGAACACCAAGCTTAAAACTATACTTTAGTGGTTAGAGAAGCAATATGCCTAAAATAATATGATTTACTAATTTAGTCTTCTGGTTGATTCAAAAATGATAGTAGTTTTTTTCTCCCTCTCCCGACCCTACCTCCCGCACAAATAATTGCCATTTGTTATTTTTTAAAGGCATTTTTCCACACACTTAAATACTGGAAGTGAGGAAAGAGAATGGGCAATAATTGTAACAAATGTTTATGTGCGTGTAAGGCTTAAATTGAAGTCACAATTCTAAAAAGTTTAACAGGGTTGTTTTATGTTTTTTTGGGCTGTATGGCCATGTTCCAGAAACATACTCTCCTGCTTCTGGAACATGGCCATACAGCCCGAAAAACTTACAACAACCTAGTGATTCCAGCCATGCAAACCTTTTACAATATATAGATTAACTGATTAATTAAATGATAGTATTCGCTTATCATTTGGTAACAGTAAAATCATATCCCTAGCCAAGGATGGGCTATATTTAAGGTTCTATCTGGATCATGTCACTGTTATAATATCATTGTTGGAAAGCTACAGAATCACAAAACATTCCTCAATAACTATAGTCTTTTCTTCAGTATAATCAAATTAGCAAATCTGAACCAGACTGATGATTAGTATATTCCCCCCAAAGGTACCATGTTTTTCAGAGCAAACTGCACACAATACCTTCTGATCTGGCACCATTTTTCCATATGTAGCTATTAGTAGGATAACCTGTTGCATATGGGAACATCAATCACACAGTCATACTATTATTCAATTTAATTCTTCAAAATAGTTGGTACTAAGTCTTTTTGAGCTGTTCGGGCTATTAGCCTTTGTTTTAGACTGGCTTTGCAATAACCAGATTCAAATTCAAATAATTCATGAATTTCATGTTAAAAGCAAAATACCTACATAAAGATGATGTTCTAAAGCAGGCCTCTTCAACCTGTGGTCCTCCAGGTGTTTTGGACTTCAGCTCCCAGAATTCCTGACCACTGAACAAGTTGGAGAGGGTTTCTGGGAGTTGGAAGGCCAAATACCTAGAGAGCTGCAGGTAAGAGGCCTGCCATGTGTGATGCAAAAAGATACGTTCTTGCTTCCTATGAGTAAAGCTGTATCTAAACTCAGGGGCACAAACCAATTACCAATTTAGATGTAAATGATATATTTACTATCCCTCTGTTCCTTTCCTTTAACTTCTGAGGTCATTTTTCCTGAATTTTACCTATTATTCATCATGCCTAAGTATACATCATAACCACTGTGCCAAGTGTTCTGCAACTCTGTCCATTTGCTGTCCAATTCTCTTTACAGCTTGTGCCTTCTTGTAGAAAGGTAATGACTTCTACCTTCCTACAAACAATAGAAGACCCAGGCTGTCAGAAGAGTTATAAGCAGGTTGGCAGAGCTGAGGAGCACCCAAGATAGTGGCTGTGAAAACCTGACTTGTGATGGTCTTCAGCACACCTAACTTGGAGACTAGTGTATTTTAAGGCAAAAGTTAATTTAAGAACAGTAAATATTTTTGCAAACACAACACTCACCTGCTCCTTACTATTCTTTAGTCTTACATTCTCTTCTTGTACACGACGCAGGTCAGACTTAACCTTTCCTTCACTTAATTTAGCTTCATTAAGAGCTATCTGCACCTTAAAAAGTTAATGATATGTATCTTAAACTTTGAATCACATTAAAATGCAAAATTAGACAAAACCATACAACAGTTTGATTTTCTGTAATCTGTAGAGTGAAATGTCACTCTTGACGCCTTCCAGAAGTGGCAAATCACTTCTTTAGGAAGATAAAATCAGTAATCCCAAGGAGTCTGGGAGGGTCAGGATGTTGTTCAAGACTCCCAGACTTCACTTTGTTCACTTTGATTAAGACCTGGATTTTGATTATCTTTATTAGCTCAGACATAAAAGTATTTTGTATTCAGGATTGAGATACTTTACCTCAGAGAGCTCTACAGAATGCAATGTGATGGTTTCCTGGAGCTTCTCTAAAGATTTCTGTGCTTCTGTGATCTGTGAAATAAACAGTAACAGGTTGTATGCAGCTCTCAAAATTTGATTAATTTGTGTTGCTCTAACAGAAGCCAGAGTACTGCAGATGTTTCATACTACAATCTCATTCAGCTTCAGCCATCATAATCAATGGTTATGGTTCATATCTTTTGAAAGACACTATCCTGCTGTAATGTCACTTCTGTCAAGATGTGCATGCCATAAAGCCACTGGATGGTTAAGCTCTCCCTGAGGCTAATAACAATCCACACATCTTGAACAATTTATACTAGGAATCAAAACTGAACTAGAGCTTGCTAAAAGAGGCCTTTTTCATGAATAGTTTTCTAAGCTACTTCAAAAATGGAGGAGTTCATCAGATATGTTTAAAATGTATTACTTGTGAGCACAATAGCTACAGAACAAGATGGGAATTGTCCGATTCATCCTGCTTTGGCAGCACACTCCTAAGTCATCAAAGATAAACACGCTCCAACTCTTTTATCAGCTCACCACAACATGAAGCTAATATTGACCTAATTTAAAGCACTGTGGTAATGCCCAAAGTAAGTTGGTTGAAGCACTCTCAGTACTGAAGTATTGTGGCAGTGATTGCCCAGCTGGGACTTCCCAAAATTTTAAAAAATCTTTGAGTAGACGTCATAGCTTCTTGCATCCATAAGAAGCTACAGCTTGCATTAAAATAAAACTTTGCTATATGGATATAAGAAAAGTAATTATATAACCATTATGTAGTGGCACAAATCTCAATTAAAAATTTACAATGTGCTGACAGCAAACCATCAAATAAACTTGCACTAAGACAAAATCTGTCAGCATATGAATATTAACTATTATCTTTATGTTTAGGAACAGCATGTCTTTGCATTCTTGCACTCTGCATAGAAAGTATTTATGTGATACTTTCTGCAGTAAACACAGAAAATTAACAATACACACACACACACAATAAATTAGCAAATATGGAATTTATATATGCACATAAGTCACTTATCAACTTATGGCAGCCCCATGAATTTCACAGGGTTTGCTTCAGCAAGATATGTACAAAGATGATTTTGCCTCTTCCTTTCTCTGAAATATAATATTCTCCTATCCAAGGACAACCAGTGATGAGCCTATTTAGCACCCAAAATCAGAAAGGATCTGATATCTTTATGGTATTGAGGCCCACCTAGATTTAGTCTTACACATTTACTATGATCTCTGTCACACAGCTAAGTAAAATCTGGAAGAGGTCTGCAGTTTTATTTTTAGAAGGACCAGGAAACACAGATATAGTATTTTCTTCAGGAGAAATAAAAAATGAATGGCTCTTCAAATTACAAATTATCAGTAGTAAATTTAAAAAGTGCTTACTTGTTCCTGTTTTCTTGAGTTGTGCTCTCTCTCCATTTCTAGTTTGGTGTTTAAGTTTTTCACTCTATCATCTAGAAGATGATTTGTTTCTTGAAGCCCCTTAACTGTATCCTATGACAGGTAATAGCAAGAAGTTAATTTAAAAATATATCTTAATGTATCTGAGGGAGGGAGAATCCTTATTTCAATACCTTAAGTCCTGCAGTTTCATCCGAGAGATTTGTGTTTTGCTTCTGAGCCTCTTTCACAGACTCCTTTGCCTCCTTTATCTGTTAAAAGAAGTAAATATATTAGGTGCTACTAACATTATAATTTAATTTTCAGTGTTGCAACTTGAAATCTCCCTCTCACACTACTATTTAAAGGATATAGACAACACACATATTTTAGATTACGCAAGCAATGATGTCAACTGTTCATTTCCAAAAGGCAATGATATGCAAACAGTGCAATACCTTTTGTTCATATTCTGACATCTTCTCCAAGATTTCTGTCTTTTCCTTGAGAAGGGTCTTAATTTTTTCGACAAGTTGTTTTTCTGTCACTTGAAAAAAGAATATCAGTGATAAACATGAATAACTTCCTACAGAACTGGACTACTTTAATAACTCTTAAGCATTACAATTACATTATATGAATATAAATGAAGAATTTCTAGTGAGATTCCCCAGCAGTGACATCCATGACAAGTAGATCATGGAGACAATCCTAAGTCCACGTTACCAACTCTGGTGTGTATGTCTCAGGTCCCTTCCAGACAGGTCCTACATCTCAGGATTTATATATGCACATAAGTCACTCAACTCAGCCCCATGTCCCTTCCAGAAAGGAATTTCTAGTGATCTCAGGATCTGACAAGTCCAGGTTTTTTCTGCTTTAAACTGGATTATATGTGTCCCCACTGCCAGATAAACTGGGATAAACAGAAAACCTGTAATCAGACCCTGGGATGTAGGGCCTATCAGGAAGGGCCCTTGGTGACAAAGTATGCAGCACTTTCTGAACTTGAGCACAAGAAGATGCTCCTCAACATTTCAGTTAAAAGATATGATATTCAGAATATGCCTTGGAAAGGGCGAGCAGATAAGCAATATCCAACTCAAAGGCCTTCAAGCTTCCTCTTTCCATTGTAGCCTGGGGAATACTCTCAAACACCATGTAACAGAATACAACATCATAGTTAAACATTACAGTTCCTTGTGTGCGGGGGGGGATAAGCATAGGGGGGTCTCTGCATTCCAGCCCTCATCTTGCCCACAATATATATGACATTCCCAGAAAACCAAAGTGCCAGAATGATTTCTTATGATATCAGAAAGTGCTGTATCATTAAGTGCTCTAAAATGTTAAGCATGCATTTCTCTAAATATACTATTTAAAGTATATGGGCCAAAAAAGTCATACCTTGATACATTCGACTTTTTACCTAGAAACCAAAAGGGAAGCAATAAAAATGCAATGTCATGCGAAGGTTTAGGCCACTTTATTGATACTGTCTAAAAACTAGCAGTAAAAATTAGCCACTACACCATTTATTTGACTGTACTTTATAGATATATCAAAACATGTATTGCTTCCAATGCAGGCATCAAGTGACATTACACAAGCAAGCTTAAAGCAAATTCTAATAAAAGCTTCTTAGGTCAATGTCCTACTTCAAAAGGAGGGCAAAGGTTTATTTACTCAGCCTCTGTAGAGGTAGAAGTAATTCAACTATCCTTCCAAACAGAAATGAAAAATGTGTCTGTTAAATTACCTCAGATCAATAATTCTCCTACAATTTGGCTGCCTATCATGTTAATTTATTATTAGCTTCTGGTAATATCAACACAAGTGCCTACAGTGATACAATACATATGTGTTTTTTAGCACATCACTACATTCTTAAAGCTTTTTGCTACATTAATACGCTGTATAAATAGTAGATGGGCCATTTTGTCGTTATGTTTAAAGTGATGCCATTTTTTGTTTACTGATAGAATACAAAATATTTGCTAAACTGTCATTAAAATTATCTAATAGGATCCAGAATTCAATATGAAAGCAGTTCTAAGCAGATCTACTGAGAAATCTTATAGTATTGAAATACAAATTTAATTTAAACAAATTTAAAAGTACATCAACTTATATTTATCTATATTCAGAAATAATACAGCATACAATAAGCAATACAGAAAGCTGTCATGTGATCATTGCTTCATACAGCACAATACAGTTGTTGATCCTGACTATTCTAGGTTTCAGACTGAAGGACAAGAAGGTGTCAGATATCAAAAGCTGAACTGGGTCCCTCTGTATACAAATTATTTGGTTTTCCATTGACTTATAGCTTTTACCAAAATTTGAGAAGGACTGGAATGTTTGAACAAGTAACAGAAAACTAGCTGAAGAAATAAAGTGTAGAGTATTGTTTCTGTTCTTTCAGACTAAGCAACTTAAAGTGTATTCTAAAATAATATATCAGTATAGAAAGTATACTTACAGATAGACAAGTTCTCCAGAAGAAAACGGCAAGTGTAGCAATTCCCACAAAGGCAGTGATAATAATGGGCTCCCAAGGAAGTCCATGAAAGTCAGGACCAGGTTGCATGTCTTCAGGTAACGTTGACATCAGCTACAACAAAGGACACATTTTTAAAAATATGGACAACTTCTTTGAAAGTCCATTCTTTGAGAGTTTACCAAGGTCTATTCTCAAGTGTGCTCCCTGTGATTGGTAATCTTGCTCCACAAATGCAGAGGCTAACATACTTGTTTTTTTAAAAAAGAATATTGACACAGATTTCAGCAGAATCAACAAGAGGGTAGTCATTCTGAAATAAAAGCTACTTTAAGAAGAACCAGCTATTCAAGCAATTTTCATCTGATTTGAATTTCCTTTGGAAAATCAGGGGGTTTCACCATTCCTATCTACACATACTTATTTTTCTTTTTAAAATTATAACTATTATGTAAAATATGGAAAATAAAAAATTACTGGCTTGCTTTGTTAATTTATGGATTTTAAAGTTTTTTAAAAAATTCCTCAGCTAAAACTTAAAAATGAATTATTATTATTATGTTTGTTTGTTTAATTTATACCCCACTTTACCCCTTATGCAAGCTCCAAGGCGGCTTACAAACATATAAAAAGGACCAAAGTTTTAAAAAGTATTCATATAAAAGTTTTTTAAAATCCAGTTAAATGACAACTCGGTTAAAAAAACATATTAAAATAATAGAATATACAATTAAAACATAGTAGAAAATATAAACACAAATAAAATAATTGTTCCATTAAAAGCTCTTTTATAGCCATATTAACTATAAGCCAGAGGCCTGCTTAAATAAAAATGTATTTGCTGGCAAAAGGAAAGGACAGAAAGATAAATAGAGCCATGCTCAAATCTTGCATACTCATGGCAGTTGTGACTTCCTTGACTATTGATCTGTAAGAGTTTTCATGTGTTCCTACGGCCTTCTATCTTGCTACACTTTACAATCTTTTCCAATGAGCCATGTTTTCTCATAAAAGGTCGTAACTAGGACTAAAATAATTAAAATGAAAAGTAATGTTGTTGCTAAAACCACTATCACTTAGCTGATGACTTTAAATACTTAAGAACAGTAAAATTCATGAAAAAGGAAGTCCTCTAACAAAAGGCTATTAAAGTTACAATGTACTTCACATGAGAGGGGGCTACTTTCACTCCTGTCCCCCACCAAGAAATATTTCCTTCATAAAAAGAAGTTAACAATTAAAGGCACCAAATAATTAATCCCCCCATATAAATTCCTTTTAACTACTTTGAACATGAGAATGACAAAACATAAAATAGATCTCTAAACTTTGAATGAAGAGGAATGCTGTCTACCTATGTCCAAAGAGATAAAGAAAACAATCTTATCTCCAGATCCCAACATTTTATCTTAAAAAAAATTAAATCATGCACTATTATGAAAGTAGTTGAATTCTTGACAGCGGGCTACTATACCAACCACCTGAGTTATACAAGTTTGTGTTTCACTCCTAGCCATTACAGTATGATAACCACAAGAATTAGTCAACACTGCAATTTCCTATACATGACAGATAGGAAATGTATTATCAATGCAAAAAAGAAACACCCTAAATTTACATGTGGTTTTCATTGCCAGGCAGTAACACCATATGGTTACAGTTACCATATGTTTTCTAATGTCAAGAGGAAAGTTTTTGAGGAAAAAGGTGAATTCCCAGAAGAATCACATGTTGCTTGATACAAGAATCTGCCATTTCAACATAATACATATTCTGAAAGTTTCTGATCCAGCCAGATCTTAGGAAACTAAGTAGATACAACTGCAGTTAGTGCAAAACTTACAGGTGACGTGAAAGCATATATACATGCATTACAATTCATAAGAAACTCATTAAAATATTTGAGAATAGTGCTTCATCTTTAAAGCTAACAACCATTTTAAAACCACCTGACCTCCTCTGCACCTGCCACGTCCATGAACAGAAGACAAACAAGATCCACCAAATCAGACCTAGGCTTGTTGTGGCTGACGTCTGCACTTTAGGCAACCTACTTGTACTTGTTTGTTTATTAAAGCAGAGAAACACCCTCACTTCGCCAGCAACAGCAGATCGCATTGAATTCCTGCTATATCTCCCTTAGGTGACTGGAGCGAGTTATACAGCCATGGCGTGTGTGTGGAATAAATGTGAAGGGGGCCAAGAAATCTCCAATAACAAGCTCTGAGGTAAAATGCGACATCTCCTGTCATGCTTTTAAACTGGCATTCAATCTACACCATAAAATTAATGCAGTTTGACTCTGCTTTAACTGCCACGGCTCAATGCTGTAGAATCCTGGGAGCTGTAGCTTTGGGTGAGGCACCAGCATTATTTGGCAGAGTCGGTGAAAGATCTTGTAAAACTACAACTCCCAAGATTCCAAAGCCTCGAGCCATGTGCTGATTCTACATTTAAGTTAGAGTGCACATGAATTTGGGAAACAATTTAAAACAACAACAACAATGAATTTATGACGCACCTCTCCCTGTGGCTCGAGGCAGGATGCAACATCATTAAAACAAAGAGATAAAACACTACTGAAAGACACACAGCAAGGTACTGGGTTAAAACTTACTGTATAATGGCAATGGGGGAAATGACAGAGGTGAGAATAAATATGGTATAGAGCAGTGGTCCCCAACCTTTGGGCATCCAGATGTTTTGGACGTCAGCTCCCACAGTTCCCAACAACTGGCTGGGATTTTTGGGAGTTGAAGTCCAAAACACTTGAAGGCCCAAAGGTTGGGAACCACTGGTCAAAAGAAAGACTGCAGATGCATCGAATACTGTAGAATTAATGCAATCTGACTCTACTTTAACTGCCATGGCTCAATGTTGTGGAACTGTGCTATTGCACAGGTCAACTTTGGTACTCCAGGTGCCTTGGACTTCAGCTCTCACAATTCCTAACAGACCCTTTCCTTTCCCCCCTCAGCTGCATACCACAAGGCACTGAGTTAAAACCCACTATTAAAATGCAGATTAAAATTCACAACTTAAAATATAGTGACACTAAATTTTAAGGGGAGAAAAGACAGGTGAAAAAAATGGTATAGAGCTTGGGCCCTCCAGGTGTTTCGGGCATTAACTCCCACCATTCCTAACAGCCTCGGGCCCTTTCCTTTCTCCCTCAGTCGCTTAAGCAGCTGATGGGGAAAGGAAGGGGCCTGAGGCTGTGAGGAATGGTGGGAGTTGGAGTCCAAAACACCTTGAGGGAAGACCCAGGCTTAAGCGGCTGAGGGGGAAAAGGGGGCCTGAGACTGTGAGGAATGGTGGGAGTTGAAGTCCAAAACATCTGGAGTTAGAGCCCAAGCTTAAGCGGCTGAGGGGAGAAAGGAAGGGGCCTGAGGCTGTGAGGAATGGTGGGAGTTGAAGTCCAAAACATCTGGAGTTAGAGCCCAAGATTAAGCGGCTGAGGGGGGAAAGGAAGGGGCCTGAGGCTGTGAGGAATGGTGGGAGTTGAAGTCCAAAACATCTGGAGTTAGAGCCCAAGCTTAAGCGGCTGAGGGGAGAAAGGAAGGGGCCTGAGGCTGTGAGGAATGGTGGGAGTTGAAGTCCAAAACATCTGGAGTTAGAGCCCAAGATTAAGCGGCTGAGGGGGGAAAGGAAGGGGCCTGAGGCTGTGAGGAATGGTGGGAGTTGAAGTCCAAAACATCTGGAGTTAGAGCCCAAGCTTAAGCGGCTAAGCGGGGAAAGGAAGGGGCCTGAGGCTGTGAGGAATGGTGGGAGTTGAAGTCCAAAACATCTGGAGTTAGAGCCCAAGCTTAAGCGGCTGAGGGGGGAAAGGAAGGGGCCTGAGGCTGTGAGGAATGGTGGGAGTTGAAGTCCAAAACATCTGGAGTTAGAGCCCAAGCTTAAGCGGCTGAGGGGAGAAAGGAAGGGGCCTGAGGCTGTGAGGAATGGTGGGAGTTGAAGTCCAAAACATCTGGAGTTAGAGCCCAAGCTTAAGCGGCTGAGCGAGGAAAGGAAGGGGCCTGAGGCTGTGAGGAATGGTGGGAGTTGAAGTCCAAAACATCTGGAGTTAGAGCCCAAGCTTAAGCGGCTGAGGGAAGAAAGGAAGGGGCCTGAGGCTGTGAGGAATGGTGGGAGTTGGAGTCCAAAACATCTGGAGTTAGAGCCCAAGCTTAAGCGGCTGAGGGGAGAAAGGAAGGGGCCTGAGGCTGTGAGGAATGGTGGGAGTTGAAGTCCAAAACATCTGGAGTTAGAGCCCAAGATTAAGCGGCTGAGGGGGGAAAGGAAGGGGCCTGAGGCTGTGAGGAATGGTGGGAGTTGAAGTCCAAAACACCTGGAGAAGATCCATGCTAAAGCAGCTGAGGGGGAAAGGAAGGGGCCTGGGGCTGAGAGGAATGGTGGGAGTTGGAGTCCAAAACACCTGGAGAGAGATCCATGCTAAAGCAGCTGAGGGGGAAAGGAAGGGGCCTGGGGCTGAGAGGAATGGTGGGAGTTGAAGTCCAAAACACCTGGAGAGAAGATCCATGCTAAAGCAGCTGAGGGGGAAAGGAAGGGGCCTGGGGCTGAGAGGAATGGTGGGAGTTGGAGTCCAAAACACCTGGAGAGAAGATCCATGCTAAAGCAGCTGAGGGGGGAAAGGAAGGGGCCTGGGGCTGAGAGGAATGGTGGGAGTTGGAGTCCAAAACACCTGGAGAGAGGCCCAAGTTTGCCCATGCTAAAGCAGCTGAGGGGGGAAAGGAAGGGGCCTGGGGCTGAGAGGAATGGTGGGAGTTGGAGTCCAAAACACCTGGAGAGAAGATCCATGCTAAAGCAGCTGAGGGGGGAAAGGAAGGGGCCTGGGGCTGAGAGGAATGGTGGGAGTTGGAGTCCAAAACACCTGGAGAGAAGATCCATGCTAAAGCAGCTGAGGGGGAAAGGAAGGGGCCCGGGGCTTAGAGGAATGGTGGGAGTTGGAGTCCAAAACACCTGGAGAGAAGATCCATGCTAAAGCAGCTGAGGGGGAAAGGAAGGGGCCTGGGGCTGAGAGGAATGGTGGGAGTCCAAAACTACAACTCTCAATTCCACAGCATGAGTCTGATGTCAGTGAGGAGAACCGAAGGGTCTGCCTGTCACCTACAGGTGGGAAGGAGGGCCTGGCTTGCTGAGGGGACAGGGACAAGGCCAAGGCCACTTCCCCCCTCCCCTCCCACCCGCTCCCCTCACCTGCAGGAAGCGGCCCGTGAGGGAAGCGTAGCCCTTGGAGAGCGGCCGGAGGAGCAAAGGGGTGGCTCCGCCTCCGGGCCCGCTGGAAGGCGGGGCGGCCTCCATGAGGGGAAAGGGGGCGAGCTCTGCCCTTGGCCTCTCCCGGCGCCGCGACAGCTGCTGCCCTCCTCCTCCTCGCCGCCGCCCTTCCCCCGCCTCGAGATTCCCTCAGGGACACGTCAACCCACGCTGACCCGCCTCCCTCCTCCTCTCGTGACCCTCTCGACGTCATCCACCCGGGCCGGTAATCTCGAAGAGGCGGTTAGAGGGGAAACCGGAAGTGGAAGTACCGGCGCCGGGTTCCGACCGGAAGGGGAAGGCTCACTCCCTCGCAGCTCTTCTGAGGGTTCGGTTTAGCATTGCCTTCGCTCCAGGCCTGGGCAAACTTGGGCCCTCCAGGTGTTTTGGACTCCAACTCCCACCATTCCTCACAGCCTCAGGCCCCTTCCTTTTCCCCCTCAGACACTTCAGCTTGGGTCTTCCCTCCAGGTGCTTTGGACTCCAACTCCCACCATTCCTCACAGCCTCAGGCCCCTTCCTTTCCCCCTCAGACACTTAAGCTTGGGTCTTCCCTCCAGGTGCTTTGGACTTCGACTCCCACCATTCCTCACAGCCTCAGGCCCCTTCCTTTCCCCCCTCAGACACTTAAGCTTGGGTCTTCCCTCCAGGTGCTTTGGACTTCAACTCCCACCATTCCTCACAGCCTCAGGCCCCACCTCACAGCCTCAGGCCCCTTCCTTTCCCCCTCCGACCCTTCAGCTTGGGAGGTCCTCCAGGTGCTTTGGACTCCAACTCCCACCATTCCTCACAGCCTCAGGCCCCTTCCTTTCCCCCTCAGACACTTAAGCTTGGGTCTTCCCTCCAGGTGTTTTGGACTCCAACTCCCACCATTCCTCACAGCCTCAGGCCCCTTCCTTTTCCCCTCAGACACTTAAGCTTGGGTCTTCCCTCCAGGTGCTTTGGACTCCAACTCCCACCATTCCTCACAGCCTCAGGCCCCTTCCTTTTCCCCCCCTCAGACACTTCAGCTTGGGTCTTCCTCCAGGTGCTTTGGACTCCAACTCCCACCATTCCTCACAGCCTCAGGCCCCTTCCCTTCCCCCTCCGACCCTCAAGGTTGGGTCTTCCTCCAGGTGTTTTGGACTCCAACTCCAACCATTCCTCACAGCCTCAGGCCCCTTCCTTTCCCCCTCAGACACTTAAGCTTGGGTCTTCCCTCCAGGTGCTTTGGACTCCAACTCCCACCATTCCTCACAGCCTCAGGCCCCTTCCTTTTCCCCCTCAGACACTTCAGCTTGGGTCTTCCCTCCAGGTGCTTTGGACTCCAACTCCCACAATTCCTCACAGCCTCAGGCCCCTTCCTTTTCCCCCTCAGACACTTAAGCTTGGGTCTTCCCTCCAGGTGTTTTGGACTCCAACTCCCACAATTCCTCACAGCCTCAGGCCCCTTCCTTTTCCCCCTCAGACACTTCAACTTGGGTCTTCCCTCCAGGTGTTTTGGACTCCAACTCCCACAATTCCTCACAGCCTCAGGCCCCTTCCTTTCCCCCCTCAGACACTTCAACTTGGGTCTTCCCTCCAGGTGTTTTGGACTCCAACTCCCACAATTCCTCACAGCCTCAGGCCCCTTCCTTTTCCCCTCAGACACTTAAGCTTGGGTCTTCCCTCCAGGTGTTTTGGACTCCAACTCCCACAATTCTCTCAGCCTCAGGCCCCTTCCTTTTTCCCCTCAGACACTTAAGCTTGGGTCTTCCCTCCAGGTGTTTTGGACTCCAACTCCCACAATTCCTCACAGCCTCAGGCCCCTTCCTTTTCCCCCCCTCAGACACTTAAGCTTGGGTCTTCCTCTCCAGGTGTTTTGGACTCCAACTCCCACATTCCTCACAGCCTCAGGCCCCTTCCTTTTCCCCCTCAGACACTTCAACTTGGGTCTTCCTCCAGGTGTTTTGGACTCCAACTCCCACCATTACACTCAGCCTCAGGCCCCTTCCTTTCCCCTCAGACACTTCAACTTGGGTCTTCCCTCCAGGTGTTTTGGACTCCAACTCCCACAATTCCTCACAGCCTCAGGCCCCTTCCTTTTCCCCCTCAGACACTTAAGCTTGGGTCTTCCCTCCAGGTGTTTTGGACTCCAACTCCCACAATTCCTCACAGCCTCAGGCCCCTTCCTTTTCCCCCTCAGACACTTCAACTTGGGTCTTCCCTCCAGGTGTCTTGGACTCCAACTCCCACCATTCCTCACAGCCTCAGGCCCCTTCCTTTCCCCCCTCAGACACTTCAACTTGGGTCTTCCCTCCAGGTGTCTTGGACTTCCACTCCCACCATTCCTTACAGCCTCAGGCCCCTTCCTTTTCCCCCTCAGACACTTCAACTTGGGTCTTCCCTCCAGGTGTCTTGGACTTCCACTCCCACCATTCCTTATTCCTTGGGTCTTCCCTCCAGGTGTCTTGGACTTCCACTCCCACCATTCCTTACAGCCTCAGGCCCCTTCCTTTTCCCCCTCAGCCTCTGAAGCTTGGGTCTTCCCTCCAGGTGTCTTGGACTCCAACTCCCACCATTCCTCACAGCCTCAGGCCCCTTCCTTTTCCCCCTCAGACACTTCAACTTGGGTCTTCCCTCCAGGTGTTTTGGACTCCAACTCCCACAATTCCTCACAGCCTCAGGCCCCTTCCTTTTCCCCCTCAGACACTTAAGCTTGGGTCTTCCCTCCAGCCCCACCATTCAGGCCTCAGGCCCCTTCCTTTCCCCTCAGCCTCTGCCTCAGGCCCCTTCCTTTTCCCCCCTCAGACTTGGGTCTTCCCACCAGGTGTTTTGGACTCCAACTCCCACAATTCCTCACAGCCTCAGGCCCCTTCCTTTCCCCCCTCACAGCCTCAGGCCCTTTCCTTTTCCCCCTCAGCCTCTGAAGCTTGGGTCTTCCCTCCAGGTGTTTTGGACTCCAACTCCCACCATTCCTAACAGCCTCAGGCCCCTTCCTTTTCCCCCTCAGACACTTCAACTTGGGTCTTCCCTCCAGGTGTTTGGGAGTTGGAGTCCAAAACACCTGGAGGGCCCAAGTTTGCCCAGGCCTGTGAGTCCAGGCTATGGACGAATAGGATTTGTACTTTTACAAGGCCTTGGGTGGCTTGGAGATTTCAGGGATGCATGGCTATGTTCCAGAAGCATTCTCTCCTGACGTTTCGCCTGCATCTGTGGCAAGGCATCCTCAGAGGTTGTGAGGTCTGTTGGAAACTAGGAAAATGGGGTTTATATATCTATGTAGGGTGGGAGAAAGAACTCTTTGTCTATTACAGGCAAGTGTGAATGTTGCACTTAGCCACCTTGATGAGCATTGAATGGCCTTGTAGCTTCAAAGCGACTAAAATGATCAAGAGCCTGGAGAACAAACCCTATGAGGAACGGCTTAAAGAGCTGGGCATGTTGACCCTTCAGAAGAGTTCAAGCGACAGGAAAGGACATTCCACCTGAACATGAGCAAGAACTTCCTGACTGTGAGAGCTGTTCAGCAGTGGAACGCTCTGCTCTAACCCTATGAGGAACGGTTTAAAGAACTGGGCATGTTTACCCTTCAGAAGAGTTCAAACGACAGGAAAGACGATTCCACCTGAACATGAGCAAGAACTTCCTGACCGTGAAAGCTGTTCAGCAGTGGAACTCTCTGCTCTAACCCTATGAGGAACGGCTTAAAGAGCTGGGCATGTTGACCCTTCAGAAGAGTTCAAACGACAGGAAAGGAGATTCCACCTGAACATGAGCAAGAACTTCCTGACTGTGAGAGCTGTTCAGCAGTGGAACTCTCTGCTCTAACCCTATGAGGAACGGCTTAAAGAGCTGGGCATGTTGACCCTTCAGAAGAGTTCAAACGACAGGAAAGACGATTCCACCTGAACATGAGCAAGAACTTCCTGACTGTGAGAGCTGTTCAGCAGTGGAACTCTCTGCTCTAACCCTATGAGGAACGGCTTAAAAAGCTGGACATGTTGACCCTTCAGAAGAGTAGGCTGAGAGGAGACATGATATCCACGTATAAATATGTGAGGAGAAGTCATAGAAAGGAGAAAACTTGTCCTCTGCTGACGTGGAACAATGGCTTCAAACGACAGAAAAAGAGATTCCACCTGAACATGAAGAAGAACTTCCTGACTGTGAGAGCTGTTCAGCAGTGGAACTCTCTGTCCCAGACTGTGGAGGAGGCTATTTCTTTGGAGGCTTTTAAACAGAGGCTGGATGGCCATCTGTCAGGGAGCTTTGAATGCAATTTTCCTGCTTCTTGGCAGAGGGTTGGACTAGATGGCCCACGAGGTCTCTTCCAACTTTATGATTCTGTGATTTTATAAGCCTGGCTGGTTGCTGCCTGGGGGGATCCTTTGTTGGGATGTGTTGGCGCTAATTGATTCCTGTCTGGAACCCCCCTGTTTTTTTTAGTGTTGCTCTTTATTAACTGTCCTGATTTTAGAGTTTTTTAAATACTGGTAGCCAGAATTTGTTCATTTTCATGGTTGCCTCCTTTCTGTTGTCTGGAATTCCAGACAAGAATCAATCGGGGCCAGTTAACTCCTTCCAAGCAGCAGCCTGCCAGGCTTTGAAGCTATAAGGCCATTAAATGCTAATCAAGTTGACCAATTGCAACATTCACACTTGCCTCAAACAAGCAAGAGTTCTTTCTCCCACCCTGGACATTATTCCACAGATATATAAACCTCACTTGCTAAAAGACCTCACAACCTCTGAGGTTGCCTGCCATAGATGAGAGAATGCTTCTGGAACATGGCCATACAGTCTGGAAAACTCACAGCAACCCAGATCTCTTGTGTGTTTGAGGCAAGTGTGGATGTTACAATTGGCCACCTTGATTAGCATTGAATAACCTTGCAGCAGACAAGAGATCTTCCTCCCACCCTGGACATTATTCCACAGATATATAAACCCCGCTTGCCTATTTTACAGAAGACCTCCAAAGCTCAGAGGATGCCTGCCATTGATGTAGGCAAAACTTCAAGAAAGAATACTTCTGGAACATGGTCATGCAGCCCAGAAAACACAACAGTACAGTGATTATAATTATGAAAAGCCTTCCACAACACATTACAAGGCCTTGTCTGCTCAAGCATACCAAACTACAGCTCCCATTACTGCAAAGATTTGAGCCATGGCAGTTAAAGTAGTGTCAGCATTAAGTCAGTGTAGATCAGGTATGGGCAAACTTGGGCCCTCCAGGTGTTTGGGATTTCCAACTCCCATAATTCCTAACAGCAGGTAGGCTGTTAGGAATTATGGAGTTAAAAGTCCAAAACACCTGGAGGACCCAGGTTCGCCCATGCCTGGTGTACAGTATGGTTCCCTTATCTGTAAACCACAGATAGTGAATCCTACTGAAATCTACTTTCAGTCCAAGGATACTGAAGAATCACACTGAAAGACTTAGAAAATGCCAAGGGAGGGTGTATCATGTCAGATGTGGATAAATGAAACCACAGATACCAGCCTTGTGGATATGGGGCCATGCAGTATCTCCTGGACGAAGTATTTACCGTATTTTTCGCACCATAAGACACAGTTTTTTTCCTCCCAAAGTAGGAGGAAAATCAGCCGCGTCTTATGGAGCGAAGGGGGAGGCGATAGTAAGCCTTTCCCTTGGCCGCCTCCTCCTCGGTCCCGCCTCCTCCGCCGCCGCCGCCGCCCTACCTCTGCCTCCCTCCTCGCCGCCGCGCAGGCAGTAGGTCCCGAGCGCACCAGGCGTGCCTGCGTCAGCGCGCCAGGCGCGCCTGCGTCAGACGTCAGACACGCTTGGGACCTACTGCCCATGCGCGCGCATGGGCAGTAGGTCCCAAGCGCGCCAGGCGTGCCTGCGTCAGCGCGCCAGGCGCGCCTGCGTCAGACATCAGACGCGCTTGGGACCTACTGCCTATGCGCGACGGCGGCAAGGGAGGGAGGCAGAGGTAGGCGGCGGCGGGCGGCGGAGGAGGCGGAGGCGGGACCGAGGAGGCGGCCAAGGGAAAGGCTTAGGATGGCGGAGGGCGCCGAGGAGGGTCCACCCTTCCAGGTGGGCAGGCCGCGCTTCAAGCAGGCAAGCGCCGGGGGCCCACTTTTTGGCTCAAAATATTTTTTTCCAATTTTCCTCTTCTAAAATCTAGGTGCGTCTTATCAGCAGGTGCGTCTTATGGTGCGAAAAATACGGTACTTCCCTCTGCTATCCAGAGAGTTATCATGAGGAAAGCTGTCTGCACTGAAGCTGTACCATCAAGCCTTGTTTCTACAACAAGCCATTTTTCCCCAAAATGAGACAGAAAGTTAGTTGAAATCTTCTGAACAGGCACAGACAACAAAACAAACTCCACAGCGGTGTTAACCCTTCCCTCTGCTATCCAAAATACACACACGTATGTGTTTGGATGGAGTTACACTTTAAAAAATGTACTTGTTCCAACCTATATATACAAATACAATTTAAGAACAAACCGACAGAACCTATCTTGTTTGTAACTTGGGGACTGCCTGTATAGTTTTAAAGACAATAATGCATCCTGCAGTGGAGTTGTGGATGAGTTGGCCTACCTAATAAATTTTAGACTACAAATCCCACAATCCCATAACACTGGTCTTGGTTGTGCCACTGGGGTTTGTAGGTGAAGATGCATAGAAAAGTATAATCCCCTTCTACCTATTATCTTTTTAACACAAGCTATAATAATATTATTTCAGACATTTATATCCTGTCCTTATCCCTGGGGCGGGGGGTACGGGACTTCAGGATGACTCACAACCAGTAACAATTAGATGCTAAACAAACAATAGTAATAACATCAAATTATAAATAACCATTTAAAAGATAAATCCAAATCCAGAGTCATAATCCATAATGCCCATTGTCTGTCACACAAGCCATTTGAATTATTATCGCTGTGTCTGCTGCTCGAATGCTTGGTCCCACAACCATGATTTAAGTTTTTTCCTAAAGGATAGGAAAACTGCTTTCCTTCCTCTTTAGCAGAAGAAAAGATGGAGATACAGCAAGATGGGATTTCTAAGCCTGTAGTTGAGAGGTGGGTTGCCAGTACTCAAACCATACATGTCTGTTAAGGCCAATGAAGCCTTGTTAAATGTAAACTATGTATTTTACTTAAAGAGCCTACCAAAATCTGAATGCTGCAGTTAATGTGTATGGGTAACCATTTTTATGATCTGTTTTGAAGTTCACAACTGCCATCATGCATTACTTTGTTCCACTGCAAATTTAAAGGTCTGAATGAAATTAGCTGAATAAAACAAAAGGTGTAACCTTCAAGACTTTCATGCATAACAGCAGATACCACTAAATTCAGCTGAACTTGCTACTGAACTTGCTACTGGCATGCTATTCAAGGGAGCAATTCTAGTAATGTGAACACTGGAGTGAATCCCCCAAAATCATGTTGGTATTTCTACACAGAATTAAAACAGCTTAAAGTATCTTGATTTTTAAATCAAATATTGCTTGATTTTTAAATTAAACATGGCTAGAAATGTATATACATACAGGGCATTATATGCAAAAGTAGGTAAAATACTTACAATATCTTTGAGTGGTTGTATATTTTCCTTTGCTAACTGCACTGCATCATCTAAGGAGCCATGAATATATGGAGCAGCGGAATCTCCTTCAGGTGGACTGCTAACCTCCTCCATTATGTTATCCTTCACTTCAAGCTGACCTGTCAAAAACAAAATTTCACAAACTATTTTGGCAAGGTTTTTTCTTTTTGAAATGTATGTGTGTACTTAAATAATCTAACATGTTATCTGATCATAGTAATCATTTTTGGGAGGTAAGAGTGCATCTACTCTGTAGAATGAATGCAGTTTGGCAACATTTTAACTGTCATGACTCAATGATATGGAGTCCTAGGATGAGTAGTTTAGTGAGGCACCAGCATTCTTTAGCAGAGAAGATTTAAAGTCCTTGAAAAATTACAATGTCCATGATTCCATAGCACTGAGGCATGATAGTAAAAGTGGTGTCAAACTGCACTAATACACAGTGTAGCCGCACCCATTATCTTCTCTGAACCCACCAGCACTTGCCACTGACCACCACTGGTCCAAGGACCACCACTTTGACTAGCAATGGTTTATACCTCTTTGGATTTCTTTTACCACAAATGCCTCTAAGTGGGCACTGAAAACAACTTTGGCATAAACTTGGGCCTCTGGGCATTTCAAGTCCAGGAAAGTCTTAGTTTGCAAAATTAAATCAGCTAGAAAACAACTTCAATCTGACATTCTGTTACAAAAAAGCCTTCCCAAAAATGGCAACATGGGCTGGAAGGGAAGTGAAACTGTCCAAAATGTGTAAGGGGGCAGTTTTTGCAACACAAAAAGGTAGAGGTACTGGGGGCTTCAGAAATAATTGGTTTGGGTTTGTTTGTTGGGGTTTTTTTTGTTGTTGATGGAGTTATGCCTGCCAAAATGGCAACTAAGTGCTTCACAATTCTTAGGGAGGGGGGACCCCTTATATTCTAAATATATTTTCCAGAGCGGGTTCCCAACCCACATAACACATTCTAAGGATACGAGGCCACTACACAATGCTAATGGAAGCAGCTTCCACCACAGAAGTGCACTATTGGGTGCTGTCCTTTGATCCCCCCCCCCCCTTTATAGAAAACACTTAAAGAAGAATAAAGGTATCAAGAAACTTACCTGCCATAAAGTCTTTCTCAGTTGCAGAACCAGCCAGCTCTTTTTTATCATTGTCAAATAGCTCTTTAATCCCTGTATCATCCAAAATTCCAGTTGCTTCCAAAATGTTCCCATCCCCTTTTGGTTGATCCAGAATTTCTTTTTTTGAGATATGATCTGCATCAAGTGGAGGTTTTTCATCTATTCTCTCATCAGGGCTTTGTTGGCTGTCATGGTAAATTTGTCTTCCATTAGCTATGGTGAACATAAGTATACATATATATTTTAGTTAGGCTGTAATCACCAGGACCCTGTCTACTTGAAATAAATCATGCATGTTCAGATCCATCTTTCTGTATACTTTCAGTGACACCTAGAAAGTACCAGCACCACATTTGTGAAAAGATGTAAAAATATGCACTGCAAAGACTTTTGAGTACTAGTTAGCTTTTAAAAATTACTTTTTTATTTTCCCTTTCTTCAGTCATGGAACTTAAGGTGACATGATCTTACGTCAACTTGCTTAACTACGCTACTTCAGCAAACTTGCAAGTATTCTCCGACTTTCCAAAGTTGAAGAAATGGAGTGTATATTTTACAGAAAATGGTTACTTTTTTGGACTATATGTGGCTGATAAAGGTAAGAACCCTGTGGAATCAGAGTTCAGCATCCTCTGGAGAGGCTGTTCACTCCAGACTTATCACTTTGTAAGACAGCGAACTGATTATTAGGGAATAGGGCTAGTTTCCCTAATATTTCCCTCTTTGCATTTCTAGTAAGCCCTTATAGAAAGCATTTGAATACAGCTTCAGAAGTTCCTGCTGCAATGATAAACTTATGCCTGGATTGCACCACCTCAGGACATGGGTGGGATGTAAGTTATTTCAAATAGGAAATTACAGGTTGGGCAGAATATATTTTAGTCCAACCTGTTTTCTGTTATCCTAGTTTCTTGTATGGAAGGTATGTTTAATGTGTGATTTTATTTTGTTGTATTATTTTATATTGTTTAGTGCATTTTTTATGATTTACTTACTTGTGTTTTGTTTTGTATTATTCTATGGTCCGAGGAAATGCTCTATGTTCCTTTCAAACACATCATGATGTGACTTGTAACTGTTTTAATGTTTTACTGTTTTATTGTATGGCTGCATGGCTATCACATGCAGCTTGTTTTATATGTTGTGACCCACCCCGAGCCTGCAGGGAGGAGCGGAATACAAGTCCAAATAATAAATAAATGAATAAATAATGCACTGTGGGGCTTGGCCTCATGTAAGCAGCCCTGAGTCCCCATTGGGGAGATGGTAGCGGGGTATAAAAAAGATGATGAATATTATATTCCATTATGCATTCAGAAACAGATCGGGTGTGTGCAGATTTACTATCTTAGAATTTAATCAAATGGCTTACCTGACAACCAAGCCTGAAAGCACAACTGAAGTATAATAGGCTGGAATAACACAGTATTCCATACGCATACCAGCTAGCCAACTTCTACAGAAGTGTCAATCTTAAGCATGCTTTCTTAGATATGCTATTGTAACTTTGTTAATGTTTTCAAAACTGGGGTGAAAGTTGTGAACAGTTTTTTTTTAATTAAAGTGTTTCTGTTCTTTTGAGATGGGACTCAAGGGATGCTAATCTTTTCTGAAGTCAAAATATCTCACACAAAAAACATTTGCCTCAAAATTTCCATGGATGGAGTCCGTGAACTTGACAACCTATTCATTTCAAGTTTTTCATCTTAGAAGTGGCACAACTTGTTGTATGGTTAACCCTTAGAGATGTTATCAGTTAATTATTTCATTTTGACTTTGAGCCCACCAACTGTGTTAAAATGCTTCCTTGACACATATGCCAATCAAGTAGTGGAACACTTAAAATTTCTTTCCAGCTTAGTATGTGCTTAAGTGACTGGGGTATATGGCTTTTTAAAAGCCTATCACCAATGTGGTATACTGCATGATCCTATGCATACTCAGCAGTTCAGTCTCTTAATCAGGTTTACTTCCAAGTAAGTGTGTATAGTATTGTAACCTGAAAATCTTACCTGTAGTGGATTCACTGGGATCTGTCTTAGATTCTGGAAAGGAGGCAAGTGGAGTGCTCTCACTAACTGGAGAGTATTTTTGCCTTAAAGAATACATCAGCTCTTGAATATCATCCATTAAGGCAGCTTCCTCATCAAACAAATCAATTTCCTTGATTACTTCTTCTTTATTTTCTGCCTCCCTTTCATTTAAAGCTTTATTCAAAACATCCAAAATGTTAGTTTCAGAAGATTCAAGGATCTGGTCTAAAGCATTGTCAGTGTTCTCATAGTTGCCACCCTGTTTCTGAGTAAGCTGCAGCTCCAACTGCATGTCCTGAAATAAAGATTCTATCCTGAAGACATGTTCTTCCCCAACATACTTTTGTATGCGTGCAATACGTTTTTCATCAAGGAATTCTTTTATTATAGTGAGCTGCATGATGGACTCACTGTATTTTGACTCAATGGCTTCATTTGTGTCTTCCATGACACTTTTAGGACCATGTGAGTGTTCATGTTCACCTTCTGTCTCTTCCGTTGAAATCTGTAGCTCTTCAAGGCTGTTCTGTGAAAAATCTTTCGGAAGATGCTTCTTGGTTTCATTAAAATCATCTTCGTCTTCCAATTCAGATATGTGTATTGACGTTATTTCATCATGGTTATTCTTTATTTCATTATTCTTCTCAACTTCAGACAATGTTGTTCTGTCCACTTCCTGTTGTCTTTCCTCTTTGCTTACTTGCACTCCTCCATAGTCCTCATTAAAATCCCCTGTGCCAGCTTCTTTCTTGGCCTGCTCAAATGTTGTACTTGCTTCCTCTCCCATTTCATCAACAGGATTAGCAGCTCTTGAAATAGCATCATCTGGCATTTGTGGCAGGGGGTCTGAGCTTTCAGCATCTAAAGTGAAACCTTGTTCATCCATATGTTTTGACAACTTTGCACTAACTGCATTTTCATCTTGTAATAACTCCTCTTCTGGTTCTTCTGCGAAATCATCTTCTTCCTCTTCTAGCTCCAGAGACAGGAGTTGTTCTGTGGGGGATTTGTCTCTTTCCATATCTGTCCCAGGAACCTTGTCCAAGTGTTCAGCTTCATTTTTAACAATATTTTGAGGAGTAAAGTTTTTATGTTGTGTTGCTGTCTTGGATTCTTCCAAAACATACTCTTCCTTTACTGTTTTCTTGCTACCTGTATGGTGATCCTCCTCTTCTTCCTCTTTGCTGTCTTCTGAATCCTGTGTTACAGTGTCTTGCTGAGACTGTTTGGTAGGCACTTCAGGATCTTTCTCTATGGACGCGTTTTCTACAGTTGAATGATTTGTTTGTTTCTTACTGCCAAATATTTTTTTGAGTTCAAAATCTCCATTTTGCTTCCTATCATAATTTGTGTCGCCTTCCAAGACCTCATCATTATCTAGATCGCTTTCAGAGCCATTTGTTGATTCCTTCAATAAGTCTGGTACAATACTCAATGGCTGTTTATCCTCTTCATCTTTTTTTACTGTTTTTTCCCATAGGTTTTTGTGTTTTGTATCGTTTTCCAAGCTATCATCCACATTTCTCTCTTCTTCCGTTTTCTTATCTTTCCTTACCTTATGAAGGGAAAAGCCTTCTGTTTCATCTTTGATGTCATCTAGGGGTGGCTTTAATACATTTGCATTTGTTTCCACTGATGCTTTAGATTGCTGGTTATCTCCATAACTGGAAAGTGCATCAAAGTTATGTGTAGGAGTGCTGTGCACTTCTTCCTCCATAATAGTTTTTTCCTCAGTTTGTGCGTGATCTTCCTCATAATCCTGAGTTGTATACTTTTCCCCCGCAGGGTTTTCAGTATGTGCGTTATATTTCTGCTTTGTAATAAGATCATGTTCTGACATTAGGGGATCATCTTCTGATGAGAATTCAGAATTAGTTAACTCATCTTCTACATCTTCCTTCCTGTTGATTAAGGTTTCCTCTTCTTCCTCCTCTTCCTCTTCTTCTTCCCCCTCTTCTTCTTCCTCCTCTTCCTCCTCATTTTGTTCCTTGAAATCAACCTTATTGCTTACAGTTTCATCTACTGTTCTTTCACCTCCACTGACAATTGCAAAAAAATTGTCCCCTAAATGTGTTAATAAACCAGAGTTGTCCTTTTTTTCATGAATTAATTTTGCGGTAGCTTTACCAGTGTTATCATAATCAAGCTCAGATGTTTCTGAGTCAGATGACATCTTTTTAGGCTCTGTATCTTCCAAAGGTTTGATTTCTCCTTCTGTAAAAGGCAGTAAAGGAATTACTTCTGATTGCTGCTTTGGTTCTTCTAGCTTCTCTGTTTCATGAGAATCAATGTCCAGATCTTCTCCCAAATCAGCATCAAGTGATGTAACAAGGGTAGTTGCCTCATCATCAGATACAATGGCATCTGCTGTTGAGCCAAATGTTGTTTTCAGGTCCGCTGATACATCTTGACGTAAAAGTGTGTAAGCCCCATCATCTTTGCCCCCATAATCTGATTGGTTAGGTTTTCCCTGAGATATGTTAGAGTTTTTGGCACTTTCATGTTTTGGCACTTTTAATGTTTCTTGCAGAATTTCTTCAAAAGGCTGAGGTGCACTTTGGTCTCCCTGAGAATTATCTGTATCACTATTTACAATGAGGTCTTCACTCTTGGAATCAAGAGCTTCCTCTACATTCTTTTTATTATCAAATAGAACATTGTCTTTTTCTCCCATTTTGGCATTGTTCTTGCTTTCTTCTTCTGAGCCTACTTCAAAACCATCACTCTCCAGATTGGTCCCTTCAGTTTCTTCTTCCTTTTTAGTTTCCAGCTCAGTTTCATCATCATTAATAGCTAGTATATCTTCTGATACCTTTAAAAGGTCATCCACATTATAATTATCAAAATCATCTTTGCCTCCATCAAAGCAAACAAAATCTGTTTCCTGAAAGGAGATAAAATCAATTTTAGTAACTAAAGAAAAATGGCTTTTCCACAAAAAAATTGCCACATCTTATTTTCTCTTTTATTTTAGGTGAAATTAGTTTTATTATACCAGGGCTGTCCAACTGGCGGCCCGGGGGCCGTACACGGCCCCCCAGCCTGTTGGACACGGCCCCCGCTATGCCCCTGGCCGCCATTAAAAATTTTTTTTTAAAAAAAATTCTAACTTTTTTTTAAAAAAATGGCGGCCGGGGGAGGCGGGCAGGGAGGAGGAAGAGAGCTAGCTCCTCCTCCCTGCACCGCCCCCTCCGTCCCTCTCGCCGTGCCGAACAAGAGCAGGAGGCGGTGCCAAGGGCAGCGCGTCACGCCAGGCCTCTGATGCGCTGCCCTTGGCGCCGCCTTCTGCTCCTTTTCGCCGGCTCCCCCTCCCTAGGAAGGGCGGGGGAGCCGCGAAAAGAGCAGTAGCGGCACCAAGGGCAGCGCGTCACGCCAGGCCTCTGACGCGCTGCCCTTGGCACCGCCTTCTGCTCCTTTTCGCCGGCTCCCCCGCCCTAGGAAGGGCGGGGGAGACGGCGAAGGAGCAGTAGGCGGCGCCAAGGGCAGCGCGTCAGAGGCCTGGCATGACGCGCTGCCCTTGGCTCCGCCCCGCCCCATCCCCGCCCCACACGTGGCCCCGCCCCCTGCTCACTGATCACCTACGGCCCCCGAGGTGATCAGTGACACTTCTTCCGGCCCTTGGGTCGGAAGAAGTTGGACAGCACTGTATTATACTATTAAAATCTGCAACTAAATTATCAGATGGAAAGTGGAAACATGGCCTATCCAAGATTTTCAAAAAGTTTTACACTGCAAATCTATGCCTCCTAACGTGAGAGCAAAGCAAATTTAAGCATAGTCAGATATAGATAGTAAAGGTAAAACTTTCCCATTGACATTAGGTCTAGTCGAGTCCAACTCTGGGT
Source organism: Anolis apletophallus (assembly GCA_030556195.1). Lineage (NCBI taxonomy): Eukaryota > Metazoa > Chordata > Lepidosauria > Squamata > Anolidae > Anolis > Anolis apletophallus. The sequence goes on from JARBWK010000003.1 coordinate 189,939,307, forward strand.
GGGGGTGCTCATCTCAATTTCTAAGCTGAAGAGTTGGAATTGTCCGTAGACACCTCCAAGATCAAATGGCCGGCATGACTGCATAGAGCACCATTACCTTCCCACAGAAGCGGTACCTATTGATCTACCCACACTTGTATGTTTCCGAATTGCTAGGTTCGCTGAAGCTGGGTCTAACAGTGGGAGCTCACCCTATTTCCCAGATTCGAACCGGCAACCTTTCAGTCAGCAAGTTCAGCAGCTCAGCAGTTTAACCCACTGCACCACCAGGGGGGGTCTGATATACATACAATATCGCAATTAATGAGCCAAATGTGTTCTTGACTATTATTCCTTTGAGGAGGGGAAATGGTACGAATAATATGAAATTAATAAGGGTAGGTCCCTACATTATAAAAAATAATACTGTAATGTTTCAGTCAACTTTTTATTCAAAGCTATCAGCAATGGATGTGAGGACTGAACAAGCAGGTCACCCTTATGTAAAGAAACGAAAATATTTTAATCCTCTTGTAGACCATTGGAAGGTTTCTTGCAAAATAAATTCGGTAATGACATTCTCTTTCTATAACCAACACAAATTCTCTTATGATTCCCATTTTGGTGGTAAAATTAATAGAGCTATGTTTTGTTTTGAACATGCTGGGGGAGCTTATGTACTCTTCCCCTTTTCTCTTTGTTTTGCTGTTCCTCCATGTCCATTGAAGGCTTCTGGAGGCAGCTGCCATTTATCTTTCTAGCAAGCATATAACTACTGAAGGACAAGCTAAATCCTGCTCTTCCCAGCTCAAACTAAGTTGCATTGTTTACTGCAGACACACTGCTGCAACTTGACACTGCAAGTCCATGTTTTCCCAGGTTTCTGTATCCTCCTAATGCTATTGTTAAAAGCATTCAACTAGACAGAAGTTGAGGAAGAAAATGAGAATTGCATAAAACAGAGCCTCACTGTCAGAAGCTTTGTTAACTGAGGTATGCCTGTATCTGTATCATTGTTAATATCTTTTATATACCACCCTTCCCCAGACCCAGGATTTTGTGTTAAATAGGCACAGAATCAAGGTGCATAACACACAAAAGTGGTAGATTGGAACATATGGAGACTTACATATTATTATTAAAAGTAGTATTTAACAAGAAAGAGGATGGGGCTTTAATCGTGGATATCTTTAAGAATCTGCCTAAGAGCAGGTCCAACTACTAGTCCACCAAATTCTCCATGGTCTAAGGCAGAGCTTTCCAAATATTTCACTTTTTTAGACATGTATCATTTTGCAACACACAGTAATTCAGTTTTACTGGTAAACCAAAGGTTAAACCAACTACTTCTAAGAGATACAAACATATATGTAAATTGTAATAACAAAATGTATGGGGACACAACATATCTCATGGAAACCTTTCGTTTATATTTTTTTAAATCTTGGCTTTTCTTCGTGAATGAAGATTCAGGAAAGACTCATCCCACGCTTTCTACAAGCGCATTGATGATTCGGAGGTTGGATGTGTCCTTCGAGCCTGTGCAATGGATTTTTCTGGTGGCCTCACCCTTTAAACCAGGAGTGCTCATTAGGTAGATCATGATCTACTGGTAGATCTCGAAGGGCATCCTGGTAGATCTTGAAGGGCGTCCTGGTTGATCCCAGGCAGATCGCAGGCACAGTGTGTATGGCTCCCATGCCATTTGTGAGGAATGCTCAGGGGCTTATTATACTCACATTTAGTTGAATTCAGTCTTAAAATATATTATATGGCTCTCACTGAAATAAATTTCCTAATATTTTGCTTTTATGGCTCTCTGAGTAGTGGGTAGGTAGATCTTTGGGACTTGGTTGTTTTATAAGTAGCTCGCATGCTGGAAAAGTGTGAGCACCCCTGGGTTAAACCAAAGGTTCATCTGCCGGGGCCTAGCAAGCTGGGATATATTTAAAAATATATGATTGGTAAGATACATTTCTAAGATTTTTGCCATTTCTTGTTACATTTGCGTGACATAGCTATGCACTGCAGCTGACACACTAATGTGTATTGACACATAGTTTGGAAAGCTGTTAAAGGCTCACTACTGGTAAAGGCTGTTACTTTGTTTTGATTCCATACCTAGTCTGTTAGATGCAGGATTTTTTTTAAACCTGCAACAACTCCAAAACAATACAAGAGTTACTGATGATTGGACCTGTGGCCTTCTGCATGGAAAGCTTATGTTCTTCCACTGAGTTACAAACATTCCACTTACTTGGAAGTTAGACCTATGGAACACAATGGGACTTGCTCATGGATAAATGTACATAGTATTGCACCCCAAGCAGGCCAATACAGCATTTAGCATATGCCTGTATAATATGACTCAGAAAGTCTTGTACTGTGGCCTGCAAGTGTTTTGACAAGTCTCCTGTATTACAAGTTCTGCTTGTGCAGAACAAACAAAGTTTAATGACTTACTAGCAAGCTTTCATAAATGGTTAGTAGACTACATTCAGCTTGGCAGGTCACAAGATACATGGGTAAACTGTCTCTCCTGAAACATTGCTCCAAATAGAGAAACTAATTGTTCTCAACCAATTGGTTTGAGGAATGAGACAGGTAATTTAAAGAATTTTTATCCACTTCTTCCCTGCCAGCTTTCCCCCAGTCCATTTATATGTCTGGTTGTTGTTTTTAGACATAGAGTCATCTATAATATGCCCAAACCCTTCGAAAAAACGGCATACAGAATAAAACAAATATACAAATAACTTACATCTGTTGGCAATTCTAGCTCATCATGGGTATAAATATGATTTATTTCAAGTAAGTCCTTTGGAAAATATCCAAATTCATTTCCAACCTATAAAGGAGGAAAAATGGGGAGAAAAAGATCAATATAAGAAAAACTATTTTTGAAATATATATACAAAACATTTCTGATTTTTTTTAAAAAAGAAAAACTTTTTTTAAAAAAATATAAAAACACTTCCGTTTTTTTTTTAAAAACCAGCTATGAAATAGGGATTTTGCAGAAGCAGAGAACAGTCTCTTCCCAGAGGCTTGACCCAGCAGGATCAAATCCAGAGATACTGTATGTCTAATAAGACTAATTTCTGCCACAAGGTTTTGAAGTATTTTTTTTTCTTTTAAGGCAAAAACTAGACTGCAACTACGTATATGATACATAGCAATTCAGTTGTTGACTGTACCGCTCTTATACTTTTTCCAACTGTACAATATAATTTTTAAAGTTTCAGTGGCTATAATTGTACACAAGATTTCAAAATGGGGATACACCATGAGTTTGTATAAAGGCAGTATGGGACTGACAGATTATTTGAATACCCTTTCTAATAACTACAAATAAGAAGTTTGTCTCCCTTTTTTAAAACAACATTTACAGAATTTTTACTACATTTTCACTGAAGTCAGTCACTTCCAGGTCAAACACCATCAGTGTATATGTGAGGCTGGTATCCTTTGCCCTAATATGCATGGCTTCACTGGCTCACACTGCAGCTCATTTACTATTCTATTCTGCAACGAATTACATTTAGTAGTACTGTGTTGTTGTTATTGTGTGCCCAAGTCATTTCTGACCTATAACAACCCTACAAGGTCCCCACCACAGGGTTTTCCGAAAATGTTCAAGGTGGCGCTGTCTTTTCCTTCTGAGACTGAGCGAATGTAACTTGTCCAAGAACTACGGCCAAGCAAGGATTTGCCCATTGGTTTCACTATACTGCACTATAAAATTAATTCAGTTTGACACTATTTCCACTGCCGAGGCTCAAAGTTAAGGAATCCTGGGATTTGTAGTTTGGTGAGGCACCAGCACCCTTTGCCAGAGAAAGCTACAATCCTTGTAAAACTACAACTCCTAGGATTCCATAGCATCGAGCCATCGCAATTAAAGTGGTGTCAAAGTGCATTAATTCTACAGTGTAGATGCACCCCTAGCCAGACAACCAAATGCTACAAAACACTGAAACTGCTAGAAAACCCTCCAGTGATTCAGAGCAACCACTCTGGGGCCTTAGGAAAGGAACGGTTTTGAGAATTCCTATTAACTTTGTCTTAAATGTAGCCAAAGCAATGTTTTTCAGAAATGCAGACTATGTGATAGTAATTTCAGAATTAAAACAAACATTTTCCATAGCTAAGGGTTGTATAACTAGTACAGTGATTGTGGTGCTAGTGTGGGAAGGAGAACTGCTATGCCTCACATGATGCTAGAGTGTAGCACAGCAGTTCTCGTTTGTGCCTGGTGGGCAGGGGCCAGGACCTGGGGTCCCATTAGCATTAGAACCAGCAGTGCCAGAACTTGATTCAGAGGATGAGCTAGATGACTGGGGCGAAGGGCACAGAGAGCTTGGCATGGGAAGAAATGTTGCTTGGCCCTAGCGAAGACATAGATAACCAGGTGCAGATGGATAGCGATTCGGGATCTTATGAACACCCAGGGAGGAATTCTCAGGAGCCTCAGGGGAAAACATGGATGAAGGCGCATGGGAAATGGCTAGGGAGGAGAGCTCCCAGGGAGATAGAAACACAGCTGCGGAGAGACAAGGTCGAACCTTTGATAGGAGACGGAACATCGAGTCTAGCAGAAGGGAATGGTCGAAGAGCATAGACCGGCCGAGGTCCGTGAGCAGCGATTGGAGACGAAGAAGCCTAGAGCGTCGGGGACCTCGGCCGAAGGATTAAGTATAGGATCCGTGGGAACGAATCCTCAGTCTTCCGGCCACGTCTTTCCTGAATAGGCGTGAAGCGGAGTGGGACCACGAAGCTAAGCTAGCCCGTGGTCATCAAGCCTTGCCTTGCCTTGCCTTGTTTCCTGATCCGCATGGTTTTGCGGAGCCTTGTCTTGTATCCTGATCCACACGGTTTTGTGGAGCCTTGCTGAACTTTAAGCTTTGCTGAACTTCAAGCCTATTGCCACGTTTCCTGAACTTTGTTACTTCAAACCTTTTGGATTGTTTTACTATTCTATTGGACAAAATCTTTGAGCTGTTTTTATATTCAATAAACTAGTTAGCCTTCAGTTTGTCTCTGTGTGTGTGATTAAGGGGCCGGTCAAGTCCGTGCATCGTGACAGTGAGCCCCACTATCTAATTTTAATCTGTGTTAATACCCTCTAGAACAGTCTTTCTCAACCAGTGTGCCATGGCACACTAGTGTGCCGTGACGGACCTCCTGCTGTGCCGCGAGAAAAGCTCTCTGCCCCCCTTCCTTCCCCCCTCCTCCTGCTTGGGGGAGGAGGAAGGGCTGGGCAGTGGCGAAGAAAAAGAAGAAGGGACCCGAGGCGCCGCCTCCTTTGGCCGTTTCCCCAGCCAGCCTCCAATCCGCCATGACTCCCACCATGACTCTCGCCCCTCGCTCGCTGAAGCCGCGTGGAGGAGGAGCCCCGCCCACTGAAGCCCGTCCACCGCTCATGCTCCTCCTCTGTGGGAGAGCTGAAGCTGGGGGGAGGGGGCGGGGCATGGCGCGGCCTGTAGGAGAGCTGAAGCTGGGGCGAGGGGGCAGTGCATGGTGCGGCCTGGCTCTGCCCCCTCCCCCGGCTTTGGCACTCCCAGCAGCTGCTTCAGCCTTGAGGGGACAGTGCCAAGCCAGCATTGTGCTGGCTCTGGCACCGCTGGCTTGCCACTGCCCCCTCAAGGCTGGTGCAGCTGCTGGGAGAGGTGAAGCCGGGGGTAGCCTGGCTCCCCCCCTCCCCGGCTTTGGCACTCCCAGCAGCTGCTCCCAGCAGGCCACCAACCCCCAGCCGTTCTTTACTGTGTTAGAGTGTCATTTTGGTTGGTGGCGTGCCCCCGGGTTTTTTTAATGTTAAAAGTGTGCCGCGGCTCAAAAAAGGTTGGGAAACACTGCTCTAGAAGATAATTCACATACATCCTTACCTGCAAGTTCTTATTAATGCTGGCAGGAAGTCAATATTAATAGTGGAGAATTGTGCTAGAGATAAGATAACTTGGGCAATTAGAAACGGCCAAAACACATCAAAAGTAAACATACTCTCTAGAGATACTATGCTCAGAATATGCTCCAGGAGTCTTAGCTTTCTCCTAGACATTCTGAGACTTTCACTGCAGGAGAAGAATTATGGTAACTTGGTAATATGGAAAACACTTCTTGATGTTTACACATAAATAGATGAACCCCAATTCGGGGTTCACCTCGGAGTTGGTTGAGGTAGGCAGGATTTCCCTGGGTACTGGTTGTGGGGGGTCGGGAGCAGGTCAGGGTTTTGCCCTCCCTTCTGCTCGAGATCCCCGTGTACAACTGGTGGGCCACTGTGTGATACAGAATGCTGGACTAGATGGGCTGAGGTCCGATTCAGCATGGCTCTTCTTATGTTCTTATGTTCTTATGTTAATTCAAATACCAATTACTTTATTAAAATTGCAAGTAGTTTCATGAACGTTAGAGGTCTCTGTAGTTTTAAATATATTCCAAAAACCTAAGTGCCGAATTTAATTCAAAAGGCAAAAATCAGACTTTTAGAGTTTAGCCTTGTGTAGGATGGAAAGAGAGCAGCACATTTCTTAGATGGGGATGACTGAACTAGAGATCGCCTGCTAGAACTGTTTGCTTTGCATAACAGCTTGAAGAAGACAATGAGTTCCTGCCTAATAGATATTTTGCAGGTACGAACAAACATATTTCATGGTAGGTGAATGTGTCATTCTTCTTGTTCAATATTTACTCTTTAACAATAATGCAAACTAGTATATCCAAAGTAATGTTTGTATTCCTGATGTTATTTGCCTTAGCAATTACCAAATTGAAAGCAACCATGTTTATCAACTATTTCTATGTTTGAAGCTGGAAAATGCATGGGTAATCATGCTTTGTTAGTCTGATAAATCTTTCATTTGCCTCCCCATTATCCTAAAATTCTTGAGTACATTTATTGTAAGAGTAAGAGTTCCTTACTTTACATCACAATATGTCGCTGGATTCCAACTCTGAGAAGCCCCAATTAGCATGTTACTTGTGGTGACGAATTGGAGGAGTTGTAATCCAACATCCATTGGAAACCTGTTCTAGGGAATACTATATAATTTCCTAAAATATTTTAGCTCAGTTAAAGGGCAGATGATTTATAATCCAAAGGCCTTGGCATCACTAAATGGGGTGATTAGTAGGCTTAATAATTGGGCCCTGCTGAACCAAAGACTACTGTGTTCAGCAGATTCTATGATCAATCAGGTAGAAAAGTTTGATCTTGTCTAACTTTTGTCTTAAAGAGACATTGCATGGTACCCTGTAGTTCTGTGTTTCCCAATAGTTAGTTCTCCAGATTTTCTGGGCTTCAGTCCCTAAAATTTTGTGCTAACATGGCTAATTATCATGAAATCTGGGAGATGAAGCCTCAAATATCTGGAGGATTATGGTTTGAGAACCACTGCAGTAGACAATCGTGCCATAACAAAGCTGGAGTAGATGCTATTTGGTTATGAAGCGAAAGGTGTGACTTGTAGTTTCTCCTTAAAAGCTAGGTGAGATAGTGATATCAACCTGCAATAAAATAATAATAATAATAATAATAATTAGAAACATAACAAGATTGGTACACAGCAAACAAGATCACTATGCTGGCTGTTGTATTGGATCATAGGTCGGACACTTCCCAAGTATCTAGGGCGATTGTCTTCTTCTTCATCTTCCTCCTCCTCTTCTTTGTTAGTGTGGATGTACCCTAACAGGAATGATTTGAAGTGCTTCATTTTAAAATGTAATGCCTGGAGAAAGTATGCTTTTTCTTACCTAATATTACAACGCATGTCCTGACCTAAACCCTAGAAAGCCGTGGCCAATCATTGTAAACAATGTCTTGTTTGATTGACCCTTGGGTTGGTTTAATTGTAATGTTTCTCATGCTCCCAATAAGAATGTTCAAAGTGAGAAAAGCCACAGCAGCTTTTCTATGGATTACATTTAATGACTAGTATTATAATTTACGAAGACACTGCGAGAAAGTTTCTGTCAGGGGCACATTTCTAAATTAGTTATTTTATAGATACTCTAATGTTTGTGTTAATACAGTTATTTCTGTAAGGCTTTTTTTCCAAGTGCCTGCATATGCACATAAAACCACTGGAAATATCTTGTTTGCAACTAAAACACTATTTCGTATAGTTTCTATATTAAGTAAAACATTTCATACTTAGCCTATTTTTACTGTTCACTATTGACAATCTTAAATAAAATGTTAAAATATGTACTGCCACATCTTCTCTATCATTTGAAGACTATGGAAAGCTGATGGAGCTGGCTCTATCACAATAGCTATGTGCTGAAATATGTTGCAAATCAGACCTTGGTTTTAGCTAGGAATCACTGCAACTTATTAGCAACCTAAGTACAGTAAGCTATTCACTTCTGCAGGGGTTAGGGGTACAAGGCCCCTGTGAAAGTGGGCAAAAACACACTTTTTTAGATGAGAGAACACTTCCCTATGAACTTTCCCTTGGTGAATTATTTTGAACAGGGACACAAACAGCAAAACAAACACCACACAGGTATCAGCCCTTCACATGCATATATATATACACACACACACACACACACACACACTGTATATACACATACACACACATAAACACACACACATAATATATATTTGACTGGAGTTATACTGAAAGAATGTACTGATTCCGACTTACAAACAAATTAATGAACAAACCTACAAAACCTATCTTGTTCATAACTTGGATACTTCCTGTACTATTCAGAAATCTGCAGCTGTACACCTTTGTGTACAAATCAAGGGAGTAAATAAAGCCTGGATTAAGAATGCCAATTGTCTGATTAATACAGCTTGAACATGAGCATCATCTAGTACAAGTTATCACATTTGTATTCTAAGAAGCAGCAAATCAAACCTGGAGAACAAAGACAATCCAAAAATCTCCCATATTTTTACATGGGAGATAATTTTTTTACAATTTTAGATGACAATACATTTTGTACCTTTTAAAAATAAGCCTTTACATCAAACTACTAGAAATGGAACTACAACTGAGATCCAATGCATCACATTATGTAGTCCAAGCAAGTGTTTCTCAAACTACTTTTCAAATGATAGCCTTTCCCCCCAAAGCTGCCAGAGACTGGTGCCATATTTTGCCATATTTATTGTTGCTGTTTTACATAGTTTCTAGGAAACTTGTCATAGAAAGGCAGCTGATGGACTGACAGCAGTATCTTGTCTATTATTTTGAGTAACACTGAATTAATAAACTCTCTAAAATCAACACAGAGAATACAGTGTTCCTTGGAGCATTGTATTATATATATATTAAATCACAGGAGACATTTATAGTCCAGATAAACAATGGCAAAACCATGCTTATTTACATGGTTTGTACTATGAGTGTCACAGGGACAAGGCATTCTTTTGTACTTTCTCTAAATATTTTGACAATCTGGTATCACTACTGGATGTAGATTATAAAGTCATTAAGATTGAATCCTCTTCTTGAATTTTCTATCAGTTATCCCAAACTTGTTATTGTTTGGGCACAAAATAATTTGCCTATTGTGGACATTAACCATTTAACTTAATTGTTTAATTATCTGGCTCCAGGTTTCAAAGTTGATTTTAATAATTCTTCATGTTTTGTGTTTATGAAGAACTTGTAACCCTGGAAACTGATGCCTCCTAATTATCCAGGTTATTTTCGTGGCACAGTAGATGTCAGAAGGGAATTATTAGCAAGCAGACAATCATCCTTTTCTGCCACTCTCACTGCCAGCAGAGTGCTTCCCATTTCATCTATGCAACTTTAATTGGACTCTGTTGCAGAAGACAAGCTGTTGTGTCATAACCTCACTCACATATAAATGCAGCTTCTCTTGGCAGCCAATGGTGTTAGACTCACACCAGAAAAATATTTCTTTGCAAGGCAAAAAAAAAACTGCTCAGCAGGAAGTCCTGACAACCGGAAGCCCCTCATTAAGTATTTGTTACCATGTAATCTACCAATGGGAAACTGCAGACTCCTGATATCCCCTTTGATATCTTGTTACAGCAAGAAAGGAACATTTGGTATAAGATGTTATCGTAAACTGAAAACAGCTTTTCCTTCACTAGGATCCCAGTCCAGAGAAAGTGAATTCCACTTATTTGGCAGAAATTTATATTAGTTGCAACTAACTAGTCCCATTAATTTCAATTAATTAATTCAGTAGTTGGTACCAAGATCTGAGCTACGTTGCCAACACAATTTAATGGATGAAATTCAGTACACTGATATTCTTTAGTGTATTTGTTTTTTGTTTGTTTGTTTACAGTATTTATATTCTGCCCTTCTCACCCCACAGGGGACTCAGGGCAGATTACAATGTACACATACATGGCAAACATTCAATATCTGCCTATATGTGTTGTATAGACATACAACACATATAGACAGACAGACAGAGGCTATTTAACATTCCACTTTTCTGGCCACCAGTGGAGCTGTCACTTCACCGTCCATCTGCAACACTGATGAAGTACTTCCACATTCCCCGCATGCTTTGCTGGAAATTTTTTATGGCCTTGTAAATTAGTTAAATTAGCCTCCCCACACATAGGTGGTACCTACATTTCCTACTTGACAGATGCAACTGTCTTTCGGGTTGCAAAGGTCGACAACAAGCTACACAATTGGCCAGAAGCTCACTCCAACCTGGGCTGGCTTCAAATTCATGACCTTTTGGTCAGTAGTGATCTTTAATGCAGCTGACACCCAGCCAGTTGCGCCACAGTCCCAGTGCCACAGAATGTGATCAAAATAGTATTTCTGTTATGTGCTCATTGGCTCTGCTCCATACTTTTCCATGGATATTATCACACTGGTATTAGTTAGTGTGGTGTAGTAGTTTGAGCATTGAACTATGAGACTGGTAACCAGGGTTTCAGCTATGAAACCCACTAGGTGACCTTAGCCACACTCTTTCAGCCTCAGAGAAAGACAGAAATAAACCTTTTCTAAACAAATCTTGCAAAGAAACCCCTATGATAGTGTTGCCTTAGGGCAGGGGTGCTCACACTTTTTCAGCATGGGAGCTACTGATTAAAAAACCAAGTCCCAAAGATCACCTACCCAAAAATGTAAAACGTATAACTATTTTCTTATTTATTTATTTATTTATATTTATTATTCATTTTATGTACCGCTCCTTCCAGCAGGCTCGGGGCAGTTTACATAAAATGAAGTTATAAAACATCAACATTTCAATTTAATAACAACAATATAAAACAGAGCATAAAAATACATCCAACCACCCCATTTCTCCCACACTGCCATATTACCACACATATTATCAGCCAGAAAGTAAGAAGAGAGACCTTTGAACTGCAAGGCCATTTAATACTCAGCAAGGTAAACAAAGGGGCATGCAAAAATACATCCAACCACCCCATTTCTCCCACATTTCCATATTCCCCAACATATATTTCTCAAGGAACAAAGCAAGCAGAGAGGCTTTGGAGCTAAAAGGCCATTTTTAAACATTAAAAATAAACAAAGAGACATGCCACAGAACAATCAAGCACCCACCCCAAAGTAAAAAGACAGACCTTTGAGATGCGGTAAGGAAATGACCCCAAAGCGTCCTTCTCCTCCTCCGTCGTTGCTCCTATTTCCACGCCGCCAGCATGCGTGCTGCCTCCAAGAGCTCACGAGAAGTCTGAGAGGCAGAATGGGCGCTTCTGCGCATCTTGTGGGCCAGCCATGCATCGCGTCATCCAAGCCCACCCCTTTGGTCTCCTACGACTCTGAGTGGCTGGAGAAGGACAGAGGGAGGAGGAGGAATCCAAAAGAGGGGGCCCATTCTGCCTCTTGGACTCTGGAGCTTTTGGAGGCGGCGCGTGAGCAGGGAGTGGGGAGGAGCAATGACGGAGGACTTCTTTGCAGCATGCAGGGGCGCGTGAAGAGGACCAACAGCAAAAAACCTGGTCAGGGGCCTGAAGATCACAAGGATGAGGCCCGAAGATCACCCTGGTGATCGCGATCACCATTCTGAGCACCCCTGCCTTAGGGTCACCAGAGAGTTGGATGTGACTTGAAGGCACACAGCAACAACATTAGCTCTGCTGATTTTCCTTCCTTAATGGAGCTCCATGCATAACTCATACCTGAAGTGGTAGTCCATTTACATTGCATGAGGTATCAGCACACACTTTTATGGGCCATGCTGCAAGTGCACATATTTACATTGTTTTCACTAAAAAAATGTTTTTGTTTTGTTTTTCTTTCAGAGCTCAAATCACTACACCATGCTGTCTGATAAAACCCATGGGAAGTGTGTAGTAGAGTCAAAAACAAAATTCCTTATCTTTTCCACTACAAGGCACAAGTAGGATTTTTTGCTTAGGCTAAAAAGCGGCAGCATATTGTACTGGTTTAAGGATTGAATTATGACTCTGGAGATCAGAGTTGCAGTCCTTGCACTGTTGATCATGGAAACCCACTTGAATGATTTTGGGCAAGTCACACTCTCACATCCTCAGAGGAGAACAACAATGTTCCTACTGAACAAATCTCGCAAAGAAAACCCTGTAATAGGTTCATTCTAGAGTCACCATAAAGTGGAAACAACTTAAAGGAACACAACAATCATGATAAGAAAGGGACATTTTAAGCTGTATCTTACATTGTTCATAGACTCAGAAGATGATTTTTTTTATTATAAAAAGAAAAAAAATGAATAGTCAATGAAAAGAAACACAGATTTAAGGGTAATATATAGTCAAGCGCTTAAAAGGAATTCCCAAGAACATTTTTAAATCTGGAAGCCTGGTTAATTTCAAGGGCAATACAGACGCAACACTTAAAAATATAAATATTTGCTATATTCCTTTGGGTGATTCAACTTAATTAGGTGTGATCTTCTGATGGAAGCAGAAACTATAATCATCAGTTGCTATATTCCCTTAAAGAGGAGTATGAAAGCCTTCTGCATAGTGTAACGTCATGTTTAGTATATGGCAAGAATCTATTCATGCATTTGTTTTATTTATTTACATGCCTCTTTTCCTCCAGATTGGAACCTGGAGGCTCAAAAAGCAATCTAGAAGTAGTATTTTCTAACAGTATAAAAACATATACTGTTAGAGCAACTAGGCTAACAGCTTTTTATTAAAAGTTGCTAGGCTGATGTTTCCAGACAGAGGGCTGAATGACAGAAAATGCTCTCCTGAAAGAGGAAACAACCCACAGGAAAATGATCTAGGCTAGGGTCATTATCTACATCAGTGTTTCCCAACTTTTTTTTACCAGGGACCCTTTGAACAGGGACCACTTCCCAACATTAGGACCAAAAGAGTTACAAATCAGTTTTTGGTCAATTTTAGATTCAATTTGGTTTTTGGGGTGCTGATTCAGAAAACTGCATTGGATATACCACATCAGCTCTAGTTTCTGATACAGAATATATGCCATCCAGTAGTTGCCATCTGTTTGCCCACAGAAAACCTTATTTAGTAATGTAGAGCTGATGTGGTAGTAGTAATCTTTCGTGGGTAGTCAGCCTCTCCCTTCTCGACATCCCCGTTGACTTGGCACTACAAGAGGATTTCTCAACACCACTTGCTCTCGTTGCTATGTGGCTTTGTAATGGTGAGGCCACAGACCACATTTTTGTTCTTAGGGACCACTGGTGGTCCATGGACCACAGGTTGGGAACCACTGATCTACATGAAGGCAGGCATGGCAAGCAGCTATGAAATTTAGAAAAAGAAAGGAGTAGAGGCTACAACTGGATAATAATGTATCAGCTAAATCAGCCAAGCTATGAACAGGCCTTTGTACATGAAGAGATTCATTTGCTCCTCTTTATCGTGGAGCAATAATCCAAAATGAAGAGCATTTAATAATACAATCTTACCAAACTGCAATATAAAATCCTAAAATACATTGTTGGTGAATGTAACTTCAAGAGATCAAAGAATATTAATTAAAATGTTAATAAAAGACAGAGGTTAGTTTCTCCAGCATGCATAAAATCAAAGTATATACAAACTCACACTTCCAGCCCACAGCTCATTTGTTCTTCCGGTTAATTTATAATACACATATATCGATTCACCTTCTTTAAAATCTAAAAACCGACAATCTGGAGCTGTAAAGTCTTTTACGGCCTTCCCTCGACACATTAGCACTGTTGAAAGAAAGCAAAAAAAACAAAAACATAAATAAAATCTGGTTGGCAAATCTAGTGATACACATGTAGTCCAGGAATAAGAAATTATAACCGGTACATAGGCAGCATGAAAATAATTGTATGCCTTATTTATCAAGGCAGTGAAATAGCAAAAGGAAGTCAGAATCAACATTTGATTTCGGCTGGTGGTGAAACGTCACTTCAAAGCCTGTGGAATGTATCCCAATATCCCAAAACTAAACACATTCAAAATATCAAAGTTAAGGGATATTTATGCATAAAAGGACAGGATTAAAAATAATATCCCTGACCACAATCAGGCTGAATTGTTCCGAAGTCAAATGGTTTCCAAATTGTCTTTAGAACGGAGGTCCCAGAAAATGATCTCATGTTTTCCAGTGTTTTCCTTCACTGATATTAACTACTTTTTGGATAATAACATTTGAGTTTAGGGAATCAAATGATAATTGCTCAACTTGCTTATATCTGATCTGGATATGCATTTTGAAAAGAAAGGTTAATAGCATGTCTTTGTTTTAAATGTGTTAGCTATATTTGATTATTTTTTTTTTAAAAGAAAGGCATGATAAATATATGTTAATAAATAAAACTGACATAAATGTAGGTCAATGAGCCCCCAATAATATGTTTAGATCAAATTAAAGCTATGCTTCAAAAGCCCATATAGGTAAGATATAAACAGATGCATATCAAATACAATTAGCGCCTAACTAAATGTTGGCTCTCCACATTTGCGGATTTGACTTTTGTGGATTTGATTATTTGCACATTTGTCATGCTTTCCCCCCCTTTTTGTCAGAAACGACTTGAGAAACTGCAAGTTGCTTCTGGTATGAGAGAATTGGCTGTCTGCAAGAACGCTCCAGCTTCCCATGTGGGAAGCTGGAGCTGACAGATGGGAACTCATCCCACTCCCCAGATTCAAACCACCCACCTGTTGGTCAGCAGTCCTGAAGGATTTAGTGATTGGTAGGGGGATGTACTTTCAGATAATAAAATAATGTTTAAATAAACTGCAGTTATTCACTTTTGCAGGATCCTATTCCCCTAACCCCAGAAAATATGGAAGGTTGACTGTATATCAAAGCCTTGTTTACAGTTAAAACAATTTCTAACATGACACTTGTATACAGGTCTATAAGAACTAAGTCCAAGTGGGGTTTAGTTCCATGTATGTATGACTAGGATCACAATCCAAGGCTCTAATTTCATGCCCACTTACGCAAAATAAACCTTGTTGATTAATTTCCAAAGAACTAGGCATTATATTGGCTGACATAACTGCAGACCTATACATATTCATTACGGAGCTACAATATTTTATCAAAGCCAGAATGGTTTAGTGGTTTGAGCTATGACCCTGCTCGGCCATGAACCCCACGGGGTGACCTTGTACAAGTCAGACTCTCACAGCCTCAGAGGGAGGCAAATACAAGCCCTGCTCTGAATGAATTGCCTAGAAAAGTCCGGAAATAATTTGCAAGCACATATAACAAGAACAAACTATCTCAAATCAGAAACTTAGGAGTAGGTTGTTAATCACAGAAAGTGAACATACTGAACCTTAATCTATAAATCTGAAGTTTTTGAGAACTTTTGCTGTTAAATCTGAAACAAGCAGATGCAGATAGTCAAAAGAGCCACCCACTTATCTTTCTATTTCCGCCAAGAGAACTTATTTGGTATATTAAGTTACTTTGGGAAAATGTAATACCAGAAAGAAAAAGTGGGAAAGGAGAAAGATCAAACATTTACTGTTCATTAAACCAGTGTCTAAATTCTAAAATCTAGCACAGAGCTTTCCAAACACATTACAAACATGCCAGGAAATGACAAAAATCTTGGAAATGTTTGTCATTATTGTACAAATTATATATTTTAAAAATATAAATGAAATGTTTTCACGAGGTATGTTGAAATATACACCCTCATACATTTTGTTACTACAATTGATATATGTGTTCATATTTCTTATACAAGACTAGCCATCCCTGGCATACGTTGTGTATATTTGTATGTATATATATGCATGTGTATATATTTGTGTATATGTGTGTTTGTATATGTGTGTGTGTGTGTGTGTGTGTATATATATATATATATATACTGTATATATGTTTTGCGCATGTGTTGCAATGCATTTTTTTATTTTTGGCTTTTAAAGTCCATTCTGCTGTGTTTTTCAGTGTTTTTATGAGTGGTGGTCACTTGTTGGCCTGATAGGTGTATTGTGTCCAAATCTGGTTTCAATTCGCCCAGAGGTTTTTGAGCTATGTTAATCCCACAAATGAACATTACATTTTGATTTATATAGATTGGTTTCACCTCCCCATGTTTGCTAGTAAAACTGAAGTACTGTGTTGCGAAATGATGTGTTTCTTACAAGTGTGTCACTGACATGAAATGTTTGCAATTTTGTCAACAGGCAGAGACTCAGAGTATCGAATGCTGGATGCCTATTGAAACAACATCCCATCCAAAACAATGCTAGTTCAAGCATTCATACTATTACCTGGTGCATTTGCATCAGACTCTATCCAGGGCATGACAAAATACAAAAGCACCCCATGTCACTACTTTGGGGCATTAATAGTTTATTAAGAAAGCCAATGTGGTATAACAGCAACAACAGCAACAACAGCTTTATTTATATACCCTGCCACTATCTCCTCAAAGGGTGGTTTATAAGTGGGCCCAGGCCCAGGACATAACAACAAAATTAGTAGTTTGAGTGGGAAACGGGGGATCGAATCCCTTCTTAGCCATGAAAACCTACTTGAGCAAGTCAAACGCTCTCATCCTCAGAGGAAGGAAAGGCAACCGTTCCCTGAACAAATCCTGCCACTATAAGGTCACTATAAGTCAGAAATTGAAGCATGCAAAACAAACTATAAAGTGGGTTGTTGCAGGTTTTTCGGGCTATATGGCCATGTTCTAGAACAGTGTTTCCCAACCTTTTTTGAGCCACGGCACACTTTTTACATTTACAAAATCCTGGGGCACACCACCAACCAAAATGACACAAAATGACACTCTAACACAGTAATACATATAATTAATACGTTTAAAATTTATTTATATACTCAGTGTGAAACCTGGGCCTGTTTCGATGAACACAAAATATATATGACTTCCTCTCACATATTTATACATGGCTATCATGTCTTCTCTCAGCCTTCTCTTCTTCAGGCTAAACATGCCCAGCTCTTCAAGCTGCTCCTTATAGAGCTTGTTCTCCAGACCTTTGTGAAATTTCACCCTGAGTGAAACTTGCTTTCAGTTAACTATGGATGTCATAAAGCTTTTATAAACAGTTCCTTGGGGGAGGGGGGGGGCAACTCTCGAAAAATCCAGTAAAATAGTAAAAAAAAAAGCCCAAACATTTCCAAGTGGAGAGGCTCAATTTGTTTCTTGGAAACCTGTGAGGGGGCTGCTAGGAGGGGGGAGAGTGCCAATTTCCCACGGCACACTGGTTGGGAAACACTGTTCTAGAAGCATGGCCATATAGCCCAAAAACCTACAACATCCCAGTGATTCCAGCCATGAAAGCCTTTGATAAAACTATATAGTAGATAAGCCAAAAGATGCACGTCACGATCCTCATTAACACACCATAGTCTCTAAAAGTGTATGGTGCAGCTGCCTGGAGTGACACATATCCAGAAGAATCCCTGACCTTCCAGTCCACATGAACAATATCCAAAAAAGAAAGGAGGATCCTGTTAAAGGTACAGCAATTTCCGCCACTAACTGGAGAAGGGAATAACAATATGTTTACATGTATACCAGGAATAGATTGAGAACATCATCAAAGGTGCTTTAAAAAGCAAGAGGACAGTTCCCTGCCACTCAAAGCTGACAAACAAACATGCAACAAGAGAGGACAGTGCAGGGAAACAGTGACATTTTCTTTGATTTAATTCCCATCTCAAGAGAAAAGGTCTTCATATTTCATCCTTTTAGAAAGTTCCCAAAATTTTCTTCCATTTAGCTCAGGTATAGGCAAACTTCGGTCCTCTGTGTGTTTTGGACTTCAACTCCAGCTATTTCTAACTGCGGTAGGCTGTTAGGAATTGTGGGAGTTGAAGTCCAAAACACGTGGAGGGCTGAAATTTGCCCATGCCTGAGCTAGCTGCATGACACTTCTTCAGTAGCAGAAACTAAGGAATGACAGTAGGTCCTCCATATCCATAGATTCTGCACCCATGGATCCAGGTTTTTTACATTCCAGAAGTAACCCTTGATTTTGCCATGCTTTTGTATATCATGGAAGTTCAGCATTCATCAATGCTGGTATCCATGGGGGCCAGGGGGGTGGGGTGGGCAGACTTTTTTTTAGAGTTGCTGAGTAAGCCCTGGAAATGAGTAGCCCCAGGCCCCACTCTCGCCATTGGTTAGGATCTTTCCTTGCACTTTACCCATTCCCCGGCCGCCCTATATAACCTCTCTGCATTAGCCCTTTCAAACTATCTAGACTGGCCTGGGCCCCTTTCAAACTTTTGTCTCCAACCCACAATTCCTAACAGAAATTGGAGTCCAAAATGGCCATTGGTAGTTTAGTTTATTTTGCATGATGGAATAGTTTTGGAACTGGCTATTTAAATGTATAAGATTGTGTTAATAGTTTCATGTCTATGTTTTAAATGGCTAGTCTGTATGTTTTTGTGCTGCTTTGCTCATGTGAAAACCACCTTGTGTCCCCTAGTGTTATACAAATAAAGTATTACTATTATTATTGTTATTATTATTAATTGTGGAACTGAACCTGAGTGGATACCAAAGACACAGTATATTACTTTCATTCCTGAAGCAAAGAGGGGTTGGGTTGCTGTAAGTTTTTCTCTCCTGATGTTTTGCCTGCATCTGTGGCAGGCATCTTCAGAGGTTGTAAGGTCCTCACAACCTCTGAGGTTGCCTGCCAAATATGCAGGCAAAACGTCAGGAGATAATGCTTCTGGAACATGGCCATACAGCCCGAAAAAACTTACAGCAACCCAGTGATTCCGGCCATGAAAGCCTTTGACAATACAAAGAGGGGTTCCTCTGCACTGTAGAACAGACATGGGGAAACTTAGGCCTTCCAGGCGTTTTGGACTTCAACTCCCACTATTCCTAACAGCCTATCAGACGTTTGACCATGCCTGCTGTAGAACTAAGACAGTTTGACATCCCTTGCCTTGGCAGGACTCAATGCTAGGGAACTGTATTTTTGCAAAGCTTCTGGTGGGTGCCTCTCCACACTCTAGGATTCCAGAACATTGAGCCAGGGCAGTTCAAATGGGGTCAAATCGCATTAATTTTACAGTGTAGATCAGGCATAGGAAAACTTGGGCCCTCTAGATGTTTTGGACTTCAACTCCCACAAATCCTAACAACCGGTAGGAATTATATCTCCCGTTCTTTAGTTGGGAGTATAGTAATGTTGGTGAACAAGAAAAGATATTTAAAGATGGGCTTGAAGCTGACTTCAAAAATTGTGGCATGGACACGGAGAACTGGGAAGCCCTACCCCTTGAGTGCTGTGGGAGGGGGCTTTGCTCTTTTATCTGTTTATTGATGTTTTATTGATTTTATGCTGTAACCAGCTCTGGGCTCCAGAGAGAGCGGTCTACCAAATCGAATTTATAAATAAATAAATAAATAAATGGAGGTCAGCTGTGACCAGCAGTGCTGCAGAATTCAAAGAGGCATGAATGGAGGGTGAAAGGAAGAAACATGCCACTAGGCTGGTGCATCAAGCCAACCCTGACCAGGACCGCCTTCCACTTGGATACTGATGTCCACTGTGGGAGAACACGCGGATCAAGAATAGGGCTCCACGGCCACCTATGGACCCACCGCCATGAGGACCATCACCTTGGAGGACCATCATCCTCGAGCTACGAAAGATTGCCTAAGTAAGGAAACATGCCACGAGGAAGGCGCGTCAAGACAACCCTGACCGGGACCGCCTTCCACTTGGAAACCGATGTCCTCACTGTGGGAGAACACGCAGATCAAGAATAGGGCTCCACAGCCACCTATGGACCTACTGCCAAGAGGACCATCACCTTGGAGGACCATCACCCTTGAGCTATGAGATATTGCCTAAGTAAGGAAACGTGTCACATGGAAGGCACGTCAAGCCAACCCTGACCGGGCTTCCACTTGGAAACCAATGCGGATCAAGAATAGGGCTCCACAGCCACTTACGGACCCACCATCAAGAGGACCATCGCCAAGAGGACCATCATCCTCGAGCTGCGAGAGACTGCCTAAGTAAGGAAACATGCCACGAGGAAGGCGCGTCAAGCCAACCCTGACCGGGACCACCTTCCACTTAGAAACCGATGCGGATCAAGAATAGGGCTCCACGGCCACCCACGGACCCACCACCAAGAGGACCATCACCTTGGAGGACCATCATCCTCGAGCTACGAGGGATCGCCTAAGTAAGGAAACGTGCCACGAGGAAGGCGCGTCAAGCCAACCCTGACCGGGACCGTCTTCCACTTGGAAACCGATGCGGATCAAGAATAGGGCTCCACGGCCACCTACGGACCCACCACCATGAGGACCATCACCTTGGAGGACCATCATCCTCGAGCTATGAGGGATCGCCTAAGGAAGGAAACGTGCCATGAGAAAGGCACATCAAGCCAACCCTGACCGGGACCACCTTCAACTTGGAAACTGATGCGGATCAAAAATAGGGCTCCATGACCACCTACGGACCCACCGCGAAGAGGACCATCACCTTGGAGGACTATCATCCTCGAGCTACGAGGGATCGCCTAAGGAAGGAAACGTGCCATGAGGAAGGCGCGTCAAGCCAACCCTGACCGGGACCGTCTTCCACTTGGAAACCAATGTGGATCAAGAATAGGGTTCCACGGCCACCTACGGACCCACCGCCATGAGGACCATCACATGGAGGACCATCATCCTTGACCGCCTTCCACTTGGAAACCGATGTGGATCAAGAAGAAGGCTCCACGGCCACCTATGAACCCACCACCATGAGGACCATTACCTTGGAGGACCATAATCCTCAAGCTACGAGAGATTGCCTAAGTAAGGAAATGTGCCACGAGGAAGGCACGTCAAGCCAACCCTGACTGGGACCACCTTCCACTTGATGCGGATCAAGAATAGGGTTCCACGGCCACCTACAGACCCACCACCACGAGGACCATCATCCTCAACCTACGAGGGATCACCTAAGGAAGGAATGGTGAGAGTTGGGATCCAAAGCACATGCTGGAGGGAGGGCCCAAGTTTGCCCATGCCTGATGTAGATGCCCCCAGGTCCTCTTTCTCGCCCTCTCTGTGGGCAGAGGAAAGAGGGGAAGATCAAGGAGGAGAATGGGAAGAGGAGGGAGGAGGATGCTCTGCGTGGCCTTGGGGATGCCAACAAGTCCTCCCCGGCCTTTCTCTCTCTCTCTCTCTCTGTCCGGGTGACAGGCAGGAAGCGGGGAGCTCCAGTGTGCCTGCCTCGAGGTTGCACTTACTGCTGCACTCGGGGTCGGCGCATCGCTTGTATTCGGCAAAGCGTCGGTCCGTCTCCCGGGCCTGGGCGGCGGGCGGCTGGGCGAGCAAGAGCCAGGCGAGGAGCGCCAAGGGGAGAGCCATGTTGAGTGGAAGCGAGGGAGGCAGGCGAGACCGGGGAAGGGGGGGCGAGAGCAGACACGTCAGCAGAAAGCCGGGCTGGAGAAGGATGTGGAAGGGAGGAGGAGGAGACTCAGCTGGAGTCCCAGAGGAGGAAGCAAGGGGGAAGCACACCCCGCCCTATTCTCTACATCGCGAGCCAAAAGGGTGCCCTCCCCATCCATGCGCCTTCTGCCTGCACCCAAAGATTAATCCAGTTTGACACCGCTGGAGACCTGCCTGCCCTGGCTCAATGCTCGGGAATACCGAGAGTTGCCAAGTTGCACTGTTTGGAGGGGAAGGCGAAGCCAAATATTGCGAAACTACAGCTCCCACGATTTCATAACATTGAGCCGTGGTGGTTCAAGTGGTGTCAAATTTCAGGAATGCGACAGTGTAGCTGTGCCCTTAAAGGGCCCTCCCTGTCTGACCCAGAGGCCCCCACTCCACACAATCCTCGCCCTCTACTGAGTTTCTGAAAGCGCATCGACACCAGGCATGGGCCGACTTGGGCCCCCCAGGTGTTTTGGACTTCAACTCCCACCATCCCTAACAGCCTCAGGCCCCTTCCTTTCCCCCCTCAGCCGCTTAAGCTTGGGCCTCCCCCCCCAGGTGTTTTGGACTCCAACTCCCACCATCCCTAACAGCCTCAGGCCCTTCCCTTTCCCCCCCTCAGCCGCTTAAGCTTGGGCCTGGGCAGGTGTTTTGGACTTCAACTCCCACCATCCCTAACAGCCTCAGGCCCCTTCCTTTCCCCCCAGGTGTTTTGGACTCAGCCGCTTAAGCTTGGGCCTTCCCCAGGTGTTTTGGACTTCAACTCCCACCATCCCTAACAGCCTCAGGCCCCTTCCTTTCCCCCCTCAGCCGCTTAAGCTTGGGTCTCCCCCCCCAGGTGTTTTGGACTTCAACTCCCACCATCCCTAACAGCCTCAGGCCCCTTCCTTTCCCCTCTCAGCCACTTAAGCTTGCCCCCCCCAGGTGTTTTGGATTTCAACTCCCAGCATTCCTATTAGCTTCAGGCCCCTTCCTTTCCCTTCTTAGCCACTTAAGCTTGGGCCTCCCCCAGGTGTTTTGGATTTCAACTCCCAGCATTCCTATTAGCTTCAGGCCCCTTCCTTTCCCTTCTTAGCCACTTAAGCTTGGACCTCCCCCCCCAGGTGTTTTGGATTTCAACTCCCAGCATTCCTATTAGCTTCAGGCCCCTTCCTTTCCCCTCTCAGCCACTTAAGCTTGGGCCTCCCCCCCAGGTGTTTTGGACTTCAACTCCCAGCATTCCCATTAGCTTCAGGCCCCTTCCTTTCCCCTCTCAGCCACTTAAGCTTGGGCCTCCCCCCAGGTGTTTTGGACTTCAACTCCCAGCATTCCTATTAGCTTCAGGCCCCTTCCTTTCCCTTCTTGGCCACTTAAGCTTGGGCCTCCTCCCCAGGTGTTTTGGACTTCAACTCCCACCATTCCTAACAGACTCGGGAAAGGGCCTGAAGCTGTTAAGAATGGTGGGAGTCAGTTCAAAACATCTGGAGACCCCAAGTTTGCTCATGCCTGACCTACACTGCAGAATGCAGTCTGACACCCCTTTAACTGCTCTGGCTCAATACTTTGGAATAACGTTGACCTTTGCGAGGCCTTTTCACCATCTCTGCCCCACTAAACTCCCAGAAGTCCACAGCATGGAGTCATGTCAGCTGAAATATCCACGGGAGCCATGGTGTAGAAGCATCCTGAGTCTTCCCTTCCTTTTGCTGGTCCTCACTCCCCCTCCCCCCCTTCTTTCTTTCAATACCAGGGATAGCCATTTTCTTTTAAAATCTTGTCCTTATCAGAAGGAAGCAATAATTTCAAGTTCCATTGCATAGCCTCCTTTAGAAAAACATCTATCCTGAAGAACAGGTTTGGAGGGCCCCTGTGATCTTTGGGCTGGCCTAAGGCTAGGTCCAACTATATGTTTTGTGTGTTGTCGGAAGGCTTTCGTGGCCTTCCGACAAAAAGACATATTTTTAGTACCGCAATGGGAATGGTACTAAAAATATGTCTTTTTGAACTGCCTCCACCAACAGGAAGGACAGATATTTTCCTTTCTGTGCATATGACTTCTCTACTGTTTATGTTGAATCTGCTATTATGCATTTGATTTCATGAAATTGTACTTATATTGCTGTATAGCGACATTGCTGTAATTGTATTTATACTGCTGAATAGCGACATTGCTCCTGTGGTTTATCCACTTGTATTTGTTTATGTACCCCATAGTGGAGATTGATACACATATGTATTGTTACTCAATTAATTGATTTTGTTATAATTAGCCTACTGTGCTTATTTGCTTACCTGAATAGCTTTTGAGCTTATACACTACGGTGTTGCCCCCTGCTTTTTTCCTGGGAGAGGATCTACCCTAGCAAACCTTTTGTATCATTATCCCAATACCCCCATGCACATGGGATATATTGAGCATAGTGATCAGATCATGATATAAATACACATAACAGTTTAAATAATGTACCAGTAAGGCATTCTCGTGCACCACACTGAGAATTTCGCGGAGGGGGGGGAGGGGCTGGCTACAAGCCTGCATCAAGGAAACCACTGACCGCATAGGGAAGCTCATGAAGAAACACAACATACAAGCAATCTACAGACCCACTAAGAAAATCCAACGAATGCTATGTTCACCTCTGCAGGAGTCTACTTACCTATACCATGCAGTTGTGGACAAGTGTACATAGGGACCACCAAAGGCAGCATTGCCCAAACACGAATCAAGGAACATGAAAGGCACTAGACTTATTCAGCCTCAGAAGTCAGCCATAGAGAGCACCTGATGAACCAACCTGGACACAGCATATTATTTGGGAACACAGAAATGCTGGACCATGCTAACAACCACCATGAACACAGAGAAGCCACTGAAATCCACAATCATGTGGACCATTTCAGTAGAAAGGAGGAAACCATGAAAATGAACAAAATCTGGCTACTTATATTTAAAAAAACCTCTAAAACAGGGCAGTAAATAAAGAACAACACTCAAAAAGCAGGAAAATTCCAGACAAGAACCAATCAGGGCCAGCTAATGCCTTCCAACAAATAATTCCCCCAGGCAGCAACCAGCCAGATTTGGAAGCTGCAAGGCCAATAAATGCTAATCAAGATGGCCAATTACAACATTCACACTTGCCTCAAGCAGACGAGTTCTTTCTCCCACCCTGGACATTCCACAGATATATAAACCTCACTTGTCTGGTTTCCAACAGACCTCACAACCTCTGAGGATGCCTGCCATAGATGTGGGCCAAACGTCAGGAGACAATGCTCCCAGCACAGCAACCCAAACTCACAGCAACCCAATAGGTTTTGTTTCTCATCATTAGTTATCAGCTTCTTTGTCTCTACTTTCTGATTTTACTTTTCCTGCAGCTTTTATCTTTAAGGTCATGATCCTATTGAGTATATTTAAGAAGCAGCCTCTCCGAGCTCTTGAATTTAGAACACTGGATCCAGACATGTTGTTCCCGGAGGCAAAGAAGGAGAGGAACCTGGTTTGTTCCCTGTACAACAGCTGAGTGGGCTGGAGATCTTTTCCTCCATCTGTGGGGATGGGACAACCTCCACAACACCCTGAAGGAAGGGATCTTGTTTGGGGGTTAGAGGACAGATTGCCTGACGCTACTCTCTGGGATGGGAAATTCACTCCTGAAGGAGATATGGGGAAGAGATGTCTCCACTGAAGCTGTATCACCAATCCTTGCTTCCACAACAAGCCTTTTTTTTCTTTTCAAAATCCAGTATCACAGGGACAGAAAGTGGGGTGAAATCTTTGGAACAGGGTCACAGATAGAGAAACAAACACCACTGATTGTTTTATTATTTATTATTTATATTTATTTACATCATTTCTACCCCGCTCTTCTCAACCCCCGAGGGGGGACACAGAGCGGCCTAACAAAAGGCAACAATTCGATGCCGATACACAATATAAATACAATATAAAACCACAGACATTCAGAATTAAAATATAATGAGCATTGATACATAATACTGAAGTTAAAAACAGAGTTCCATCCATCACATAAACATTGAGCCATAACCAACAACTTACCAATTACAATTCCAATACAAAGTGCTGCATTGTGCTAATGTGCAAAAGCCTGGTCCCAGAGCCACGATTTCACTTTTTTCCTGAATGCCAGGAGGGATGGGGTTGATCATATGTCGCTTGGAAGCGCATTACAGACGGGGAGCCACCACCGAGAAGGCCCTTTCTTTTGTCCCCTGCATTTGAGAAGTTGGCGGGAGCAAGAGCAGGGCCTCCCCGGCTGACCTTAAATTATGGGGTGGGACGTAGTGGCAGATGCGTTCGGACAAGTAAGCTGGGCCAGAACCATATAGAGCTTTAAAGGTCAAAACCAGCACTTTGAATTGAGCTCGGAAGTGGACAGGAACACTTCCCTACGCTAATCAAAGCTAAAATATGTATATATTTGGCTGGAGTTACACATAAATAATGTATCTGTTCAGACTTACATATAATTTCAATTTATGGTATTTCTACACTGTCCCTTCTCTACCCCCGAAGGGGGACTCAGGACGGCTTAAGAACAAACCTACGGAATATTTTTGGAAGTTTGGACAAGTGAACTGGGAATATAGAGTGGGTGAATATAGGGTGGCACAGTGAGTTAAACCACTGAGCTTGTTGATCGAAAGGTCGCAAGTTCAAATCCAGGGAGCAGCGTGAGCTTCCGCTGTCAGCCCCAGCTTCTGCAAACCTAGCAGTTCAAAAACATGCAAATGTGAGTAGATCAATAGTTACCGCTTCAACTGGAAGGTAACGGCGCTCCATGCAGTCATGCCGGCCACATGACCTTGGAGGTGTCTACAGACAATGCCGGCTCTTTGGCTTAGAAATGGAAATGAGCACCACACCCCAGAGTCGGACACTACTAGATTTAATGTCAAGGGAAAACCTTTACCTTTACCTTAGGGTAGGAGAAAATGTTGGCCTTCCAAAAGACATGCAAGATTTTTCAGCTTGCCATGCAAAGAAACACTTTTGACATCTTTTGTATTATCCTGACTGAAAGGATGGCGGTTTGAATCCAGGGAACAAGGTGAACTCCCGCTGTTAGTCCCAGCTTCTGCCTACCTAGCAGTTAGAAAACATACAAATGTGAGTAGATCAATAGGTACTGCTTCAGCAGGAAGGTAACGGCACTCCATTCAGTCATGCTGGCTACATGACCTTGGAGGTGTCTATGGACAACACTGGCTATTTGGTTTAGAAATGACTAGATTGAATGTCAGGGAAAGCCTTTACCTCTAGCATAAATTAATTGAAAAGCAATCTCTTTTCTGTGCTTGTGCTACTATAAAACAGTGGCAGAATGTTCAAAAGCTTCTTGCTACCATCTTTGTTCTTACATTCCGGTGGTTCCCGCAGTTCATGGGTGCAATGTAAAAAATGGCAACAATTCCTTTACGGGATAGAGTATGTTCTTCATCCAGGATGCTGCCAAAAGAAAACCAAGGTTTACTGGATTTTGTTTCCTAATATGAGAACAAAATGAGTAGAACAAGCTAATGATTGAAATCTAAATGTTTTCTTCTTTGCACATTTGGCAGAAGAAACCTTTTAGAAATCATTAAAATGTGCCAGGCACACAGAGTTCCTTGTACCACGTACTCAAGGAATAAGAATAATGAACTAGTTGAACTAATAGTGTGACCACATCAGTAGGAGGAACAGTAATTTCCACAACTAATTGCAATAGAAATAAGGCTGATATAATTATTGTTGTATGTTATTTGTGTTTGTACTCTGAATGTGGGGTCTCCTAAAATATATGTAAAAATTAATTGCCATAAAGTTTTCACCCCAAAGCCTATAATCTCCTAATCCTTTGGTGGAAGCAAAAGAACACCTACCTTGCAACAATACTATTGAAGGTACTCACTTACAGAGACTCCCAACCTTGCACAGCAGTTAGGACTTTGAAAGCTTCCCATTGGGAGAATTAAGTCTATATTTGTGCAGGGAACTCATTGAGGGGGGTCCATAGGACATGAGGGTGGAGGTTACCCTTTCCTTCCTCAAGTGCAACCACAACAATGTTGTGTACAAACAGAATAAAATTTGGGGTTGGCAGTTGGAAAACCAGATAGGGCTTCTCTACGACTGTAGTAGAGATAATTTTAGCATGTGTCACTTGTTATCTGGTTGCAACACAACCAATGCCTTCTGACGTAATCATTAAATGTACAGAAGCTGTTTTCAGTGTGACAACCCAAATGCAAACAGAGAGCGAGTGAGTGAGGAGCTTAGGTGTATGGGACACAGTGGGCTTAATCACACAAGGGAGGTAAACTTGCATTGACCATTATCAAAGGTGGTGGTCCCTATCACACAACACTGTGCACATCCCATTACTGGTTTGCCTCCTTCTCACAATTAATCAGTTTCCTGTAAATAGCTGCCAATCCCGGCCAACCCCCGCTATGCAGGAACACACAATCCAAGCATCTCTGACCCTGACAGAGGAAGAGGTTTTGAAGCCTCGACTTCAAAACCTCCAGAGAAGGAAAGTCCACTACACTCTGAGGCAGCATATTCCATTGCCAAACACCCTTATCACCAGGAAGTTTCTCCTAATGTTTAGGTAGAATGTTTCCAAGCCAAGTGCCACCCATCCCATATCTGTGTATTTAGTTCTTATTACCAAAGTGTAGAACTGTACATAAGCCCTCAGTGACATAGTGATTTAAAACACCAAGCTGCTAAACTTGTTGACCAAAAAGTTGGCAGTTTGAATTTGGGGAGCAGGGTGAGTTCCCACTGTTATACCTAGCTTCTGACAACTTAGCTATTAGAAAACATGCAAATGTGAGTAGATCAATAGTTATTGCTTTGGCGTGAAGGTAATAGCGCTCCATGCAGTCATGCCGGCCACATGACCTTGGAGGCGTCTACAGACAACGCTGGCTTTTTGGCTTAAAAATGGAGGTGAGCACACACACACACCCCGGAGCCAGACATGGCTAGACTTAATGCCAAGGGAAAACCCCTACCTTTACTTTTTAGTACTGTCCATTTCTCCCTGTTGAAAGTCACTTTGTTAGTTTTGCCGTAGGTCAGGATTTCTCAACCTTCCTAATTCCATGACCCCTCAATAGTTCTTCACGTTGTGGTGACCCCCAACCATAACATTATTTGTGTTACTAATTCACAACTGTCATTTTGCTCCTGTTACAAATCGTCAAGTAAATATCTGATATGCAGGATGTATTTCCATTCAATGGACCAAATTTGGCACAAATTTGGATAATGGTGGGGTATTGATTTTGTCATTTGGTAGCTGTAGTTACTGGGATTTATAGTTCACCTACAATCAAAGAGGATTCTGAACTCCACCAACGATAGAATTGAACCAAACTTGGCACACAGAACTCCCAGGACCAACAGAAAATACTGGAAGGATTTGGTGGGCATTGACCTTGAGTTTTGAAGTCGTAGTTCACCTACATCCAGAGAGCACTATGGACTCAAATGATGGATCTGGACCAAACTTTGCACAGATACTCAATATGCCCAAATGGGAACACTGGTGAAGTTTGGGGAAAATAGACCTTGACATTTGGGAGTTGTAATTGCTGGGATGTATAGTTCACCTACAAAGAGGATTCAGAACTCCACCAACGATAGCATTGAACCGAACTTGGTACACAGAACTCCCGACCAACAGAAAATAATGTGCTTTATGATAGTCTTTGGCGACCCCTCTAATCCCCCCTTTGTGACCCCCCCCCCGGGGTCCCGACCCCCGGGTTGAGAAACACTGCTCTAGGTCTCTGATCTGTTAATTTGAATTCTGATCCAGTAGTCTGAGGTATTAGGTATCCCTTCCAATTTGGTGTAATTTGCAAATTTGAGACACATGCTTTCTATTCCATCATCCAAGTCATTGATAAAGATGTGGAAGAACACTGGGCCCAGGACAGCAACCTGCAGCACTCCATTAGCACTTCTTTCCAGGATGAAGAAGAAATATCACTGCGCACCCTTTGGGTTCAGCCAGTCAACTGATTCCCAATCCATCTAACAGTAGCATTGTCTGGCATAGGGGTTCTTAAACTTTTTCCAATTTTCCTTTCTCCCCCCCCCTCCCCAAAATGGTACATAACGCCATTTAGATACGTATTTAAAATAGGTATAAAAATAAAACATATGCTGATAATAAGGTTTGCTAAACAGGCTGGTTTTCCTTTTCATGGAATACAGCTGAAGCATTTTTTGCAGAGTCCATGGTAAACAATGTATGTTGTTGCTAACAGTTTTGTGTAAATACGTGTTGTTGTTTATTCGATCAGTTGCTTCTGACTCTTCATGACCTCATGGATCAGGCCACGCCAGAGCTCCCTGTTGGCTGTGGCCACCTCCAGTTCCTTCAAAGTCAAGCCATACTATGACAAAAGGATTCCCCCGGCAGAATGACGGGACACTTCAGACCTGGCTCTGCAAAAGGCATTCTTCTGTCATATCAGCCCCATGGGGGCGTCACAGGCATGCTCAGGACTCTGGGAAGGAAGAGAAGACAGAAGAAAGGGGGAAAGAAAGAAAAAAGAAATAAAGGGGGGAGGGGGAGAGGAAGAAAGAAAAGAACGAACTATGGAAAAGGAAGAAAAGAAAAGCAGGAAAGAGACAAGGAGGGGAAAAGAAAGGAATGGGAATGAAGAAAAAGTAAAATAATGAAGGGAAAATAAAAAGGGGGGAGAGAGGGAAGTGAAAAGAAAGGAAGGAGAAGGAAAGGAAGACTTGGGGAAAAAGAATAGAAGAGGAAGGAAAGAAGTGGAAGGGAGAATGGAGGAAAGAAGGAAGGGGAGAGGGAGGGAAAAGGAAGGAGAGAATGAGAAGGAAAGGGCGAAAGGGAGAAAGAATGGAAGGAAGAGGAAGGAAGGAAGGGGAGAGAGGGAGGGAAAGGAAGGAGAGGAGAAGGAAAGGGTGAAAGGGAGAAAGAATGGAAGGAAGAGGAAGGAAGGAAGGAAGGAAGGAAGAGGGAGAATGGAGGAAAGAAGGAAGGGGACGCTGGAGGGAAAAGGAAGGAGAGAAAGAAAGGAGAAGGAAGGAAGAATGGAAGGAAGAGGAAGGAAGGAGGGAGGGAAGTTAGAGGGGGAATGGAGGAAAGAAGGAAGGGGACGGGGGAGGGAAAAGGAAGGAGAGAAGGAGAAGGAAAGGGTGAAGGGGAGAAAGAATGGAAGGAAGAGAAAGGAAGGAAGGAAGGGGAGAGAGGGAGGGAAAAGGAAGGAGAGGAGAAGGAGAAAGAATGGAAGAGGAAGGAAGGAAGGAAGGAAGGAAGAGGGAGAATGGAGGAAAGAAGGAAGGGGACGCTGGAGGGAAAAGGAAGGAGAGAAGGAAAGGGTGAAGGGGAGAAAGAATGGAAGGAAGAGGAAGGAAGGAAGGAGGGAAGTTAGAAGGGGAATGGAGGAAAGAAGGAAGGGAACGGGGGAGGGAAAAGGAAGGAGAGAAGGAGAAGGAAAGGGTGAAGGGGAGAAAGAATGGAAGGAAGAGGAAGGAAAGAAGGAAGGGGAGAGAGGGAGGGAAAAGGAAGGAGAGAAGGAGAAGAAAAGGGTGAAGGGGAGAAAGAATGGAAGGAAGAGGAAGGAAGGAAGGAAAGAAGGAAGGGGAGAGAGGGAGGGAAAAGGAAGGAGAGAAGGAGAAGGAAAGGGTGAAGGGGAGAAAGAATGGAAGGAAGAGGAAGGAAGGAAGGAAGGAAGGAAAGGGAGAGAGGGAGGGAAAGGGAAGGAGAGAAGGAGAAGGAAAGGGTGAAGGGGAGAAAGAACGGAAGGAAGAGGAAGAAGGAAGGAAAGAAGGAAGGGGAGAGAGGGAGGGAAAAGGAAGGAGAGAAGGAGAAGGAAAGGGTGAAGGGGAGAAAGAATGGAAGGAAGAGGAAGGAAGGAAGGAAGGAAGGAAGGAAGGAAAGAAGGAAAGGGAGAGAGGGAGGGAAAGGGAAGGCGAGAAGGAGAAGGAAAGGGTGAAGGGGAGAAAGAATGGAAGGAAGAGGAAGGAAGGAAGGAAAGAAGGAAAGGGAGAGAGGGAGGGAAAGGGAAGGAGAGAAGGAGAAGGAAATGGTGAAGGGGAGAAATAATGGAAGGAAGAGGAAGGAAGGAAGGAAGGAAGGAAGGGGAGAGAGGGAGGGAAAAGGAAGGAGAGAAGGAGAAGGAAATGGTGAAGGGGAGAAATAATGGAAGGAAGAGGAAGGAAGGAAGGAAAGAAGGAAGGGGAGAGAGGGAGGGAAAAGGAAGGAGAGAAGGAGAAGGAAAGGGTGAAGGGGAGAAAGAATGGAAGGAAGAGGAAGGAAGGAAAGAAGGAAGGGGAGAGAGGGAGGGAAAAGGAAGGAGAGAAGGAGAAGGAAAGGGTGAAGGGGAGAAAGAATGGAAGGAAGAGGAAGGAAAGAAGGAAGGGGAGAGAGGGAGGGAAAAGGAAGGAGAAGGAGAAGGAAAGGGTGAAGAAGAGAAAGAATGGAAGGAAGAGGAAGGAAGGAAGGAAGGGGAGAGAGGGAGGGAAAAGGAAGGAGAGAAGGAGAAGGAAAGGGTGAAGGGAGAAAGAATGGAAGGAAGAGGAAGGAAGGAAGGAAAGAAGGAAAGGGAGAGAGGGAGGGAAAGGGAAGGAGAGAAGGAGAAGGAAATGGTGAAGGGGAGAAATAATGGAAGGAAGAGGAAGAGAGGAAGGAAGGAAGGAAGGGGGAGAATGGAGGAAAGAAGGAAGGGGAGAGAGGGAGGAAAAAGGAAGGAGAGAATGAGAAGGAAAGGGTGAAGGGGAGAAAGGAAGGAAGAGGGAGAATGGAGGAAAGAAGGAAAGTAACAGTGGCCACTGGGGGCAGAAAAAAGGAAGAAAGCAGGATGCTGAAACTTCAGACCAAAACATCCTGTCCTGGCTTCAGCCAATCATCAGCCTGCCCAGCTTGGCGCATGCGCAGCGAAAGGCTTTCTCCCTTTGGCGCCTCCGCATCACGTGGTGTCCCGAAGGAGGACGTCTTCGGCGCCCGAAAGTAAGATGGCGTCCGCTCAGGCTTCGCCTCGGAAGTAAAAGGAAACGGCCTCAGGAACATTCTGTTTTTTGTTGCAGTTAGTTGGCGTCAATAAGGACTGGGAGGGGGGGAAAGGCCGGCGTTTGGGTCAACCGGCTGCGGAGACGGTAAGAAGCGAGATTAGTTCGGTTTCAAGGTTTCTCCTCAGGGAAGGGACGTTTGATTGCGTCGTAACACACAGAGATAGGAACCGGTTAGAGTGACATTCACGTGTTTTCAGTGTTAGACTGCGAGTCTGTTTTAGAAAAAAAAAAGACAGGGAGAGAGACAGTGTGATAATAACCTATTATGGTGTCTAACACCACTTTAACTACTATGGTCCAATGCTATAGAGCCCTGGGGGCTGTAGTTTTACAAGGTCTTAAGACTCCCCTGCTAAAGAGTCCTTGTGGATTCCTCAACAAACTACAACTCCCAGGATTCCTATAGCATTGAACTGGGTTGAACAATGCATTCTGTAGGATGCAGAAGGCCAACCTCCTACACTTCTATATAATCCTGATTCTCAAAGCAGATAACTCAGACAGGCCCTATATCCCAGGATCAGATCCCAAGTTTTCTGTTTATCCCAGATTATCTGGCAGTGCGGACTCATATAATCCAGTTCAAAGAAGAAAACCTGGGATCAGATCCTAGGATATAGTGCCTGTATGGAAGCCCCCCCCCCCATTATCTGCTTTGAACTACAGTCTGGGTGTGATCCTGGACTCATCGCCAAGCCTGGAACCCCAGGTTTCAGCGGTGACCAGGGGAGCATTCGCACAGTTAAAACTTGTGCATCAGTTGCGCCCGTACCTTGGGAAGTCTGACTTGGCCACGGTAGTCCACGCTCTGGTTACATCCTGTATAGATTACTGCAACGCTCTCTACGTGGGGCTGCCTTTGAAGACTGTTCGGAAGCTTCAACTGGTCCAACGAACAGCAGCCAGGTTGATAACAGGAGCGGCACTCAGGGAGCGTACAACACCTCTGTTGCGCCAGCTGCACTGGCTGCCAGTTTGCTACCGGCCACAATTCAAAGTTCTGGCTTTAGTCTTTAAAGCCCTAAACGGTTCTGGTCCAATGTACCTGTCCAAACGCATCTCTCCCTATGAACCATCGAGATGTTTAAGATCATCTGGAGAGGTCCTGCTCGCGGTCCCGCCTTCTTCGCAGGCACGACTGGCGGGGACAAGAGACAGGGCCTTTTCAGTGGTGGCTCCTCGGCTTTGGAACGCCCTTCCTAGTGACATCAGCTCAGCCCCCTCCCTCCTGACATTTCACAAGAAGGTCGAGACCTGGCTGTTTGACTGGGCCTTTGTAGATGTATGATTATTATTAAAACACCTGGAGGGCCAAAGTTTGTCCAGGCCTGCTTTAGTCTATTATTTTCTACAAAGGCACTCTCTACATATGTATATAATCCAGATTATCTGCTTTGAATTGGATTATATGAGTCTACATGCCATATAATCCAGTTCAAAGCAGATAATCTGTATTTTATATGGCAGTGTAGAAGGGCTCAGAATGCTCTCACATCTGCTTGGAGCCTGAAAAGGTTAATTTTTGACTGCTAGAATCAGCTTCCAAAACTTCTAGCTAGTTTGGCCAGTGGGGGTTGTAGTCCCAAAAGCGCCAACTTGTTGAAGCTGTGTCAGAGGGAGGGACCAGAAAGCAGCATTCAGAATTACACTGGAATACTTCACAAAAATCCATGAGTCTGTACTGGAAAGTGTTTTGTGAAACATCCGTTCTCTGATGCCATCTGGTGGTTTCATGGATAGATGATTTTTTTTAAACCCTTCTTTTCCTAATTTTCTTAACATATTGTTCCCACATGTTCGTTGTAACTAAGAAACCTTTTCTTAGGACTCATCAACAATTCTTTCTAACACATTTTTTACTTTGGTGAACAATTTTTATTTGCAAATCTCAATAAAAAGTATTTTTTTAAAAACCACAATAAAGGAGTCCAATCAAAATGCCACATAATTATAAGCAAGCATTTATTGTTGCAGACTCTCAAGACATTTCTGACTTATGGTGACTCTAAGGGCCCTTCCACACAGCCATATAATTTTATTATTTATTGATTTGTAATATTTCTACCCTACCCTTCTCTCTCTCTCTCTCTCTCTCTCACTCACTCACTCACTCACACACACACACCGGTTGGGGGCTCAGGGCAGCTAACAAGGCACCAATTGGATGCCTAAACATACAATATAAAAATCCTAAAAACATACATCATTAAATAATAACAGTTAAAAACAAGCAAATGTTCAACACACAAGTAAATTAAAACAGTGTTCCTCCATAAATCTTTGTTATGAAACAATTATCCATATTCTCGTCAGTTATTTTGCCATTCCTATTCCAGCCCACAGTGCTGCGTTCTGCTATTGTGCAAAGGCTTGGTCCCATATCCAAGATTTTACTTTTTTCCTAAATGCTAGGAGGGATGGGGTTGATCGTATTTCGCTAGGTAGCACATTTCACAGGCTGGGATCCACAGCCAAGAAGGCCTTGTCTCTCATCCCCATCATCTGCTTTGAGATGCTGGCGGGAGCGAGAGCAGGGCCTCCCCAGATGATCTTATATTGCAAGGTGGGACGTAGCGGCAGATGCGTTCGGACAAGTAAGTAGGGTCAGAAC
The DNA here is from genome assembly GCA_030556195.1 of Anolis apletophallus. Taxonomy (NCBI): domain Eukaryota; kingdom Metazoa; phylum Chordata; class Lepidosauria; order Squamata; family Anolidae; genus Anolis; species Anolis apletophallus. Next base: position 189,974,787 of record JARBWK010000003.1, read on the forward strand.
CTTTATAGGTCAAAACCAGCCCTTTGAGTTGTGCTCGGAAATGGACAGGCAGCCAGTGAAGCTGACACAACAAGGGGGTGGTGTGCTCCCTGTATGTAGCTCCTGTTAGTAATCTGGCTGCCGCCCGTTGGACTAGATGCAAACTCTTTCCAAACTCTTCAAAGGCAGCCCCACGTAGAGTGCGTTGCAGAAATCTATTCGGGATGTGACCAGAGCGTGGACCACTGTGGCCAAATCAGACTTCTCAAGGTACGGGCGCAGCTGGCGCACAAGCTTTAATAATAATAATAATAATAATACACTTTATTTATATTCTGCTCTTCTTACCCCGAAGGGGACTCAGAGCAGATTACAGGAACACATACTTAGCAGACAATCCCTGCCGTTTCCACATACACACATATAGACGAACAGAGGCAAACTCTTGCCTCCAGGGGGAGCTGACACACTCCTCATCTCTCAGCGTTCCCAGTGTCCCTTGTTGTTTCTTCCGCATTCCTCAGCGTTCCTGGAGTTCTTTAATGGCCTCATAATTCAGTCAAAATTTGCCTCCCCACTTAATGTGGTACCTTTATTACCTACTTGACAGATGCAACTGTCTTTCGGGCTGCAAAGGTCAACATCAGGCTACACTTAAAGGCCAAGCACCCACCTCGATCCGGGCAGGCCTCAAACTCATGACCTACTGGTCAGAGAGATCTTATGCAGCTGACATTTAGCCAGCTGCGCCACATTCCACATTCTTGTGCCACATTTAACTGTGCAAAAGCTCTCCCGGCCACCGCTGAGACCTGGGCTTCCAGGCTCAGCGATGAATCCAGGATCACTCCCAAGCTGCGAACCTGCGTCTTCAAAAATATAACCAAGCATATCAAGGCAGATAATCCACAATAGCTGCTTTGAACTGGGTTATCTGAGTCCACACTGCCATATTATCCAGTTCAATGGATTTTATACAGCTGTGTAGAAGAAGCCAAATCAATTTTATTGTGGAGTTTTCACCATATTGTTTTCTTCATATCTCTATCTCACTCTGAGGTTGAGAGTGTGTGACCTGGCTAAGGTTTCTGTGGCTGAGTGCAGATTTGAACCCTGGCCTCCAGAGTCAAAGCCTGATGCTCAAACTGGCACATCTTGTTGATTCTCCTTAAATAATAAATTATTTTTCAAAATAATTTCATAGAAATGGACAGCTTTGTTGAAACCCTGGAAGATGTGGGCAGGCAAGAGTCCCCAGAAGAAGAAACAGACAATATTTCTGCGGCGAGAGCAATGGAAGCTCCAATTGCGGAACTCTATTTACCTTTACTCCCAAAGAATCTTCGCCGCCCAGGCAAGTGTCTCATCCTAGGTTATGGAAACATGTTTCAGGTTCTTAACATGGATATTTTACCATGCATACTTGAATAGGATAATGATGAATGAATGCCTCTGGAATATGATTTTGGATTACATGGTTTTAATGTTGATGTTTTAATGTTGATGTTTTAATGTTGCGGATTTTAATTTATTTTTTAATTTAATTATATGTACTTCGCAGCATCGAATCATTGCCTATTGTAAGGCTGCTCCGAGTCTCCTCTGGAGTGAGAAGGGCAGGGTATAAATGTGGTAAATACATAGAAGTCTACCTCATGTATAAGTCGAGGGCAGGTTTTGGGGCTAAAATTACGGATTTTGCTATGATCTATTGATAAGTCGAGGGTAAAACTTAGGGGAATGTGACAAACAACCTTTTAGCTCTCCCTTTAAAATACATAGAAGGAACATCTTTGCGAAGAGCTAAGGAGAAGGAGAGATTCTGTTTATTTGAGGGATTACAATGGAGGGGTGTAAATTGTCTACTACAGGGCTGTCCAACTTCTACCGGCCCAAGGGCTGGAATTCCAGTCACTGATCACCTGGGGGGCCAAGCCTCCGGCTCCGCCCCCTCCCCCCCCCCCCCTGGCTCCGCCCCCTCCCTGGCTCCACCCCCTCTCTGTCCCTCCCCCAGCTCTGCCCCCTCCCCGCCCACTCAATATGCCAAAATGTGAACATTGGTGGATTTGGGGGAAAATAGACCTTGACATTTGGGAGTTGCAGTTGCTGGGATTGGTATTTCGCCTACAATCAAAGAGCATTCTGAACCCCACCAATGATGGAATTAACCAATCTTGGCACACAGAACTCCCATGACCAACAGGAAATACTGGAAGGCTTTGGTGGGCATTGACCTTGAGTTTTGGAGTTGTAGTTCACCTCCATCCAGAGAGCACTGTGGACTCAAATAATGATGGATCTGGACCAAACATGTCATGAATATTCCATATGCCCATATATGAACACAGATGGAGTTTGGGGGAAATAGACCTTGACCCTTGTCCCGGTTTACTGCCAAGGAGAGGAGGAGGCAGGGGAAGCGAGTCCCCCAGCCCCCTCCTCTCCCTGGCAGTAAACCTGGGCAAGGGTCGGGTTATTTCTTAGTGGGGAAGAGGCCGCCCACACGGCAGCCCTTTCCCCACTAAAATATAAGCCGACCCAGGCCTGGGTCGCCTTATATCTTAGCGGGGAAGCGGCTGCCGTGCGGGCGGCCCCTTCCTGCTAAGAAATAACCCGACCCAGGCCTGGGTTGGATTGGGACCTCGCAGGGGCAAAGGGTGGCATCGATGCCTCCCTTAACACCTGCGAGTTCCCAATCGGAGGAATTAACTCCTGTTCTCCAGGCTCTCCCTCCGCTTGTCAGAGACAGCCTGGGATACAGGAGGAAATTCCTCCGAATCTTGGCCCGGAGCTGCTTTCAAAGCGCTTTGGAAGCAGCCCGGGCCGAGTTTCCTCCTGTTTCCCAGGTTGTCTCTTAGAGGCGGAGGGAGTGCCTGGAGAACAGGAGGAAATTCCTCCGATTGGAAACTCGCAGGTGTTAAGGGAGGCATCGATGCCACCCTTTGCCCCTGCGAGGTCCCAATCCAGCCCGTGTTCCCCTTAACACGGGATGGATTCTGACCTGGCAGGGGAAAGGGAGACATCGATGCCCCCTGCCCCCTGCGAGCTCACAATCCAATCCGTGTTAAGGGAACACGTGTTGGATTGGGCTGCAGTCGGCTTATATCTTAGCCAAGAAGAGGCTGGCCGCGGCCAGCGTCTTCATGGCTAAGATATAAGCCGACCCACGCTTGGGTCGGGTTATATCTTAGCGGGGAAGGGGCCGCCCGCCTGGCCGCCCCGTCCCCGCTAAGATTATATCGCTGGGTCAGGTTATTTCTTAGCGGGGAAGGGGCCGCCCGCATGGCAGCCCCGTCCCCGCTAAGATATAACCCGACCCACACATACACACAATCTGAAATCATAGTCCAGGAGTTGTTCCAGTTGTGATTGCACATATTCCATCTTCACTTATTGTACTGCATTACTATCCAGAGGCTTATAAATGCAGTTAAGAGTATTTTCAACTTTGGTTTCAGCATTTATATTGGGAGCAAATGAAATACCATTGCTACTTCCACCCATGCTACATCCAGTTTACATGTTGTTGTTTTTTCCCGCCTGTAAATGGCATCTAAATCCATCATTGCATTAAAACACATCCTTTTGGCATCCAACATATTTCTCTTTGATTGTAGTAAATGTGACTTTGAAGCCTTCAGAATTTCATAAGTCAAAAGATGACTGCTTACGGTACATCCAGGATGCCCTCTTACAGTCTCAGTGGCAGAGGGCTGCAGAATTAATGGTGAGCTATCTAGAGATGTTGGAAAGCACCAGTTGGGCCCGACAGCAGGAAGCTTCTGAGGTAAGCAAGCTAAGTTGTCTGACTCTCAAATAGCATGAACAACTATGAAAGGGGGCATTAATGAAACCTGGAGGCTGCAACAACATTGCTGATGTGATGAAAACTGACATGTCACCTTTTGTTTTCAGCCAATTTATGGAGTTTTTGTGTGAGTTGAGAGTATTTAAGGTAATTGTGTCTTGGGTGCATCTACACTGTTGGATTAATACATTTTAACACCACTTTTGCCTTGGCTCAATGCTATGGAACCATGGGAATTGCAGTTTTACAAGACCTTTATTTAGCCTTCTCTGCTAAAAAGTGCTACTTCCTCACTAAAGTACAACTCCCATTGACTCCATAGCATTGAGCCCTTGCAGTCAAACAGATGTTAAACTACATTAATACTATAATGTTCGAGCTCTCACAAGGAATTTTCTGGGGGGAATTTGGGTTCACTGCCGTGTAGCGGGAAGCTAGCGGAAGCGGACAATCAGTGCCAGTCGTCAGAAGCTCGTTGACTGGTGTTGTGGTGAAGGTTACAGATGAGCGTCCTCATTCCATTTCCCTCAAAGTGCAAAGTACTGAAGGGCATGAACACCGCTGCAATTCATCGCGAAATCATTTTAGTTTATGGAGAGGACGTAATGTCAAGACAGCATGTGACATAATGGGTACGGAATATATTGTGAGACCATGAAGAAACTTCACAGAGCCATTCAAAACAAACGTCATGTGAGGCTGACAGTGGAGCCTGTCACCTTCATGACAATTCACGTCTGTATACCACTCATGCAACGCAAGAGTTGTTGACTTCATTTGGTTGGGACATTTTAAGCCACCCCTCTCACAGCCCCGATCTCGCACCCAGTGACTATCATCTGTTCACTAAATTAAAGGAACACCTTGGTGGAAAACACTTTTTTGATGACCATGAGGTGAAAATCGGAGTGACAAACTGGCTGAAAAAGGTGGAGGGAAACTTCTATGGCACAGGCATCAAAAACCTGTCCCATGGATGACAAAATGGATTGAATTGAATTGTGATTATGTGGAAAAATAATGTAATACCTATGCTACAATCCATATAAGTTTTGTTAAAATATATTCATTCTTTGTATTTTAGAAAAATATTGTAACCTTACTTTCCGGATGACCCTCTTAGATGCACCTTTGGTGGAGAGCCTTTAGTTCGATGTCTTAGTGGGGAAGGAACAGGGTTCTGTTAGGTTTGCAGTGGTTTTGAGTTGTTTTTGATACATTAGGTTCAAAAAATGGGAAATCAGGTTATTGAGAGGATTCTGGAGGTTTCGGGGGCAGCAATCTGGGGGCAGGGGCTGCATTCACCCCTAGGCACACTTTCCCTACGCATGCTCTACACAAAGAGATATTGCACTGACTTCTTTAGTCCTGATTTTCTTTTACATAAACTGAGGTGGTGGGCATGTGACTCCCAGATGTTATTTGACTGCAGTTCCCATGGCCTTTCGCCATTGCCTATGTTGCTTAGGGCTGATGGGAAGTCCAGTCCAACAATACCTAAGGAATGGGCTTTTTTCCTGCTGAACAATAGGGCCTTTTACCTTATCCAGTCAAAATACCTCTTTTCTAGTTGGAAATTTGTTGATGACGTGTTCATACTCACTTCAGCAGGCCCATTGGTTTTTGTAGCTTTTAACATGTTTTTTTTAAATTTTCTGTGACAGGAGATCTGGAAAATAGGAACTGAAATTATGCAACAGCACCCACAGAGTACTGTAGAGGAGGCCAGTCACTTCGCAGATCGGATGAAAAATCTAGGAGTTATTAAATATGTAAAGGTGAGGATAGTTTTGAAGAATGCTTTATGTGCATATGATTCTTTTTTAAATCCAGTCTGCTAATGTTGAATAGCTTGATATTTATAGCCCTCTTGTGGTTTGAAGCAAGATATGATGATGTAATTTGTGTGATGTGATTCACTATTGTGCTAAATCCAATATTAGGCCACTTCTACATGACCATATAAAATCCAGATTATATGCTTTGAGCTGGATTATATGACAGTGTAGACTCATGTAATCCAGTTCAAAGCAGATAATGCCGATTATCTGCTTTGATAATATGGATTATACAGCAGTATAGAAAGGGGCCTGAGTCTTATGAAGAGTACATCCATTGAAATCAGTGAGACCCAAATTAGTTGTGACCAATGGATCTGCTCAAGGTGGTTGTTGTCAATTACAATCATATAGCTCCGGACTACTGCCTGTATGTTCAAGTGTTTCCTTATTTGTTTTAATGTTACAATTCATTCTGAATTGTTTTAATGTTACAATTCATTCTGAAGAAACAGCCCTTTGCTGCAGTTAGAAAGGCTATTTGGCACTGAAATTAGTTGGGAGGTCTGTTGGTATGTGGCTATGTGCATAGATCTATGTTGTAGCATCATTTTCAGAGCTACTGCTAATAAGAATGTAACCTAGGCTTAAAATTACACAAGCCAACAAGTAGTTTTCATCAGATATAATTTTAGGTCATTCTTATAGACGGCCGGCCAGACTCTGTACCTGATTGTTTCCAGCTATGCCTTGAAGCTTTGACTGGTTGGCTACGAGCCAGCCGGTTGAGAGTGAATCCATAGAAGATGGAGATCCTTTGGCTGGGTGGTCCAGGTGGGAGTGGGCTCCGGCTGCCTACTCTGGACGGCGAGGCATTATACCCGTCGTCATTAGTAAAGAGTCTGGGGGTTCAGTTGGACCCACTGCTGACAATGGAGGCCCAGGTCTCTGCTGTCAGCAGAACCGCATTCTTCCCCCTGCGGCAGGCTAGGCGGCTGGTGCCCTATCTCACTAGGAATGACCTAGCCACGGTAATCCAGGCGACGGTCATCTCGAGATTGGACTACTGTAACGCCCTTTACATTGGCCTTCCTTTGTTGGTCACCCGGAAGCTTAAACTGGTTCAGAATGCTGCAGCGAGACTCCTGGCCAGAGTGCCAGCCAGGGCCCACATCACTCCAACCCTGCAGCAACTGCACTGGTTGCCAATTGAGCACCGGATCATCTTCAAAGTGCTGGTTTTGACCTTTAAGGCCTTGCATGGTCTGGGGCCGGTATACCTGAGGGACCATCTACTCCCATATGTTCCCCAGAGATCTCTTCGATCGGAGGCCCACTACCTCCTGCAGATCCCTTCCTTACGGACCATTCATTTATCATCAACACGACAGAAAGCCTTCTCCGTTGTGGCACCAAGCCTATGAAATGCCCTGTTGCTGGAGGCCCGAGCGACCTGTGAATTGTCGGCCTTCCGGAAAGCCTGCATAACTGTGCTCTTTAGACAGGCTTTTGACCTCTAATTCTTGGTTGGTAGACTAATACTGTTTTGTGGGATTATTGGAAAATGGGATTTCATATTGTCATTTGCTGTTTTATTGTTGTGATTTTATGTGTTGTAAACTGTCCTGAGCCATCCGGAATGGACGGTATATAAATTGAAATAATAAATAAATAAATAGAGTTCGTTTTGCGCTGAATTCAGAGCTGTGTATTTTTTTCTCCATCATGTAGTTTTTGCAATGAGACTAATCAAATAATTAATGCATTTACACATTGATGTCAATAGAATCTAATTGATATCACCGAATAAATGCATTAACTATGCTACTTTCATTTCTTAATAGTTACAAAAAGTATTGAAAAATACTTGTTGGCTTGTGTTATACGAATATGATGTGAAATTTGCAGACTTTACAGTAGTCGGCTACAAAGTACCATTTGTCATCATTTAAAAAGTTGATGTGATAAAAAAGACATATTTAAAATCAGCATAAAAATTGATTTAAACTATGCTACTTTCATTTCTGATAGTTACAAAAAGTTTGATTCTGTTGGCTTGTGTTATTCTAGGTGTCTTTGGAACATGCCTTCCACCTTTTGTGCAATGGCTTTCTGGAGGAAGCCTATAAGGACTTATCTCTGGCAGAATGCTGGCGTTATGGAGAACTCTCAGTTGCCCAGGAAAAAGAACGGAAACTCATTCAAGGCTATAGAGGACTGCTGGATTATTATAAGTGGTTAAAGAAGAGGACAGAGATATTTGAGCTAGGTGAGTTTATGCCTTTCAGGTAAGCTGGCACTGCCCAGAACTCTTGCAGCCAACCATGGTTTTCATATTCAGTTCCAATTTATTTAATTTACTAGCCGTTCCCTGCCACACGTTGCTGTGGCCCAGTCTTTGTATATGTGTTTAGTGTGTGTATATACGTGTGTGTATATATTTGTGTATATGTGTGTTTGCGTGTATATATATGTTGTTTTGTGCATGTGTTATAATGTAATTTTTGTTTTTTTGGCTTTTTAAGTCTCTTCTGTTGTGTTTTTGAGTGTTTTTATGACTGATGGTCACTCATTGGCCTGATAGTTGTATTGTGTCCAAATGTGGTATCAATTCGTCCAGTGGTTTTTGAGTTATGTTAATCTCAAAAACGAACATAACATTTATATTTATATAGATTTATTAACTTTATTATAGCTACCCCACCTTTCTCCCCATGAGGATTCAAGGTGGCTTTCAACAACATGACACAAACCAGTGAATTCAAAACCATGACATATATAAATATTAATAACATCGAAAAACAAGTATTTGTGTCATGGATATAAGTTAAAATACAGTTAGGATACAATTAAAATACTTGCACAATTAAAATTCCATTTAAAACTAAATATTTTCACAAGGCCTCCCCATTTTCCCACCAAATACGCTTGAGTGGGTGGTGGGATAGAAATCTGAAACTAAGGTGAGAGACTTGGGCTGCAACCTTACATATGTTTTACTAAGGGCCCTTTCATACAGCCCTATATCTCAGAATATCAAGGCAGATGTTGCACTGACATAGTGCATGTGAAACAGTTTGTAAATCCACTTTGAATCTAACTTGCATCTAAACCTGTGGCCAGAGCTTAACGTTAGGACAGGTGCTGGAATTAGTATGCCCTCCAGAAGTTGCTGGACTGCCAGTTCCAGCATTCTGCACCATTCTCTACACTGGCTAGAACTCATAGGTGATGAAGTCCAGCAACACCTGGAGTTCACCATGATTCTCAGCTCAAGTTTAGGTAGTCCAGAGTAATGTTTAATTGTCTATTTTGTCTGCCTGAGGCTCTTAAGTCCTATAAAGGAAAAACAATGGTGTGAGAAAGAAAATATATCTCCTTGTTAAACCAAAGCAATGTTGACTCTTTCAGCTTGGGATCACAGAAGCATAAAACATGGCAAAGTGAGTCACCTGCATCAGGCTCACTTAAACAGAGGACAGATTGTACATTATTTAATTTATGTCTCTATTTTTGAAGATTTTCCTCCTTGAAGCCAACATAATTTAGCTGCCCTTGGATTTTATGCACCTTGATTTTAGTGGGAAGGGTAGTGCTGTTTGGCTTCAGGGAACAAAAAATGGCCCAACTCTGGCATGAACAGTTGATATTTAACAGATTAGTCTGTAGTTCAACTTGTTTTGGACCAGAAAGAACCTAGAACAGAGATAGGCAACTGTTCCAAGCACTAGCTTTGGGAACTTATGGGAGCTGTATAAACTGCCCAAAAGTGCACCTCCCTGAAATATCTGATTTTCAAAATCAGAAGTCTAGTTTTGAGAAGTGGCTATTTTTAATGTTAGATAGCAGAAGAAGACTCTATCTTAAGTAAAAGGTGTATTGTTACATTAGGAGGCTCCCTGGCAATTTATCACTTTGGGGGCAGAAAAAAGTGGACCAGGGATTCTGGAGGGTTTAAGGCCATGAAATTAGTTTTGCTTTAATCTCAGGGCTGCATTATCTGTCTCTGCTTTAGAAGTCTAAAATGCAAAATACAGGTACTATATTAAATATTATGTATATGCTTATTTTACTATGTATGTTTGTCTACATGGCATCAAATTGTTCCCTATGTAATGTAAGCTGCCTTGAGTCCCCTACTGCAGTGTTTCCCAACCAGTGTGCCGTGTCACACTAGTGTGTCTTGAGCGATCATCAGGTGTGCCGTGAGAAATTGGCACTCTTCCCCCTCCTAGCAGCTCTTTCTCCCTCTTTCCCTCCCCAAAGATCCTCCCTGAGTCAAAGGAAGGGCTCCGCCAAATGCCAGGGCCAGGCCCACCTTGAGGAAGCCTTCAGGAGCCTCGACTCAGCATGGCTCTAGCTCCCGCTCAGGGCTGCTTTAGCCTCCCGATATGTTTCATAGATCTGTGTGGCCTCTTTCGCTGCCTCTCTCCGCGAAAGCAGAGCACTGGGCGGAAGTGATTGAGTTGGCGTTTTCGCATTGGCTTGGATTTCTCGCGAGAACAAAGCCAGAAGCTCCACGTCGGTGAATTGGGCAGTGAGCAAACCTGGGAGCATTGAGAGGCTGAAGCATTCACAGGTTTCCAAGAAACAAATTGAACCTTTCCGCTTGGAAATGTTTTTTTTTTAAAAAAAACTATTTATCTGGATTTTTCAAGAGTCCCCCCCAAGGAACTGTTTATAACAGCCTCATTACCTCCAGAGTTAATTGGAAGCAAGTTTCACTCAGGGTGAAATTTCATGATGGTCTGGAGAACAAGCCCTATGAGGAGCGGCTTGAAGAGCTGGGCATGTTTAGCCTGAAGAAGAGAAGGCTGAGAGAAGACATGATAGCCATGTATAAGTATGTGAGAGGAAGTCATATATATGGTTGTGCTCATCGAAACAGGCGCAGGTTTCACACTGAGTGTATAAATACATTAAAAACATATTAACTATATGTATTACTGTGTCATTTTGTGTCATTTTGGTTGGTGGTGTGCCCCAGGATTTTGTAAACGTAAAAAATGTGCTGCGGCTCAAAAAAGGTTGAAAAACACTGCCTTACTGGGTTGAGAAAGGCAGGGTATATATCTGGTAACTAAATAAATAAATGACATTTCCTCTTCATATCTTCAATTAATATTTAGTGACCTTTTTGTTTCTTCTCTTTTTCTAAGCTTATGTCAGAAGTTTTTGAAACAGAAGCTATTGACTAGGTCATGATTATGAATTTAACGGACTTCCGGTTGGTGGCTGCAAGGTGGAGGGGGTACACTCCTTCCCAGAAGAGACTGACAAGAGCTCACTGGGAGCCCAATCGAGTCAGCCGGCCGATGGTGTCAAAAGGGGTCTCTCCCTCAAGGCGATTCCCCTTAGAACACCCGGCAACGGCACGACCCGGTTAGGCCTGACACCTCAGGACAGAAACCGACAGGTTTCTTACCGCTCCACTGGCCACCAGCTCACCCCAAGCAACGATTAGAGAGGAACAAACCCGAGAGTAAAGCAGCCCATGCCGAAAGAAGGAAAGAGAAATCTGAAGGAAGGATCCCTTATCCATAGAAGGGCGGGCCGGAGGGGAGAGGAGAGGAGAAAGGAGGAATAAGAGAGAGAGGAGTGAAGGAAAGGAAAGAAGAGAGAGCCCTACCGGCCATACCACGCTGCCCCTTCACGAGCATCAGGAATACAGGTCCCAGTCCGATCCGAGAGCAACGAGGAACAGCCGCGCGGAAGCCCCCCCCTCACCCGAGTAGAAGGAGAGAGAAAAGAGGAGAAACGAGCCGTGGGGCAGGAAGATTGGGAACCAAGGAGGGGTGAGTGGCAAAGAGGGAGAAATTGATGAGCTGGCAACCGAGAGATCGGGGGACAGAAGGAAGAAGGAGGAGGCCTGACCTTGGAAACGCGGAGCCGTCGCCATCTTTCCCCTCCCGTCACGTCCGTCTTCTTCTTCTGGAGTGAAAACCGGAAGGGGAGAAGCCAAGACACGAAGATCTCGCGAGACGAGCGCTGTATTGCGAGTGTTGGAGTGAGAACTCAAGGGAAAGGTAAATACATAAATAAAAGAGTCACGAGAAGAGAAAGAAGAGAGAGAAGGGAAGAAACAGTCCAACCACAGCACCAAGGTCGCTAGAGCTACGCAGAACGAAGCGGACTTGAGAACGGAGGACATAACATCAGAGAAAGAGAATCGGAAGGCCCAAGGTAAGCCAAAGGGGGCCCCTAGCAGAAAGAAGGAAGGAAGGAGTTTAGAAGACAAAACAAGGAAGCGAGCGGATCATGCAATCCGCCAGATCTAAGGGCAACCTCACACTGAAGCCACAGGGCAGAAGGAACTCACAGCCTGAGGAGCCAGGCTTTAAAGAGATCCTGTATGAGATGAGATGTATTGCCCAAAAACAAGACAGACAACACCAAGAACTACAGGCTGAGATCCAGACCTTGAGAAAGGACACAAGGGACATAAAACAAGATCTAAAAATACTCAAGGATGACTTAGACAAAGTAAAACAGGACAACCAGAAGCTCGCGAAATCACAGGTAAAGCTAGTGTTCCTGAAAGTATGACACCCCGATTGTAAGATGTATCGGGTGTCAGGGGTCGGCTAATGTAAGCCGCACTCAAAAATAAGATGCCTCCGCCGCCGCAGCGGCCCCACGCCTGCGCCAGGCGCGGCTGTGCCGCGACGCGCCCAGACCTTCTGCCCATGCGTGAATGTCTGCGCATGGGCAGAAGGTACCGAGCGCTGCCTGGCGCTGGGCGTGCTGACGCTAGCGCGCTGACGCAGGCGCGCCGGAGCTGCCGCACCTTCTGCCCATGCGCAGACATTCGCGCATGGGCAGAAGGCCTGAGCATGCCCGCGCGCTTGGCGCCAGCGCCAGCTGCCAGACGCTGTATTTCTTCTGCCCATGCGCAGACATTCGCATGGGCAGAAGGCCTGAGCAAGCCCTAACGCAGCCGCGCCTGGCGCAGGCGTGGGCCCCAAAGGCGGAGGAGGAGGCAGGCGGCGCGGTGGCACCGGAGGCGGAGGTAGGCGGCGGCGGCAAGGAGGTGGCGGCGGGCGGAGGCGGCGGAGGAGGCAGGCGGCGCGGCAGCGACGGAGGCGGAGGGAGGCAGCGGAGGAGGAGGCGGGACCGAGGAGGAGGCGGGACCGAAAATAAAGTGGACAAGATTGATCTAACCAATCAAAGGATACAGCAGCAGGTGGAACTCATGGAAAACAGGGCACTCGAATACCAATTACGTATAAGGAATTTGAAAGAGGACAAGAATGAAATTTTGAAAGTGACTGTAATCGATATATTAGCCGACTTGACAGAAACGGAACCAGCCATCGTTGGTAACGATGTCGACAGGACATACAGAATCAATACGGAATACTCCAAAAAGAACAACACGCCTAAAGATGTGATAGTGACCTTTGCCCGAAAAAGTTTTAGGGATGAGATACTACAGAGATGTGCTAAGAAAACAATATATTACAGAGATAAAAAAATAATCCTCATGAAGGAAGTATCACAGCAAACCATAGTGAACCGCAGGAAATATAATTTCCTAACGGAAGAACTTAAAAAGAGAGGAATACGCTACAGATGGGAAAGAACAGAAGGTCTGACCGTTACATTGAATGAGATCAGATATTGGCTGAACACGGTGGAAAAGGCAAGAGCCTTTTTCGAGAAACATCTCCAGAGGGGGGGACCATCAAGACAAGAGAGGAACTATAAGCAGGAAGAATTCCGGATAAGACCAGGACAAGAGGAAGACAGAGAACAAAGATTCCAAAAGGGAGCGAAGAAGAACACGGACAGAGAATTAGAGGTGGAGGAAGGAGAGCTGGAGGAGGAGGATAACGCAAACGAGTTAGAAGAAATAGACTCTCCAGGGATAACTCTACAAAGGAACCTCAAGAGACTACGAAAATTCTTGCCAGAGAATTATCAACTCACAACCATCCAAGATCAGAATCCAGTAGAGGAACTGAACACGCAACTGGAACTCCAGGAGGACCTCCAGGATGACCTCCCTTAAGGTCTACTCATGCAATGTGAACGGCTTAAACTCTCCGAACAAGCGGAAAAGTATAATGGACAATATAAAGAAAAAGAACTATGGGGTGGTAGCGCTACAGGAAACCCACATCTCCAGTCGGCACACCAGATTGTTAGAGCAACCCAAACTGGGTAAGGTATATTACTCGGTGGGGGGAAAAATGCGAAGTGGCAACTTATGTAAACCAGAAATATACGTCAAGCCTAGCTTTTAAAGATATGGGTGGAAGAGCTTTGGGGGTTTTGGTGGAAATAAACAATCGAAAGATATTATGCTGCAACATTTACTGCCCGAATGGCCCAAAAATAAGGTTTATAACTAAACTTAAAAAACAAATTGATAAACAAATGTATGACGAACTGTTGATAATAGGAGATTTTAACGGGGTAACTAACGCAAGCATAGACAAAACATACAAGGCAGTGGGAAACCACAAATCTTCTAAAAAGAGTGGCCAACTCCCCCAACAATTCATAAAAACACTAGAAGACCTCAATTTAATAGATGTCTGGAGGAACCACAACGGGTCCATGAGGGACTACACCTTCTATTCAGGGAGGCACAGGACATGGAGTCGGATAGACATGGTGTGGTCCACCAAAGCATTATCAATAAAAATAAGTAAAATAGAAATAATAACCAACACCTTCTCAGACCATAGTGCATTAGAGTTTCAACTTAAGGGGAGTACCCCTAAATTCATCTGGAAGTTAAAGGACAGCTTACTTAGAGATCCAAAGGACATAACATGGGTGAGGAAACAACTTAGAATACTTAGAAATGAATAAGGGGGAGGAGACAAGTAGGATCACCCAATGGGAAGCAATGAAGGCCGTCATGCGCGGCAACTTCATACAATTGAACTGCTGGAGAAACAAACAATTTAATAAGAAGGAGCGGGATATTACAGAGGCAATAGAAAGGAAGGAAGGATTGCTAAAAAAAACCCTGACAAACCAAAAGGTGCAGAGAGAGATTAGACTCCTCAGGAAACAACACCAGTTATTGCAGACGGAGAGAATAGAAAGACAGATGAAACATATAAGAGCCAACCATTACCAGAATGCAAACAAGATCGGCAGATGGCTAGCATGGAAACTTAAGGAAAAAAAGAACCAGACTTACATCAATAAAATAGAACACGAAGGAAGGCAGTACACGAAAGAGAAAGAAATAGCAGAAGCTTTCACAAAATTCTACCAGGAGCTTTATAAAGCAGATAAACCATCCAAAGACGCCATAGCGGATTATGTCAGCAAGCTAGGAATGGGGAAAATTACAGAGAAACAGCGAGAGGCCCTCAACGATCCAATAACAATGGCGGAGATAGAAAGAGGGATAGACAGACTAAAATGCAATAAAGCACCAGGCCCGGATGGCTTCACCGCCCTTTTCTATAAAACATACAAGAATGAGGTATCAGATATACTCCTTCATATATTTAATGGCATAAGAGAAAAAAAGGGAATCCCAAAATCATGGGAAACCGCCAAAATTACATTGATCCATAAGGAAAATTCAGACAAATTGACCATGAAAAATTTCAGACCCATATCCCTTCTAAATACGGACTACAAAATTTTCACCTCAATTATGGCAGAGAGATTAAAAACCTTTTTAAAGGACTGGATTTCCAAAGACCAAACGGGCTTCCTACCTAACCGGCAGTTGAAAGAGAATACAAGAACCATTATAAACATTTTGGAATACTACGAGCGCCATAACGAAAAGAAGCTGGCGCTCTTATTTATCTAAGAAATGGAAGGCTCTTCCTACCGAGGAGAAAGGAACACAAGCTCTGGCAAACTAAATGCAAAGCAACAGTCAGGAAAGCCAAGAGAGATTTTGAGGCACACATAGCAAAGAATATTAAAAAAACAACAAAACTAAACATCAGGAAGCAGGAACCCAACTAGAAACAGTTGGGCCACACGTGGCCAGAAAGGGAAAATCAGCCAAAGAGATTGAGCGGCCACATGACTTCTTTGCCTCCGCTTTCACACAGGAGGACAGACAACATATGCCTTCAGGTGAGTCAGTTTTTTCTGGGAGTGAATTAAAAGAATTAAAACAGATAGAGATAAACAAGGAGGATGTTCTCATATGCCTTACTTAACTAAATGTCAACAAATCACCAGGTCCAGACGGCATCCACCCCAGAGTTCTTAAGACATGTGAAATTGCTGAACTTCTAGCTAAGATATATAACCTTTCTCTAAGATCAGGTACTGTACCCAGGACTGAGGGAGGCAAATGTAACACCGATCTTCAAGAAAGGATCCAGAGGTGATCCAGGAAATTATAGACCAGTCAGTTTAACCCTCAGTTCCAGGCAAAATGATGGAAACCATTATTAAAGAAAAATTACTAGGCACATAGAAGAACAGGCATTGCTGAAAGAAAATCAACATGGTTTCTGCAAAGGCAAATCAACTAACTTGTTAGAATTCTTTGAGGGTGTAAATAAACACATAGATAAAGGGGACCTAGTCGATATTGTTTACCTTGACTTTCAAAAGGCTTTTTGACAAAAGTCCTCACCAAAGGCTCCTAAATAAGCTCTTCAGCCATAAATCAGGGGACAGGTCTTGTCCTGATTGAAACCTGGCTAAACTGTAGGAAACAAAGGGTGGTAATAAATGGACACTTTCTGTGGAAAGAGGTGGGAAGTGGCGCACCAAGGTTCAGTTTTAACCGCTTAATGATCTGGATGTAGGAGTGAATTCTGAAGTAGCAAAGTTTGCAGACGACACTAAATTGTTCAGGGTAGTTAAAAATGAAACTGATTGTAAAGAGCTCCAGAAAGATCTCTCGAAATTGAGTGAATGGGCAACAAAGTGGCAAATGCATTTTAACTCTAAACAAGTGTAAAGCCATGCAATCGGGGCAAAGAACCCCAACTACACTTATCAACTGATGGGGTCAAAGCTTTCCGAGACAAACCAGGAAAGGGATCTTGGGGTCTTGTGACAGCTCAATGAAGATGTCAACCCAGTGCGCAGCAGCAGTGAAAAAAAGCAAAATTCTATGCTAGGCATGATCAGAAAGGGAATCGAAAATAGGTCAGCAAATGTTGTATTACCTCTCTACAAATCGATGGTAAGGCCACATTTGGAGTACTGTGTACAATTCTGGTCTCCGCACCTTAAGAAGGATATAACGGAACTGGAAAAGGTACAGAAAAAGGGCAACAAGAATGATCCAAGGGATGGAGCGGCTCCCTTTATGAAAGTTTGAATGCTGCCTTGAAAGACTAAGAGGTGACTTGGCATGCATGGGATAGAAAAGGTGAATAAAGAAAATTATTTTCTTTGTCACAAAACACTAGGACTAGAGGGCACTCCCTGAAGCAAGGTGGCTATTTCTTCACCCAGAGGGTCATTGGGTTATGGAACTCACTTCCAGAAGAGGTTGTGACAGCTGTCAGCCTGAACAACTTCAAGGCAGGATTAGACAGATTCATGGATACCAAGTGTATCGGTAGTTACTGAAAAGGACATCTCAAGTGCCACCTCGGAGTTGGCTGAGGTAGGCAGGATTTCCCTGGGTACTGGTTGTGGGGGGTCGGGAGCAGGTCAGGGTTTTGCCCTCCCTTCTGCTCGAGATCCCCGTGTACAACTGGTGGGCCACTGTGTGATACAGAATGCTGGACTAGATGGGCTGAGGTCCGATTCAGCATGGCTCTTCTTATGTTCTTATGTTCTTATGTTCTTATCGACGCCGAAAAGGCGTTCGATAAAATCAATTGGGAGTTTCTGAAATTGTTGATGAAGGAATTAGATATGGGGTTTTATTTTCAAAATGTCATAGAAACGTTATATTGCAAACAGGAAGCAAAGCTAATGATTAACGGGCAAGAAGGAGGGAAGAGAATCCAAATCAGCAGAGGGGTACGACAGGGATGCCCGCTGTCGCCACTGCTATTTATTTTAGCAATGGAAACAATAGTCAGGGACATTAACCAAGACAGGGAACTGAGAGGCACACGAGTTCTATCCCAGGAGTACAAACTAAGGGTGTATGCTGACGATATAGTGTGCAGCATAGAGAACCCGATACCCAACATAGAGAAATGGCTAGCCAAATTTGAAAGATTCGGAGCCCTGGCCGGCTTCCCCTTGAACAAACAAAAAACAAAATTCCTAACAAAACATTTAGACGAAGCCGAAAAACACATTTACAACAAGTGACTGGGATAAAAATTGAAAAAAGACTCAGATATCTAGGCATAACCTTGACAGCTAATAACATACAGCTGATCAAAAATAACTACGACTGCCTATGGAAACAGATACAGGGAGACTTAAAGAAATGGAATAAGCAAAATCTATCTCTCTTAGGCAGAATCGCTACTATTAAAATGTCGGTCTTACCAAAGGTACTTTTCCTATTCCAGACAATTCCTGTCATCAAAAATGACTCCCTTTTCAAAAAATGGGACATAGACCTCAGGAAATTTGTATGGCAAAATAAAAAGGCAAGGATAAAACTAAAATCACTCGCAGATGAAAAGAAGCGTGGAGGGATGGGTTTTCCAGACATGAAGCTTTATTACGAAGCATGCAACCTTGTGGCAATCAGAGATTGGATACTGTTACAGAACGACCGATCGCTTACATTAGAAGGACACGATTTGCAAGCAGGTTGGCACGCTTATGTCTGGTACGGCAGAAAAAAAATAGAAAAAAATTTTGGGCACCATTATATTAGAGCAGCACTAAGCAGAACATGGGACAAATATAAGGAGAGGCTGTTCAGGCACACCCCACTATGGGTCTCCCCAATGGAAGCCTTCCATAAGAAGGAATTGGCGGACAAAATCTGGTTAACCTATAAACAGATATTAAAGAAATCAGCACAAAAGAACTGGGAAATTAAGACAATAGAGGAGCTACGTCAGATACACCCCAAACTAACTTGGTTTCAGTATTTCCAGATACACGATAGGTACAAAATAGACAGCAAGTTGGGATTTATGGAGGACACAACATGGGAGCCAGTGGCCAAAAAGGGAAAGAAAACATCAGTATAATGTATAAACTGCTACTAGGCTGGGCCACAGAGGAGGAGCTAGTAAAAGAAAGCCATATTAAATGGGCAAAGGATTGTGAGCAAACGATCTTCCTCCATCAATGGGAAGAGATTTGGACAAAAAAGTTAAAATACTTTGCGGCAACGGAAATAACGGAGAACTGGCTCAAAATGCAGTACCGGTGGCACCTATATCCTGAAAAAATTGCAAAATTTGATAAGAGGGCCTCCTGCAAGTGCTGGAAGAATGGTAAAGAGACTGGCACCTACTTCCACCAATGGTGGGGTTGCAAACGGGTACAGAGGTATTGGAAAAACATACACAGGGAAACACAAGAGATACTAAAAGTAAAATTCGAGTTGGACCCACGGTCTTACCTGCTAGGGATAACAAATATAAACTTCACGGAGAACCAAGACAGGATGTTCTTCCTTTTGAGTGCATGTGCAAGAATCACCTTGGCAAGACTTTGGAAACAGGAAGCCACCCCCACCAAAGAAGATTGGACAATGAAAATGCTAGACATGATACAAATGGACGCTTTGGCACAACGCATAAACAACAAAAAGAGAACAACGGACTGGACCAATTTCAAAAAATATATACAAAATAAAGGGAATAGATTTACGGTAGAACTAAATGACCTTTGAAAAAATTTAACAAAATCTATTTCTACTGTATTATGACTAAGTTATAAGTAAGACAAGAACCTCAAATAATGGTGATGGAGATGCTTTAGGAAGTCGATGTCCTTTTACATATCTGTATGTACATGTATAATCCTATTGTTCAACCCTGTTCCCCCCTACCCCTCACCTACCCTAGTTTCAATGCGTTTTCATGTGTGAAAAGCAATAAAAACTATTTTAAAAAAAAAAAAAAAAGATTATGAATTTAACATAAGAGATGAATGTCTTGTCTTTTACAGATGAAGACAGCTATGCGAGAACTTCTGTTCAGCAGGAAATGGACAGACTGCACCAGCAGGCTAAAGGTTGCCTTAAAGAGATAATTAAAGTCCCTGGAGTTTGGGATCCGTTTGTGACCTGTTACGTAGATGTAAGTTAAGTGCACATTCTTCTGATGTAACTAATTTGACCACTTGTTTTGAGCTAAGTATTGCTGGCAGTTCAAGATTTTGTGGCACTGTGAGTAATTTTGACGTTCTCATAGTAGTTTGTTAAGTAGGCTCCTGAAAAAAAATGCTTTAAAAAGATTGGACAGTCCTTACTGTTCCTTGTCATACAGGTTTTTTTGATAGCTCTTAGTTTTAATTACAAAACGTATTATGTCATTTCCAACCTATTTATTATTTATTTATTTACTTCATTTTTATACTGCCATTCTCACCCCACGGGTGACTCATGGCAGTTTACAAACGGCACTATTCAATGCCCATAACAATATAAAAACAGATAAAAATCACATAGCTAAAATCAAAACAGATTAACATCAGTAAAAACATAATAAAACCATAACTCCTCCGCACTTCGTTACCAGTTCATTGTCCAGTTGCGTTATCCAGCCATTCCAAGATCAGAGGTCAAACTACACTACGTTTGGAAATGGCTGCTCAAATAACCTAGTTTTTACTTTCTTACAAATTATTAAGTGGGTGGGGGCCAACCTAATGTCCCGGGGGGGCATTCCATAGCTGGGGGGCACCGCTGAGCAGGCCCTGTCTCTCGTCCCTGCCAGCCACACCTATGAGCATGGCAGGACCGAGAGCAAGGCCTCCCCAGAAGATCTTAAGTTTCTAGATGGTTCGTAAGGAGAGATACGTTCGGACAGATTTCCAGTCCAGTAGACCATGAAATTTCTTGGGAAAATCTACAAACTACCCAGGACATCTCCACAAAGAGGGCTGTGGCTAATCACAGTATTATTGTTTGAGGGAATGAACAGTGGGTTATTTCAGCTGAGAGTCAAAAGAGAAAAGATGACTAGAGTCAGAGTCCCAACCTGTTTATCAAATCACATTTTGGCACTTTTATTCACACCATGCCTTATACACATACAACATACATACACAGACACAATGCTAATTTAGCCTGGTGTTTGTTCTTTGATATATATCTCAAAGCTGCTGCTTCTGGCCCACAGTCTCCTTCAGTTGTAGCTTTTAATTTGAAGTACCGTATATATTAAAGTATAAGCCGACTTGAATATAAGGTGAGGCACCTGATTTTACCACAAAAAATTGGGAAAAAGTATTGACTAGAGTACAAGCTCGGGGGGTGGGGGGAATGCAGCAGCTACTGGTCAATTTCAAAATAAAAATACATACCCATAAAATTACATTAATTGAGGCATCAGTAGGTTAAATGTTTTTGAATATTTACATAAATACTGTAATTTAAGTAAAGGCTGTCTGAGTAAACCATCATTCTAACCTTGTTCAACGTAAATGTACTTGCATCTCATTCCAATAATAATAGAGTAAAATAATAAATGTAATAATGATAATAACGATAGGGTAAAATAATGGAAATGTAAAAACAGTAATAATAGAGAAAAATAATAAATGTAATAATAATGATAAAGTAAAATAATAAATTAATAAAATAAGAATAATAGAGTAAAATTATAAAAGTAATAAAAATAATAGAGTAAAATAATGTAAATGTAATATTATTAAATAGCTTAAAATAATAACAGTAATAAAAATAATAAATAACTTTGACTTGAGTATAAGCTGAGGGCTGAAAAAAGGGCTGAAAAACTCCGCTTATACTCAAGTATATACGGTAGTCATTCTGCAGAAAAAAAATTAAGTATCTGCAAGAAAAAATACAGTTAGCAGCTTTACCAGGTCTGCATTTGTATTTCCCTCAGATGCTGGAACATTATGAAGAGTTTGAAGAAGCAAGAGAAACATTAAATGAGTATGCATATAATTCTAAATTTCCTTCTAACCCCAATGCTCATGTCTTCTTCTATCAGTTCCTTAAGAGAAGGGGCGAACCAAAGAAGGCACAGATCTCTGCCCTCCAGGTATGGTCTTTAGGCCTTACTTCATGTCTGTTCTGATTAATTTATGATGTATAAAGAACACAAACCAGGCAGTTTGAATTAAAAGCATTCATTCTATTGAAAGAAATCTGGGAATATGCTTTATTTGGGTATTGGAACCAAAAGGATATGTAACTGTTTTAACTGAAGTGTTAAATTGAATGAAGTACTAGTTTAAAAACATAAATGGTACCTTGCTGAATTGGATTGAAGGCCCACCTGTTCCAACATTATATTTCCATTTTCCAAGAGTGGCCTAGAATGCCTAGACATTGGTGCATCTCATTGGAGCTGTCTACACCAGTAGACAAATCTGTACCCACCTCTATTCCAGTGTTGTAGGAGGATGCAACATATTTCTGTTTTAACAGAGAAAGCTCCTTTTAGATTTTAATGCATTTTTCCCAGTTGTGTGAAAGGTGTGAAATGGTTTCTTTTTCCTTGTTTCACATTTCCGTAGTATGATTCTGACCATTTTACTTGGGAGGCACAATATTTCAATCAAAATTACATTTTTTGAAAAGGTCCCGCAGGGGTGACTTGGGAAAGAACCGAACTGCCAAGATCCCACACATTTGATCTCGTGGCTGGGTGCCTCTCTTTTTCTGACCTCAAAGTAAGTGGCTAACCCAAGTAGGACTCTTCTTGGGCTCTGAGGAGAAAGGCACAGTTTACACTCCTCCTCCCATGATTGGTTCATTCATGGTTGATCTCGGCAGAGGAGTGGATGGCAGCCGCAAGAAGAAAGAAGAAAAGTGTTCCCAGTCTGAATATGAGCAGAAGAAATGTGTGGCCATCAATACAATGTCAGTGCAGTGTATTACAAGTAGGTGTAGATAACCCCATAAGATGAATGTAAAATATAACTAAAGAGTAGTGCTAGCGCAGGGTCCCCTGGTGGTGCAGCTGGTTAAACCGCTGAGCTGCTGAACTTACTGACTGAAAGGTTGGCGGTATATAAATACTGTAAATAAATAATGAAATAATAAATTGGCGGTTCGAATACGGGGAACGGGTTGAGCTCACGCTGTTGGGCCCAGCTTCTGCCAACTTAACAATTCAAACGCATGCAAGTGCAAGTAGATCAATAGGGCTACCTGTAGGAAGGTAACAGTGCTCCATGCAGTCATGCTAGCCACATGACCTTGGAGGTGTCTATGGACAACGCAGGCTCTTCAGCTTAGAAATGGAAATGAGCACCACTCCCCATAGTTGGACACAACTAGACTTAAAGTCAAGGGGAAATTTTTATCTTTACTTATATAAGATATAGTCACAAATAGCTGACTGATACACATAATTTTCTAAACATATACAGCAGGGGTCCTCAAACTTTTTAAACAGAGGGCCAGGCAATCCCTCAAACTGTTTGAGAGCCGGATTATAATTTGAAAAAAAAACATGAATGAATTCCTATGCACACTGCACATTAACAACAACAACAACAACAATAAACTTTATTTATACCCCACCACCATCTCTTATTTGTAGTGTAAAAAAACACTTTAAAACAATACAATGATTAAAATAAAGAACAATTTAAACAAATATAAACTTATTAGTAGTTCAATGGGAAATGTGGCCCTGCTTTTGGCTGATGAGATAGGATTGTTGTTGTTGTGTGCTTTTAAGACTTAGGTTGACTCTGAGCGAGGGCCGGGTAAATGACCTTGGAGGGCTGCATTCGGCCCTTGGGCCTTAGTTTGAGGGCCCCTGATATACAGCATAAAACCATTAATGACACATCAATCATAATACATATATGGGGAAACCAAGTGCACCCTGGTTTGGTAGATGTGTGTAGTGCTGCCTTTAGTGTTTATGAACTACAGGAATCTTGTAGATCTTTCATAGGGGTAAGAAGGAAAGCATGCAAGTGCCTGGTTAAGTGTGCCTTCGTATCTTTGTCTATATATTTGGGTTAATTTCAATTTTCTGTATTGCTTTTTTTCTTCCCTTTAGTGGTGTCATGCCTCATGCCCCTTGGAAAAATGTATTTTGTTATTTCCCTTGCAGAAATTGTGACCTTAATGCTTACGCATGCTTACATTTCACAGTGAAGCTGGTGGCCTATTTAATTCCATGTTATAATTAACTGTGACATAAGCTTCTGCTAATGGTTATTCTATTGCAATCAGTTGTGCATGAAATTACATACCTGTCCCCAGATTATCTACATACGTTGACATTTGTCTGTATTTTTTTCTTAGATTTTGCATGAGCTTGTTCCTTCTCATGAACTAATGTTGGAATTTTATACCATACTTAGCAAGTCAGGTAAGACTTCCAATGTACCATATTCCTTCCTTTAACTTGATTGTTTTAGGGTCTAACTGCCAGCTGTTTTTCAGGGAGAATAGAAGAAAACGGGAATTTTCGCCCCATCTACACTGAACATTTAATATACAGTGTTCCCTGTTCCAGGACCACCCGCAATAAGTGAAAATCCACTAAGTAGGGACACTATATTTATTTTAATATTAATACATTATTTTAGTAGGAAATCCTTTTCCTTTGCCTTATAAACAAAATCCTTCATTTACTTTAGTTAAGCAGCAACTTTTAGAAAGCGCTCCACTTCCATTGGGCATATATAAGAAGCACACATGCACAGTCTAGCCCACCCGCCTCTGTTGAGAGTCCACCTAATAAAAGCCTCCGGAGCCACTTCTGGGGCCACGGTCGCGCAGTAGTCCACACTTTGTGAGCAGCAGGCCTTCCCCTCCACATCCTCTTTCTGAGGTTCATTGGCCACTAGGTGGAGCCGCTCACTATCCGCCACTGTGTAAATAATGTAATGTAAATATTCTACATTTATATTTATTAAAAATCCATGAAACAGCGAGTCCGCAAAAAGCGAACCGCGAAGTAGTGAAGGAACACTGTAATGACTTACTAATGACTTCAAATTGCAGTGGCCAAAAAACAAACTTCCACAAAATAGTGCAAATAAACCCTTAATGCCCATCAGTGCTCTGTGGTTTGTGTAATCGGCATCCTGGCCTCAAACTGGTTCCAGGATTTCCTATGTAATCATCTGCATGCCAAAACAACTTTCTTCAATACCAGTTTGAAACTGCATTAAATGGTCAGTATAAACAGAACTTCTAAGAACATAAGAACATAAGAAGAGCCATGCTGAATCGGACCTCAGCCCATCTAGTCCAGCATTCTGTATCACACAGTGGCCCACCAGTTGTACACGGGGATCTCGAGCAGAAGGGAGGGCAAAACCCTGACCTGCTCCCGACCCCCCACAACCAGTACCCAGGGAAATCCTGCCTACCTCAACCAACTCCGAGGTGGCACTTGAATGTCCTTTTCAGTAACTACCGATACACTTGGTATCCATGAATCTGTCTAATCCTGCCTTGAAGTTGTTCAGGCTGACAGCTGTCACAACCTCTTCTGGAAGTGAGTTCCATAACCCAATGACCCTCTGGGTGAAGAAATATTTCCCTTTATTAGTCCTAATTTTCCTACCTTGAGCTTCAGGAGTGCCCTCTAGTCCTAGTGTTTTGTGACAAAGAAAATAGTTTTTCTTTATTCACCTTTTCTATCCCATGCATGATTTTATACACTTCGATCAAGTCACCTCTTAAACGCCGTCTTTCAAGGCTGAAAAGACCCAAGGCGTTGCAACCTGGTTTCATAAGGAGCCGCTCCATCCCTTGGATCATTCTTGTTGCCCTTTTCTGTACCTTTTCCAGTTCCGTTATATCCTTCTTAAGGTGCGGAGACCAGAATTGTACACAGTACTCCAAATGTGGCCTTACCATAGATTTGTAGAGAGGTAATACAACATTTGCTGACCTATTTTCGATTCCCTTTCTGATCATGCCTAGCATAGAATTTGCTTATTCACTGCTGCAGCGCACTGGGTTGACATCTTCATTGAGCTGTCCACCAAGACCCCAAGATCCCTTTCCTGGTTTGTCTCGGAAAGCTTTGACCCCATCAGTTGATAAGTGTAGTTGGGGTTCTTTGCCCCGATGTGCATGACTTTACACTTGTTTAGGTTAAAATGCATTTGCCACTTTGTTGCCCATTCACTCAATTTCGAGAGATCTTTCTGGAGCTCTTTACAATCAGTTTCATTTTTAACTACCCTGAACAATTTAGTGTCGTCTGCAAACTTTGCTACCTCAGAATTCACTCCTACATCCAGATCATTAATGAATAAATTAAAAAGTAACGGACCCAAAACTGAACCTTGGGGTACGCCACTTCTCACCTCTTTCCATCCAGAGAAATGTCCGTTTATTACCACCCTTTGTTTCCTACAGTTTAGCCAGGTTCCAATCCAGGACAAGACCTGTCCCCTGATTCCATGGCTGAAGAGCTTATTTAGGAGCCTTTGGTGAGGGACTTTGTCAAAAGCCTTTTGAAAGTCAAGGTAAACAATATCAATTGGGTCCCTTTATCTATGTGTTTATTTACACCCTCAAAGAATTCTAACAAGTTAGTAAGACATGATTTGCCTTTGCAGAAACCATGTTGATTTTCTTTCAGCAATGCCTGTTCTTCTATGTGCCTAGTAATTTTTTCTTTAATAATGGTTTCCATCATTTTGCCTGGAACTGAGGTTAAACTGACTGGTCTATAATTTCCTGGATCACCTCTGGATCCTTTCTTGAAGATCGGTGTTACATTTGCCTCCCTCCAGTCCTCGGGTACAGTGCCTGATCTTAGAGAAAGGTTATATATCTTAGCTAGAAGTTCAGCAATTTCACACTTGAGTTCCTTAAGAACTCTGGGGTGGATGCCGTCTGGACCTGGTGATTTGTTGACATTTAGTTTAGTAAGGCATATGAGAACATCCTCCTTGTTTATCTCTATCTGTTTTAATTCTTTTAATTCCCTCCCTGAAAAACTGACTCAGCTGAAGGCATATGTTGTCTGTCCTCCTGTGTGAAAAACGGAGGCAAAGAAGTCATTTAGCCGCTCAGCAATCTCTTTGTCTTCGCTGATTTTCCCTTTCTGGCCATTGTCACGAGTGGCCCAACTGCTTTTCTAGTTGGGTTCCTGCTTCTGATGTACTTAAAGAAGTTTTTGTTGTTTTTTTAATATTCTTTGCTATGTGTGCCTCAAAATCTCTCTTGGCTTTCCTGACTGTTGCTTTGCATTTAGTTTGCCAGAGCTTGTGTTCCTTTCTGTTCTCCTCAGTAGGAAGAGCCTTCCATTTCTTAAATGAGTTTTTCTTCTTTCCAATCACATCTTTTACTTCGTTTGTAAGCCATACTGGTGTCCTTTGGACTTTCCATGCCTCTTTCTTTTATTGGAATGCATTTTAGTTCGGCCTGTTTTAAGGTATTTTTAAACAGTTTCCAAGCATTTTGGAGGGATTTGATTTTTTACTGCTCCTTTTAGTTTGTTCTTTACCATTTTTCTCATTTTGGTGAAATTCCTTTGTGAAAATTTAAGGTCTCTGTGTTAGTTTTTACTGACAGTTTGCTATCCAAACTTAAGTTGAAGGTTATTGTGTTGTGGTCACTGGTACCTATGGGCTCAGTTACAAAGGACATCTTGAACGAGATCTTGTTCATTAGTTAGCACCAAGTCCAGGATCCCCTTTCCCTGGTTGGTTCCATGACCATCTGCTCAAGGGAATAATCAGCTAGCATGTCGAGGAACCTTGTCTCTTTTTCATGCGTAGAACAAGAATTTGGCCAATCTATTTGGGGATAGTTGAAGTCCCCCATTATGACTAATGTATTTCTTTTTGAGGCCTGTTTAACTTCATTTTCCAGATAGCAGTCTGCCTCTGGAGTTTGGTTGGGAGGGTGATAGCAGATCCCTAATGCTAGATTAGTTTTTTGAAATTTCTTGAAGTTCTAATTCATGAGATTCTAGCTCCTCATTTATGTACAGGGCCACACCCACCATTTTTCCCTCCTGTCTTTCCTGTACAGTTTATAACCTGGAATCTTTGTGTCCCATTTGTTTTCCATGGGAAAAATAAGATACACAACATCTTGAAAGCTATGGTTCATATTTACAGAGTATAGCCAATTGACTAACTTGTTTTTCTCTAGAATAGTTTACTACAGTGCTCTTGAGCCATGAGCTCCCAACATTCAAGAAGATCTCCGTGCACCTTAAATGTATACACCAGAACTACAGCTCTGGCCGCAGGCCCACTAGGAGAGGAAACACGGCTTATTTGACCTTAATTTGTTTGTCCTCAAACATACCTTTAAGTTTTGCTATTCTCATAAAGATCTTTGCAAATAAGGGTGACTGGAAGGGATGGGAACTTAGTGAGGCAAAACAAGGCGTATATCCAAGCTGCTAGAACACGGCCTCCTTTATAGCCACTAAAAACCTATACACAAGGGTAATGTATATCGTGACTGAAATTGAAAGCGCTGGGAGAGTCTCATACTTCAAGAAAGCAAAGCCTTGTGTCCAGGTTGTCACTGACTCATACCTGAGTCTCCACCACCTTCAGCTTTTATAGATGAATAGGGAATAAAGACAGTTTTCTCAATATCAGGAAACAGATATATGTTGTCGCTGCTTTCTCATGGTTGGAATTGTTGTGAGTTTCTAAGCTGTATGGCCATGTGGTCCAGAAGCATTCTCTGACACCTTTGCCCACATCTGTGGCAGGTAATCTTCAGTGGTCAGGAGGTTTCTTGGAAATGCTATATAAAACCCCACTGAGGATGCCTGCCATAGATGTGGAAACATCAGAATGTTTCTGAACATACACAGCCCGGAAAACTCACAGCAACTGATGATATATGATACTGAGACTTTAGTTGCGCTGGTGTTTCATCCTATCAGCCATGCGAGCAACTACTGCTGAGTTTATTCTTCATACAACCATAAGGGGAAAGGAACTGTCATTTTATTTTATCTGACAGTTCTTGCATGTGCATGCTTGTGTGTGCAGCAGAGAGGGAGAGAAAAGAAGAAAGAAAGAAAGGAATGGGAATTAACTTTGCAACTGCTTTTCTAGTTGGGTTCCTGCTTCTGATGTACTTAAAGAAGTTTTTGTTGTTTTTTTAATATTCTTTGCTATGTGTGCCTCAAAATCTCTCTTGGCTTTCCTGACTGTTGCTTTGCATTTAGTTTGCCAGAGCTTGTGTTCCTTTCTGTTCTCCTCAGTAGGAAGAGCCTTCCATTTCTTAAATGAGTTTTTCTTCTTTCCAATCACATCTTTTACTTCGTTTGTAAGCCATACTGGTGTCCTTTTGGACTTTCCATGCCTCTTTCTTTTATTGAATGCATTTTAGTTCGGCCTGTTTTAAGGTATTTTTAAACAGTTTCCAAGCATTTTGGAGGGATTTGATTTTTTTTTACTCCTTTTAGTTTTACCATTTTTCTCATTTTGGTGAAATTCCCTTTGTGAAAATTTAAGGTCTCTGGGTTAGTTTTTACTGACAGTTTGCTATCCAAACTTAAGTTGAAGGTTATTGTGTTGTGGTCACTGGTACCTATGGGCTCAGTTACAAGGACATCTTGAACGAGATCTTGTTCATTAGTTAGCACCAAGTCCAGGATCCCCTTTCCCTGGTTGGTTCCATGACCATCTGCTCAAGGGAATAATCAGCTAGCATGTCGAGGAACCTTGTCTCTTTTCATGCGTAGAACAAGAATTTAGCCAATCTATTCGGGGATAGTTGAAGTCCCCCATTATGACTAATTTATTGCTTTTTGAGGCCTGTTTAATTTCGTTTTCCAGATAGCAGTCTGCCTCTGGAGCTTGGTTGGGAGGGCGATAGCAGATCCCTAATGCTAGATTAGTTTTTTGTCCTGGGACTTTTATCCACAATGTTTCTGTAGGTGAGTTTGAAATTTCTTGAAGTTCTAATTCATGAGATTCTAGCTCCTCATTTATGTACAGGGCCACACCGCCACCATTTTTCCCTCTCCTGTCTTTCCTGTACAGTTTATAACCTGGAATCTTTTGTGTCCCATTTGTTTTCCTCCGTCCACCAGGTTTCTGTTATGCCAATAATATCAATATTTTTCCTTTGCCAAATATTCCAACTCCCCTATTTTTGTTCGAAGGCTTCTAGCGTTTGCGTACAGACATTTATATTTTATTTCTCTGGTGCACTTTCAACTTTGGCTGTTTGTGAGAATTTGTAGAAGGCCTACCATGTCCTACCTCTCGACTACTACTATCTATCTTTTCTGTTGACTCAGCCATTTGTGTATGGATTTCGTCCTCCATACTTGGCATTTCACCCTCTCGAACCGGCTGCCCAGCTCCTGTCGACTTTCCCTAGGAATCAGTTTAAAAGCTGCTCTGAAATCTTTTTAATATTAGTCGCCAGCAGTCTGGTTCCATTTTCGTTCAAGTGTAACCCGTCCCTTTGTACAGGTCAGGCTTTCCTGAAAATGTTCCCCAGTACCTAACAAATCTAAAACCTTCCTCTCGACACCACTGCCTCATCCACGCATTGAAGCTCCTGAGCTCTGCCTGTCTGGCTGTCCTGCGCGTGGAACAGGTAGCATTTCCGAGAATGCTACCTTTGAGGTCCTGGACCTTAATCTTCTACCTAGCAACCTAAATTTGGCTTCCAGGACCATCCGCTTAGCCTTCCCAATGTCATTGGTACCAACGTGTACCACGACCACTGGCTCCACCCCAGCACTATCTACCAGCCTATCTAGATGCCTCGTAATGTCTGCGACCTTTGCACCCGGCAGGCAATTTACCATGCGGTCATCACGTCCATCACAAACCCAGCTTTCTATGTTCCGGACAATCGAATCACCTACTACAAGAAGCCCACCTCCTACCACTCGTCGAGAAGTATCTTCGGTGCACGAAGATATGGGCACAGCCTCTGAGGAAGGGGTCCCAACTGAGGGAGCCGGTCCCTCTTCCTCAGACTGATGTTCTCCCTGCCCAAAACCCCCATTTTCCAAGGCAGCTGGAGGGCTGCTCATCATGGAGTGAGGCTGGAGATCTTATCCTCCAGCCTCACTTCCTCTCTGTGCTTCTTTTAGTTGAGAGTGATTTTTTTAAAGCCTGTGAGTTCTTAGGGTGCGTTACTGTGGCAGCAAAGACAAAAATGGCAGCACATTTTAGCTTAAAGCTCTTGCTGCCAGTAATGTAACCTTAAGAGAGTAGTTTTGCCCTTTTGGAAACATACAAAGCTGGGAAACCATCAATCAATCTTGTCATAGAGAAAGGGAGCTCTCTTTACTGTGCTCCAGGATATCTGTCAAACAGTAAGGCAAATTTGGCATTCATGTTAACCTTAGTGATTGCATTCTCCTCTGAACACATTGTGACTTACTAATGAATACAGGATGCCTTAAAACAATGTATTCTAATTGCAGATAAAAATAAACACCACAGGCAGTGTCTGACGGTAATTTTTTCAGTTTTGGACTTTGCTGGGTGGAAAGAAAATGTAAAAGCATGGCACTATTTGGCAAAACAGATTGTGAAAATTCTGCAAAAGTAAGTAAAGCATTTACTATTCATTGTTTTAAAACTTTATATTCTGCCTATCCCCCAGTCGGGACTTAAGGTGGCTTTCTTTCACCTGCCTCATATGATATCATATTTACCTATCCATCCACACAACCATTTCATGTGTATAAGTAAAATATATTGTAGACTATATTGTGTCTTCCTACAGAGTAGAGAGCTGTACGTCAGTGTGTAAACCCCCCCCCCCCCTCCACACACACAAATATTTTCAAGATTCGTGGAGAGAGTTCTGGTCCCTTACATCAAAAAACCTTCATGGGAAAAATAAGATACACAACATCTTTGAAAGCCATGGTTCATATTTACAGAGAGTAGCCAATTGACTAACTTGTTTTTCTAGAATAGTTTGCTACAGTGCTCCTTGAGCCATGAGCTCCACATTCAAGAAGATCTCCGTGCACCTTAAATGTGCATACACACCAGAACTACAGCTCTTTTTTGGCCGCAGCTCCACTAGGAGAGGGGGAAATGATGTGCTTTTATTTGACCTTATTCTACTTGTCCTCAAACATACCTTTAAGTTTTTGCTATTCTCATAAAGATCTTGCAAATAAGGTGACTGAAGGATGGGAACTTAGTGAGGCAAAACAAGAAGCGTATATCCAAGCTGCTAGAACACGGCCCTCCTTTATAGCCACTAAAAACCTATACACAAAGGGGTAATGTATATCGCACTGAAATTGAAAGCGTTTTGGAGAGTCTCATACTTCAAGAAAGTTAAAGCCTTGTGTCCAGGTTGTCACTGACTCATACCTTGAGTCTCCACCAATCTTCAGCTTTTATAGATAATAGGAATAAAGACAGTTTTCAATATCAGGAAACAGATATATGTTGTCAAAGGCTTTCATGGCTGGAATCACTGGGTTGTGAGTTTTCCAAGCTGTATGGCCATGGTCCAGAAGCATTCTCTTCTGACATTTTGCCCACATCTGTGGCAGGCATCTTCAGTGGTTGTGAGGTTTCTTGGAAACAAGGCATAAAACCTTACTGAGGATGCCTGCCATAGATGTGAGGAAAACATCAGGAAATGTTTCTGGAACATGGCCATACAGCCCGGAAAACTCACAGCAACCTGGTGATATATGATACTGAGATCTTTGTGGTTGTTTTGGTGTTTCATCCTATCAGCCATGCGAGCAACTACTGTTGGAGTTTATTCTTCTATACAACCATAAGGGGAAAGGAACCTTGTCATTTTATTTTATCTGACAGCTCTTTGGTGCATGTGTGCATGCTTGTGTGTGCAGCAGAGAGGGAGAGAAAAGAAGAAAGAAAGAAAGGGAATGGGAATTAACTTTGATATCATAGTAAAAGAGCTCGCTGTACTGTTGCACAAAAATCCTCTCTGCTTATACTCCCCACATCATCCTTTCTTAATACTGGCAGCATAATTTCTGATAGCGGTTCTTATTTGTTGCCAGTGTTAAACAGAAATTAGAAACCCTTGATCAACTATTTCAAATTGCCCAGAGTTTTGCCATTAGATACTGATTTATCTTGTATGCAGACCTACAACATATTCTAAGGTACCTGTCTGAACGAATCTCCCTCTGTGAACCATCTTGGAGGTTAAGATCATCCAGAGAGGCCTTGCTTTCAGTCCCACCCCCCTTGCAAGTGATGGGGAAGATAGACAGGGCCTTCTTAGTGTGTCCCTTCATCTACGGAACTCCTTCCCCAATGAAATTAGATCAGCGTCTTTCTTCTTGGCCTTCAAGAAAAAAAAAGTGAAAACATGGCTGTGGGACCAAGCATTTGGGCAGTCAGCAATACAAGGAATGAACAGGGATTATGTGCAATTGATATTTGATATTGGAATGGCCTTGGACTATGATTTTTGGATTATATAATTTCAATGTTTATATTAATGTGTTTTTTACTCCATGTTTTAATGTCTAAATGCTTTTACTGATAGTAATATGTTATTGTTGTTTTATGGTAGGTTTTAATACGTTTATAAGGCGTTAAATTTTGCCGTGAATATGTTGGAAACTGCTTTGAGTCCCTACCTGGGGTGAGAAAAATTGTATACAAATGAAATAAACAAACAGACAAATATGGGAGCTCTGCAATTTTCTGATAAAGCACAAGATTTCTCATTATCTGTTCATGATTTAAAATCTCTTTGGGCTTCTGCCTCATCTAGTCTTTTTTTGGTTTTCCCTTAGCCATGACAAGCAGCTGCACTGGCTCAGAAAGGAATGGAGTGCCAGAAAGGATTGGTGGCCAGCTTTCCATTTCAGCCTTCATTTGGCAAAACAGAACTGGCAGGAAAATGAAGCTCTAGCGTATGAAAAAGCATTGGTGGATGGAATTCTGTTAGGAAAAGGTAAATCTCTCTCTGTATACCAAATAGATGATGATTGGCCTCTTGTTTAGTAATTCTGATGTCATATGTCTGATTTTACCTTTATAATCATTGCACCACCGCAATGGCATAAAGTTGCCCCCACCAAGCTGACATTTTCAACTGCACAGCCCACTTAGCACAATCAATTCCAAGTTGCCAGAGGGCAGAGTGATAAGACATCAAACCCTCTTCTTCTAGCTGGGCACATTGTGACAGGTGATTCCTGTGGCTGGCTATCGCAGAGCACTTCATGACAGGCACCCCCTGCTTTTCAAAGGCTTGCTTTTTATGATCTACTTTTCAGCAGATCAGATTAATAGTCTTTTTTGACACTATTTTAGTGTACTTGGGTTGCTTGTGGTTTCCTTCCCTATCTGTTGACTGGGCACCATCTACTGTTCAGTCTGAAATTTGCAAACTAATCCCTCTTCTGCTTTTCAACAATTTTCACTACTGTTGTCCTTCCAAGAGCCCGCAAAAGGGAAAAACTACAAATACTAAACTTGCTTTTAATTTTACACTCTTTAAGAATATCTAGTATCACCAGCCCAAATTTTCAATGGATTGTACTGGAGTATCGAGAGGTCCTCAGAAAGGTGTTGATAGACTCTAGCATGAGTCTATCATCAAACTCTAGCAGAAACTGACCAAGTTGTACTGGAGGAGCTAGAGATTCCCAGAGAGAACATTTTTATCAAATCTGTGAATAATCAAATCCACAGAAATGGAGGACCAACTGTGTTTGCAAATTCTTGTATTTCTGACCCATCGGATAAATGGAATCTTCCTGTATAGGAAGAGAGCTGAATGCTTTTGGACCTTGTTGTCTGGAAAGTTGGAAATAACCTTGTTCAGCGGGCTGCATTGTTTGAATCATAGGCTTTGGGATATAGCATCTGTAAACTTAATAGGAACATACAGGAACTGGCCCAGCAATGGAAAGGGATAAAATTAGGAAAGTAGAACATAGCCATCTTGATGGCTTGCCGTCATTGCCAGACATATCCTCAATGGATCTGTATCATACACTTTGTTAAGGGCATCTATGTTTGTTTATTTATTTATTTACAGTATTTTTACTCCACCCTTCTCACCTCCCCCGGGGACGGGACGGGACTCAGAGTGGCTTACAAGGCAGCAATTCGATGTCAGAGTATACAATATAACCATAAAACATACAGGAATAAACAGTTAAAAACAGACAACTAATCAACATTCAATTAAATTAAAAACAATGTTCTGTCCACAAGACTAGGTTAAAAACAGTAAGCCATATTCTCATCTGTCAGTTAGCCAATCCTATTTCAGTCCAAAGTTCAGCATTCTGCTGTTGTGCAAAGGCCTAGTCCCATAGCCATGATTTTACTTTTTTCCTAAATGCTAGGAGGGATGGGGTCGATCGTATTTCTCTTGAAAGCACATTCCATAGGCAGGGAGCCACAGCCGAAAAGGCCCTGTCTCTCGTCCCCACCAGCCGCATTTGAGATGCTGACGGGATCGAGAGCAGGGCCTCCCCAGATGATCTTAATTTACGAGGTGGGACGTAGATGCAGATGCGTTTGGACAAGTAAGCTAAGCTGGGCCATAACCATATAGAGCTTTATAGGCCACAACCAGCACTTTGAATTGAGCTCGGAAGTGGACAGGCAGACAGTGGAGCTGAGACAACAAGGGGGTGGTATGCTCCCTGAATGTAGCTCCAGTTAGTAATCTGGCTGCCGCCCATTGTACTAGTTGCAGTTTCCGAACTGTCTTCAAAGGCAGCCCCATGTAGAGTGTGTTGCAGTAATCTATTTGGGATGTGACAAGAGCATGGACGACTAGCCAGATCAGACTTCTCAAGGTACGGGCGCAGCTGGCGCACGAGTCTTAACTATGCAAAAGCTCCCCTGGCCACTGCCGAAACCTGGGGTTCCAGGTTCAGTGATAAATCCAGGATCACTCCCAAGCTGCGAACCTGCATCTTCAGGAGGAGTACAACTCCATCCAACACAGGCTGCAACCCTATACCCTGTTCGGCCTTGCGAATGACCAGGAGGACCTCTGTTTTGTCAGGATTAAGTTTCAATTTGCTAGTCCTCATGTAGTCCGACACATAATTGATATCATAATCGGAGCTTGGAAATATTAGTTTTTTGGACCACATGATCTTGAAAAAACACACACACACTGGTCATGCTGGCTAGGGAGATTTCATGGTGTTGGAGTCTAAAAAGGTTCCACATTCTGATCATCACATCAAGTAAATTTCAGA
Organism: Anolis apletophallus; assembly: GCA_030556195.1. Taxonomy (NCBI): domain Eukaryota; kingdom Metazoa; phylum Chordata; class Lepidosauria; order Squamata; family Anolidae; genus Anolis; species Anolis apletophallus. Next base: position 190,010,492 of record JARBWK010000003.1, read on the forward strand.
GTGAGTGAGATGGTAAAGAAGAGTGGGGATTGTGGAGAGGCCCAGATGTTTTGGATTGCAATTCCTTTATAATCAATGGTGAATTCAATAACATCTGGAAGGCCACAGAATTCCTCCTACTTGGGTTAAAAGAATACTTTCCTCTCCATATGTCACAGTTAGCACCACTGCCATGTCTTGCACTCCTATCCAATCAGAACAGTAAAGGAGGTATTTAAATGGTTAGAGCCCTTGGGCTTGGGATGGGTGTTATTTGTTACTTCCTGCCTTGTTAGCATTTAAAATCCATATAGCTCTAAAACTAGTGAGACTGTTTTAGATATTAAGGTTATTTTATTTCCAAAAATCACCATCACAAACTAGCCCCCCCCCCCTTTCTTTTTATCTTGAACTGGTGCCATGAAACAAATTGCTTCCAGATGTAGAATAAGCCTTGTAGATTAGTCACTCTATAATGTAAAGGGAGCACCAGTTCCTATGTGTTTTCCTATAAACATACAGGAGAGATCATTGCTAAACCTTGAGGCTGGCATATGTGTGCTGATCTGTGTAGGCTGGCAGAATTTGGTTTTTCACATTGCAAAACTTCATGCTGTATCCTTGAAGATTGTGAAGCATCTGCAGTCATCCTAAAAGCCCTGGGGAGGTTGTTGGACATTTGCCCAAACCCCAATTGGTTACACACTGGTTTGATCATTCACCCCCAGCTCATAGCAAGTACCAGAAGTCTAAAGATCATGTATATGTTTTCAGTGCCTTCCTGTTTGGTTTTGTTGTTGTTGTTGTGTGTGTGTGTGTGTGTCAGGAGTGACTTGAGAATCTGCAAGTCGCTTCTGGTGTGAGATAATTGGCTGTTTACAAAAACGTTGCCTGGGGGACGCCTGAATGTTTTGATGTTTTACCATCCTTGTGGGAAGCTTCTCTCATTTCCCCGCATGGGGAGCTGGAGCCGACAGAGGGAGCTCATCTGCGCTCTCCCTGGATTCAAACCTCTGAACTGTTGGTCTTCAGTCTTGTCAACACAAGGGTTTAACCCAGGGGTGCTCACACTTTTTTAGCATGCGAGCTACTTATAAAGCAACCAAATCAAAATGATCTACCTACCCACTACTCAGAGAGCCATAAAAGCAAAATATTTGGAAATTTATTTCAGTGAGTGCCATATAATATATTTTAAGACTGAATTCAATTAACTGTGAGTATAATACGCCCCTGGATTTATTCATAATAATAATGATGATAATATTCATTCAGCCTCTGCTACTACTACTACTAATAATAGTAACAACAACAGGTTCCTAAAGTAGAAGGAGACCTCCAAGGGCCATCCAGTCCAACCTCCTTCTGCCATAAGGGAAAAACACAATCAAAGCATTCCTCACAGATGGCAATTCAGCCTCTGATAACAACAACAACAACAACAATGGGTTCCTAGAATAGGAAGAGATCTCCAAGGGCCATCCAGTCTGCACCTGGGCGGCGGCGGGAGCCTGCAGGGCGAGACTGAGCCTTCCTCCCGCCCTGCCTGCGATCTACTAAGATGCCCTACGCGATCTACCAGTAGATCGCGATCTACCTAATGAGCACCCCTGGTTTAACCCATTGTGCCACTGGAAGTATCAAGATCATTTAAGTTCAACATGCTCTGCTGTATTGCAGATCTAAACTAGGTTAGGGAACTGGAATGTTAAGAAATTGCTGAAATTTTTCCTTGAAAAAAAGTATGTTACACTTCTTGGGTTTCATTCATCTATAAATGTTATGATAGCTTGTAGAGCATATAGAAGCTCTATGCAGTTACCTGGCTGCAATATGAATAGGACTAAAGTGATTTTTGTGTGTGTCAGGAGCGACTTGAAAAACTGCAAGTCACTTCTGGTGTGAGAGAATTCACCATCTGGAAGGACGTTGCACAGGGACAACATATGTTTTACCATCCTGTGGGAGGCTTCTCTCATGTCCCCGCATGAGAAGCTGGAGCTGACAGACAGGAGCTCACCCCACTCCCTGGATTCGAACCACTGACCTTTTGGTTAGCAGTCCTGCTGGCACAAGGGTTTAACCCACTGCGTCACCGGGGGCTCTGACTAAAGTGATAGGACTTATGCTTGCATGTGTTTTTCCTTTCCGGATGCTTGATGGACTCTTGGCATGGAGTGCAAAGATCTGTATAGGTGCTTGTCAACCCATTAAGCTCTTCAATAGTTCAGAACCAGGTTGGTGGAGGCAGGAAAATGCTAAGGGTGGGATATGCAGTCTAGTGCACACCTTCCTTTAGTTTTATGTGTGCTTTGGGCAGATGTTAGCCCATGAGTTCCTGTATTGTTAGACCAGACCTGGGCAATTGCCGGCCCTCCAGGTGTTTTGGACTTCAACTCCCAGAAATCCTAGCCAGTTTACCAGCTGTTAGGATTTCTGGGAGTTGAAGTCCAAAACACCTGGAGGGCCGGCAATTGCCCAGGTCTGTGTTAGACTCTTTTTGGACCAAAGAGGCTGTGTTGTGCAGTGGTTGAGTATTAGACTAGGATTTGGGAAATCTAGTTTTACGTTCTGCATAGAGCCAAAGCCTCTTAGGTGATGCTGAGCCAGTCATGCCTACCACTTCTCAGTTGTGAATATATGAGGTGGTGGAGAGTTCCATGGATGTCACCATGGAAGCTAAGACAGGCGGTCTTTGCCACTGGACCTTCCACACATATATAAACCCAATTTTCCTAGTTTCCAACAAACCTCACAACCTCTGAGGATGCTTGCCACAGATGCAGGCGAAACATCAGGAGAGTATGCTTCAAGAACATGGCCATACAGCCCGAAAAACCTACAGCAATCCATTCCTTGCCACTGTTTATGCTGGCTAAGGACAATGGGAATCGCAATTCATCAACATTAGCAAGACAGTTTCCAAGCTCTTGGACAGTACCCATTTTGTTCATGCTTTTAAAATGGCAATGAAGAAGGACAGCTTTCTTAACCGGGATTAACATTTTACCCCCATGTAACCAAACACCTGCGAAGATCCACCAGGTTATATTCAGAGCGGTAAAGTGAAGCCTGAAAGATGGAATGGAAGCCAAGTGTCTATTTCCTTCATATAACTCTGTGGATTTGAATCAAATCAAATGGGCCTGTGTCCAATAGAATTTTCTCTTTTTAATTTTTCCAGTCACCCTAATGCTATCTCATTTTTGTTTTGTGTGTATGTGTGTGTGTCTAGATTCCAAATATTCGAAATACATCATTCAACAGAGCCATAAAGCAAGGAAGAGAAATATCAAACCACTGAAGAAATTTGTGAAAGAACACAGCTGGGTCAGTTTGAGATTGTCTGATGTTTGAGATTGCCAAGTGTTTTTTAAAATATATATATATAAAATTATTTTTCCAGATTGTACGTGTGCCAGTTTTTATACAAATCTTCCCCGTAGTGCAAAAGGGTGGTACAAAAATGAGACTTCGTTTGAAGAAGAAAAAAACAGGTTCCTATCTTATAATAAATCTATTTGAAGAAACACATTGTTCTACTTTGAATTATAGCTAAAATAAAAATCCAGACTCAAACTTTTATAGGAAACAGGTTTTATCACTTACATTTCAAAGTCTTCATGTTATAGATTTCCAACATGCTCTCGAAGTGAGTAGAGGACATACACAGTGGATCACAAACACATGTGCAAAAATCCTAAGTGCAAAATGAGTTGCTTCAAGAAATACCGTACCACCTACTCCAAGAGTTTTGAAACTTGGTGAGATGGGAAGGATCCATTTCAATAATGATAATAATGATAACACTAATTTATTTCTAGACCACCCTCTCTCCCCAGAAGGACTCAGGGCGGTTTACACATAAAAAGGCAAACATTCAGTCCCTCAAAATAGGTACAGACACATCAAAATACTACAAAATAATGGAGAGTGACAACATAAAACTTACAACAAAGGAATTAAATATCAAAATCAAATCAAATCAAGAACAATCCATTAAGACATAAAAACTAAAACATAAAGTAAACATTACACTGTATACCCTAAAAACAAATTATGAGATATTACACTGTAAATGCTGACAACGATGTTTCATTTAAGATGTAACATAGCAACCATCGAATACATGTAGATTAGCCAGCAGTCCTAATCCTCTCCATACACTAAAGTGCATTACAAGTGTAGTTTTGTGTGTTGACTGCTTGTATGTCATGAATTTTTTTTTGGGGGGGGGGAAATTGTCCTAAATTAACCATTCTCTGGTTGAAATCCTAGTCCCAATTAGAGTAATCCCATTAAACTGATTGGTGAATACAGTGTTCCCTCACTTATTGCAGGGGTTCTATTCCAGGATCACCTGCAATAAGTGAAAATCCGCAAAGTGGGGACACTATATTAATTTTAATATTTACATATTATTTTCTTACCCACACTTTCTTACATGTCTCTCGGCCCATCCCGAGGGTGCCTGCCTGCCTCCCTGGCCTCTGCAGACACCGGCAGAGCCTCCGGAGCCATGCAGGCAGCAGCAGACCAGGGAGGCAGGCCTTGCCCACCGTGCCTCAGGCCACCACACTTCCAGGGTCTATAAAGGCCAGGGAGGCAGGCCTTCCCTGCTGCGCCTCAGGCTGCTGCACTTCTGGGGTCCCTGGCCTCCAATGGACATAAATATTTTATTATTTTATATTAATATTTTCAAAAACAGCGGGTCCGCATAAAGTGAACCGTGAAGTAGTGAGGGAACACTGTAATGTGTCAATCAATGGATAGGTATGTCCAGTTGAGACAATGGCTCTATTCTAGTAGAAACTAACAATAGAATTTAGACCTCAGTCATCAGGTAATAATTACTGCTGCTGCTATACACTAGAACCAATTTAAATTTTTGTCTTTTGGTGACCCCAAATTAAAGTGAAATAATACAGTAAAATCCTTGTAATAGCAGGACCAGCTACCAACTTCCAACAAATATATTGTTTCTATGAATGTTCTCATCCAGGTGATTCTATAGAATGCTACTATTAGAAGTTACAACTGGCACATGGGAGAATCTAGCAAATGCCTAGAGAAGATACCCAAATTTTCTAGGTCCTTCAGGCTGACTCTAGGGTAACTTCTGTTTATGTAAAGGAGGAAGCTTAAAAAATACATAGATCTCCCTAGGAGTCTTTGCAATTTGCAGTAGCAAGTGGCTGCTCTATTAGCTGAGCTGGATATTTGCACATGGCTGTTGCCTCTTGCCTAGAGCAGAACCCCCCAAAACTAGTGAATTTGCACACCTGTTTCCTGCCTGAAGAATATCCACAAAAACTGAAGACTCAGGGCAGGACCTGATATCTGACAATCTGTGTGTATTCTCAAGCAACTAATGCTGAATCATAGTATCTCTGAAATTGGAGGTGATGTATAGCAGTTCTGACTGCAATCAACTGATATAGACCAATTCTGCATGATTTTGTCCAATCCCTGTTTCTAGCTGGTCATCTTAGCAGTCGTTACTGCAACTTGTGGCAATAAATCCCACATCTCAAATAAGAGATGGGGGAAAATTATAAAATACATGATAGTTGCTGCCCAAGCAACTGTGGCCTTGGGGTGGAAAGACCATAGAAAGTGGGAAGTTAAAAAAATTGAACTGTTACCGAGCAGACTTTATGCTCCAGGACTACATCTTTGAAAGAAGAGCCAAATATACATCATGCCAAATCAAGAAGATTTGGATTCAGAAATGGGGAAGATTGATAAAGTTGAAGGAAAGGAAAGATATAAAGAGATGAAGCGTTATCTTTCTACGATTGTTCAATTAAAATATTTGAATGAAGGCAAGTACTGTTCCCAGAGGGTGGGGGGAGGGGGAGGGGAGGGGGAGAGGAGAATCGATAGACACAAGTGGGAGATAAAGGTGGAATAAACAAGGATAAGAACACTTAAGAAAATAATATTTGCTATCGATTCTGAAATGGTGATGGATTGTGATATTCTTCCTGCCTCGGCCATAAAAACACACACACACACACATATATGTATGTATGTATATATGTATATATATATAAGTCCTATGGGAATATTTTATCTTTCCTGAATTTTTCTTTATTAAGCTCTTATAAATGACTCGGTGATCTATTACTGTATTATTTTTTCCGTGTCAGGAGTGACTAGACAAACTACAAGTCGCTTCTGGTGTGAGAGAATTGGCTGTCTGCAAGGACGTTGTCAAGGGGATGCCCAGGTGTTTCAATGTTTTACAATTCTTGTGGGAGGCTTCTCTCATATGGGGAGCTGGAGCTGACAGAGGGAGCTCAACCTACTCTCCCTGGATTTGAACTGCTGACTTGTTGGTCAGCGGTTCTGCCAGCACAAGGGTTTAACCCAGTGGTTCTCAACCTGTGGGTCCCCAGGTGTTTTGGCCTACAGCTCACAGAAATCCCAGCCAGTTTACCAGGTGTTAGGATTTCTGGGAGTTGAAGGCCAAAACATCTGGGGACCTACAGGTTGAGAACCGCTGGTTTTACCCACTGCGGGCTCCTATTGCAGATTTATTGGCCGGTTGGGAGTGGCGGCCAATAAATCTTAACAATTCTAACAAATATAAAAGTGGAAGAGAACCTTCTGACTCCGGTCTGTTACTGTATTATAAAAGTGGGAGAGAAACTTCCCCACACCTTACCTAATTTTATACATCATTGTCATGTTTCCCTTTGCCTGACTTTCCTCTGGTCTAAGCAGCCCCAGATAGTGCGACCTTCCAATTCCTTTAGGAGTTTGGCTGTCTTTCCCACTTTACAAAAAATAATCTGGTGTCTGGATTAAGGAGCCAGGCTAGAGCTGATGGTATTTATTTATAGCAAAATGCACAACAGGAAAATCTAGTTCAAATTCAACTTGCTGAGAATTCAATAGCAAACAACAAAATGTACTGCTGGCAATTGGGGGAGGAAAAAAGAAATGGTTAATTACTTCCAAAATACAATCAAGTGTTTTGTGCATGTGTGTGCAGGATGCTTTTATCTTTCTGAGCCTTATAGGATAGTGTGGGCTTCCTTTGATCACTTGATATCTGCTGGACCTGCAATGTCACCTTCTATCTGTCAGCAGAGAGGGGCCCTCCATCAACAGAGAGAAGCAAGAGACTTCCTCTCCTGGCAAATAGCCATGGCATCACAGAGGACCCACTGCTTGTTCTGCCCTTGGTTCAATATCGCAGTGTCTGTCACAGAGCTGAGTCTCCTTGGCAAAAATTCAAGGGCATCTTAGATTAAGATCCCATCACTAAGGCTCTGACACATTCTCATTCTTGACTGCTATGATGGAATGCGGTTGGAAAGCACATTAGAAATTTCCCACCCCAGAAGTGAGCAGCGTGACCCTCCAGATTATACAAGTCTGTAATTCTCCACATTCATCACCACTGGCTTACTGGTAGACCTGATGGGAGTTTCAGTGCAATGTTTATTGGGCTACATTTTACCCAAACTTCTTATCTCCCAAATTTCTGGTTAGTTGTCAGGGGTTCTATGCACTCATAAAAGTCCTGTTCTTGTGGAAGTGGCTCTATTAAGGAACCAGGCATCCAAGAACACAGTTGTAATGGGCTTCTATTCGAACAGCAAAACTCACATACTTTTGTTCTTTCTCAAATGAGCAGGAAGGCTTTTCTTTCTCCTTTGTTGTAGCAGCACACAATGTATATACAAAATATACAAACTTTACAGCTTCTTCTCACTACTCACAGCATTTCCAAAATATACAAACTACCATATGGTTCCGGCCCAGTTTACCTGTCCGAACTTATTCTCCCCTATGAATCGTCAAGAGTGCTAAGATTGTCTGGAGAGGCCCTGCTCTCAGTCCCACCACCTTCGCAGGCGTGTCTGGTGGGGACGAGGGACAGTGCCTTTTCTGTGGTGGCCCCCCGGCTGTGGAATTCCCTCAAATGAAATTAGATCCGCCCCCCCCCCCTGACTTTTAGGAAGTGGGTGAAAACGTGGCTGTGCAATGAGGCCTTCGCAGAATGAATGAGGAGATCACGAAGCGACTAAAGTCACTAACCACTTGATACGGACCGAATAAATGAATTAAATTGGACTTGATTTTACTTTGGCGAAAGGCTTTTAAAATTTATTTATTGTATTGTATTGTAAATTTTATTGTAAACTTATGATGTTTTTAGATTGTAAATGTTAGCATTGAATACTGATTCCAGCCACAAGAATCTTTCCTAGTGAAGTCATTGATATTCACCATATGATATTGTGACTTGCCATGCCCTGAGGAAGTGTGGACTGCCACACGAAACGGACAGCATTGAATACTTGCCTCTTCGGAGGTGAGAAGGCTGGGGTATAAAAGTTTTAAATAAATAATACCATCAGTAATCCTAGTCAAACTTACTCAGTATAACAACCTATACTACTCCTTGTCATGGGGGAGAGGCTTGCATACCCTAATGAAGTTGTGAGCTATGCTGGTGGTGGCATAATAGCCACCGGTAGGGCCTCCCATGCCAGACAGGTCACAACTGAAGGGTCTGACAAAGAGCGTCAAAGGGCAGGATGGGCTCTCTAGCCTTTTGACATCTATCTTAAGGGAAGGAAAACTCTAATTTCAAACCAGGGCAGATGGTGCTTGTCTAACCCTGTAAGGTCAACCATCTAGAGAAGAAAACTCAAACCTACGACCTGAGGACCTCGCTATCGGCGTCCAAGCTTGCTAGGCCCCTGCAGATGAACCTTTGGTTTAATGGTTGAGGCTAGTTCTGTGCATGCTGCGCTTTACCAGAAAAATCCATTGCACAGGCTCGAAGGACACATCCAACCTCCGAAAAAAGCATCAACGCGCTTGTAGAAAGCATGGGATGACTCTTTCCTAAGTATCTTCATTCGCGAAGTAAGGCCAGAGAGATGTACTACTCAAATTGCTTGAGTTTCACAACCACCGAGTTTCACAACCAAAAGGTTGACAGGTTGATTTAGGATGATCATCGTATCACTCGGAGAGAAATTTCAAGCATAATCGGCATTTCACAAGAACGTGTGGGTCACATTATTGCTTTGCTTGGCTATCGGAAGATATGTGCATGATGGGTACGAGGATATTGACACCTGAAGTGAAAGTGCACCACAGCAGAACTTCAGAGACTGGATCTCACCACTGTACGGCATCCTCCATACAGTCCGGATTTAGCACCGTCTGACTTCCATCTGTTTCTGATAATGAAATAAGATCTTCGGGGATATCATTATGCTTCTGATGAAGACGGTGAGAGAACTGTGAGATGCTGGCTGCAGAAACAGAGTGTCAACTTCTTCCGTGACGGCTTCAGAAAACTTGTTTATCGTTGGCGGAAATGTATCCAATTGTCTGGTAATTATGTGGAAAAGTGAATGGTGGTAGTTAAAGAGCACATTCTAAGGATTATTTCTGCATTTGATTTATTAAAATAGTCCCATCCAAACCCAAGTAATGAAGATGGAGGCGTTACTTTTCATTCAACCCTCGTAATTTGCTGTGTAAATACCTATCTATATAAACTATTGGGCACAAAGTAGATTTAACATAATGGTGATTGTGCCTATTTCTTCCATCTCCAGCCACAAACATTTTTTCCATTATTTCACATTTTATTGCATACCATGGTGTTGCATTATGTCTACATCAGTACTGAGATACCCCATGATTACCATTTTTGTGGTGGTGTCAGGGCATAGAGAAATTACTATGAATGTAAGTTGGGGTACAGCCAGTTTGCACTTGCATTTCTCATCCTCTGTCTTACTAAAGATACACTGAACAGACTCCTGTTTTGATTTATTTTATTTATTTTTATTTATTAACTTTATTTCTACCCCGCACCCATCTCCCAAGGGGACCCGGGACGGCTTACATGAGGCCAACAAGCCCAATAACACATAATAACAAAACAATAGCCATTATAAAAACAATACAATCAATAAACAAGCAGTAACAGACAATTTAAAACCATTTCGGGCGGGCCAAATGTGAATGTTAAATTTTTAAAATAAATAAACACTAGGTGCAGATAGTGGTAGTTTGCATATGGGGCAGACACACAACAGGCAATTAAAGTGCTTCTAAGGACTTTTGCAGAGAATGAACACGGCAGGGCGTCATTTACTTCATTCAGGGAAGGCACATTGGAACAGCCATGTCTTCAAGCTCCTCCTATAGACTGCCGAAGTGGGGGCCTGTCTGATATCTTTGGGGAGCGCATTCCAGAGTCAGGGTGCCACTACAGAGAAGGCTTTCTCCCTCATCCCCACCAACCGTGCCTGTGAGGCCAGTGGGGTCTCTCAGACGATGGAGAGATCGCCTGGGTCTCTCAGATGATTGATTGATTGATTTTATTATTTATGAGTCGCCTGGTGTTAAAACACATAAAACAGTTCAATAGTTAAAGCTAAAAGAATAGGAAATTAGTTAAAATAGTTCCAGTAACTCAGGCTGAATGGTAGGCAGGTCCCAAACCATTCAGGGCTTTGTAGGTCAGAACCTGCACCTTGAATTGGGACCAGAAGATGAATGGCAGCCAATGGAGCTCCTTAAACAGGGTCAAAGGTGGTGCTTTTGACTATTTTCTCAAAATAAATTGTGAAAAGGTTATTTTAAAAAGCTCTCTATCCTTCTCTGTGGCCCCAGATTAGCAATATTAATTACAACAAATGGGATATACAAAGCAGTATTTACACAGTTTTGTTGTGTCAGGAATGACTTGAGAAACTTTTGGTGTGAGAGAATTGGCCATCTGTAAGGACGTTGCCCAGGAGATGTACGGAGGTTTTTAATGTTTTACCATCCTTGTGGGAGGCTTCTCTCATGTCCCCACATGAGGAGATGGAGCTGACAGAGGGAGCTCATCAGTGCTCTCCCCAGATTTGAACCTCTGACCTGTTGGTCTTCAGTCCTGCCAGCAGAATAGTTTAACCCATTCTGCCACCGGGGGTTCCTATAGAGTAAATTTTTTATTTCTGCAAGCAGAAGGAAATTATAACACTACTAATGATTTTATAGTTTGTCTAAATAGCTTTTGATGTGTATGTCCCATTTTCAAGTGGGTAAAAAAGAGGCTACTACGGTATTAAGCTGTTTATATTTAAATATCATGGCAAGGATGGAGATGTTACATTGATGTGAATCCAAAGCTGGTATAATGGGAAATGTATTGCTCTGGCCTGCTGATTACCAAAATCCTATTCTTTACTTCTTAGGAGCTGGGGAAATTGGCAGGGGGAGAAAATCCCACTTCTTTCCTTCAGAACTTGATCTGAGTTTGACTAAGCTCAAGTCAATTAGAGCGAGTACGTAATGGATGAAAGTGATTCATCTTCGTTCCCAGCTATTTTGCTGAGCTGTGGTGTCTTGACCTTTGTGAACTGGCAGAATAATCCTTTCCTATAGCTAGTCAACCAGATAATGTAGAGTGCCTGCTGTATTTGTAACTGTTTGCATAGTTTCTGTCTTGGAGCGCCTTCTCTCCCCATTCCTCCTCCTTTCTCCTTACACACAGAGTGACCTATACCTCCTCCTGTGTTCTTCAAGGGCCAGATGGATTTGCGAGAAGGAAGGCGTGGAGGATTCAGCTGTGTGAGGCGTGGAATAGCAAAGAGGCGGGCTGGAGGCTTGCCTCTTAGCTTTCCAATAGTAAACTTAATGGGAGAGAGAGCAGGAGTGTGTGTAAGCAAAGCTGAGCAAACACTGTGATCTGTGCTAGCTGGGATGTTTGAAGTATGCAGGAGATGAATAACCCTAACCTTCAAGGTGGTCACTTCTCAGAGCTCTGTGCCCTCAGAAGGCCTCCAGTCTACAAGACCACTGTAGGCTCTCATAAGAGCAGTCGTTCTGGGATTTCCTTCCGTCCTTCCAGCTTTGTTACCTATTTTGCCATCACCTTGTTGTGTCAAGCTGAGGTCCTGTTGGGACATCCCCAATGCCTTGACTATGGGCCTCCCTTCCAGCCGCCTTTCCACCTGGAATTCTGCTCAGCCTATGAGAAGTTTGGCTGTTGTGACCAAGACAAGGACAACACGATTGCAGCCAAATACTGGGAGATCATGGATTATGTTGACCCCCAAGCTTACAAACTGTGTGGAAGGTACATCAAAGATATCTTGTGCCAGGTAAGACGGTGGCTATGTGCCATTTGATTGGGCTTTTGATTGTAAACTACTGGGCAGGTGGGTGTATCTATATTGTAGAATTAATGCAGTTTGATATTTATTTACTTATTTACCGTATTTATATACCGCCTTTCTCAGCCTGAAGGTGACTCAAGATCTTTGGAAATGATAACACTTTCAATGCAGTAACCCTATGTTATGGAATCATGGGAGCTGTAGCTTGGTGAGGCACCAATACTGTTCGAAGAAGACCTTGTAAAACTACACCCCCCAGTAGCATTGAGCTATGGCAGTTAAAATGGTGTTAAATTACATTAATTCTACAATGTAGATAAGTCTTTTGTGTGTTTTAGAACAAAGATTTTATGAGCAGGCATGTGGTAAAACTAAATGAGTGATTTTGCACTAGGCATCCACATTTCCCACATACGAAGTTCAAGGAGCATCTACATTGACACTGCTATAACTGTAATGTCTCAATGGCATGGAATAGTGGGAATTGTAGTTTTACAAAATATTTAGTCTTCTCCTCCAAATACTGCTGATACCTCATCAAATTACAATTTTGATGATTTCATAACATTGAGCCATGGCAGTTTTATTTTTTGTGTGTGTCAGGAGCGACTTGAGAAACTGAAAGCTGCTTTTGGTGTGAGAGAATTGGCCTTCTGCAAGGATGTTGCCTAGGGGATGCCTGGATATTTGATGTTTTGCCATCCTTGTGGGAGGCTTCTCTCATGTCCCCACATGGGGAGCTGGAGCTTACAGAGGGAGCTCAACAAACTCTCCTCGGATTCGAACTGCTGACCTGTCAGTCAGCAGTCCTGCCAGCACAAGGGTTTTACCCATTGCGCCACTGGGGGCTCCATCATGGCCGTTAAAGTGGTATCAAATTGCATTCATTCAACCTTCTGGCTAGAGAGTAATAGGCTGCATCTCTTATCACACATTTGAAGGCATCTTCCAGGAGAGATTATTATTGGTAATCCATGCACCTTTGGAAAACAGGTTTTGTGGGCTTCCTAATTGTTGTAAAACCCTGAAAACCTATTTGAACAGTGATAGCCATGCAGTGAAAAAATGGATGCATACATCATGAGCATTAAACTTTTTTTGAATGGTTTGAAAATCTTTTAAATCATATTGGCCATACCTTGTTGGCCACGCCACTGTTTAGCAACAACAGTTACTCAAAGGTTGCTGTCATGCTCCTCACAAACCATAAAACATTGCGTCCCCTAAAAAGTGCAACAGAAGCCAATCATGGTGAGAATCTGGTTCCAAGTAAAGAAGCGGAATTGTCTTCTGTCGCTAGAAAGGTGAGGAAAGGTGCAGGTTTGTGCCTGGAAACAAAAGGATACTTGATTCTTCCATTTGTTTGGCAAATACAGACAGACTGGGTAACTCTCCAGCATGTAGCAGACTGAGCTTTTTTTTTAAATTCAAAACAGCCCATGGACCTTGGTGTTTTGCTTCTTAGATGCCATGAAGGATGTGTTTAGATTGCATTCCAACTGAGTGCCCAGCAAAAGCCCTGAAAGGCAGCCTCAGATCTAACAGCTGGCATCCACGCTTGCGGTACAGCCTTCCTCCAGTTTCAGCTGCTCCTTTGCCTCCAGTTTTGCTTTCTGTCTGCCCAGTTTAGGCTGCCCATCTGGCCAAAGAGAGAAGGCAGGGTAGTAAGAACAATAAGTGAAGAAAGGGGAGCCTTTCTTGGCGTCCTGCCTATCCTCCCAGCACCAGGCCAAGAGAATTCCCTTTTTAACACCGAGTCCTGGAGGTCTCTTTGAGCCCTGCCAGCACAAAGCAGCCAAAATACACACACCAGGCAAACACTTAATATTCTCCTGGCTTAGCTTCCCACAATATTATCTGTGCATACTGAATATGCCCTCTTTTTAAAGGGGGAATGCTGCTAAGACTGTGAAGACAAAATAAATACTCCAAATAGACAGGATTCAGTTTTTCAGAAACCCTATTTTTTCATGGAAGGATACTGTGGGTAGGAGAAATTTGGAAGAGATAAGAGTGAGGAGGGGAATTAAAATTATTTTGGTAGTGAATTAATTAGGTTCTGGGAATAGTGGCTGAAGCAGGGGTCTGCTGGCACATGATAGTTCCGCCATAATTTTAATGTGCTTTGCTATATAGGATGCATTTGTAGGCATGCGGTTGAAGGACTTTTTTCCAAATACTAGTTTCCGAGGAATGATTTCTTCAGAATTGTCTGTATTGAGGAGGAAAGGGCCAAATCCCTTCTCCCTATTCTGATTCACATCCCATTAATTCTGACCTCCCCAAACACTAAACTGATGTGATCTGCAGGTTTTCATTTTTTACATCCTACTCATTAAAATGTAATGGGTAGATGCAAAGAAAAGTTAACCACATTTAGTCATGTCTGCTTTGGCACTTAATCACGCTTGTTATGTCTGAACAGCATAGCTGTCATCAACCTGGTACCCACCATTGTTGGCTGGGGATCATGAGGGTTGTCATCCTATAAATCTGGAGGATTCCAGACTGATGCAAACTACATTGCGCAAATGCTGCATAGATCTGTATTAGCATGTTGTTGTATTTTTGGTAAAAACCATAACCATTCCGAAATCAGAAGTGTTTTTTTTACATAATACCTTTGATGGAAAATCGTGTGTTTGTGTACCTTAAAGTCACTTATAGACATATAGCTAGTAATACTCTGAAGTGACTTTGCGAGTTCCTTCCACTGACCTATAGCCCTACAGCACCTGGCATTTGTTGGTGGAATCTCATGCAAGTTCTACGCAAGGTGAAACCTGCCTAGCTTTCAAGATCAGGCAAAAGCTGCTACCTTTAAAGTATTTATATTGTTTATCAACAATTACAGTAGGACAGTTTTTTTTATAGGCCAGTCTGCATGCTTTTATAAGATTGTCAGCTCATAATTTTTTTGCATATTTAAATAACTAATTATTTTTATCAGCATCCTCACTACTATTATTACTTCTGTTGTTGTTATTATTAAAGGTAAATGTCACAACCAGAGAGCCTTAAAGGAGCCAAGCGAAATAGGATAAAATTTATTCTAAACGCCACAAAAAACACAAAAAATGGCCAAACTGACCCAAAGACACTTAAACTTCAGTGTGAGGGTGAAAGTAACTCAATATAACGACCAAAGAGGCCAAAATTAGTCACTAACACAAAACCCGGATTATTTCTCCTTAAAACCCGCAATAAACCCACAGCGTGGCACAACAAAGGAAAAAAGCACTCGATGTCAATCACGGTGATGTTGTCATCAATTGGGAGAAAAGGCAGAGAGCAAAAAAGCGTCAGCGAGGTCCAAGGGTCAGGCATGTAGCCGGGAAGGGGGGGGCGGTTTAAGGGGGCTTCAGCCCCCCCGCAAATTCTCAGGGTGGTCCGCGAGAAGGCCTTACTGGTACATTATTTAAACTGTTATGTTTATTCATATCATGATCTGATCACCATGCTCATTATATCCCACATTCATGGGGTTATTGGGATAACAATACAAAACGTTTGCTAGGGTAGTCCCTCTCTTACTCAGACTCAGCCCCTCCCGAATCAAACTCAGCCCTCCCCGAATCAAAATCCTGGCTACGGGCCTGCCAAGGGTCGAAGCGAGGAGACAGCAAACACATAGTCAAACCAATCTGGCGTCAGAGCGAGGAGAAGCGTCAGCGACAATAACCAATCCGGGTCAAAGCGAGGGAGCTATCTCAGCTTCATGTGCAGTTCTTTGTCTTTCCTGCCAAGTTCTCCTTCTCCTGCCACGACTTAGCTCACCCCAAGATGAGGTTTGGTCATCCGTACTCCAAATCCCCTCCCCAGAAAACCCTACAAACATATCGCTACTAGTTGGTTCTGCACAGACATCACGCACTTCCTTCACTTTAGTCCAATCCATATTGCTAGACACATCTTCCGAATCCCTATCCCCACTTCCCATAGATGGTTCTTCATTGACAGACCCATTATCCCCAGAGAAACCCAAAAAGGAGTCCTCATCAGTGGTTTCATTAAGTATTTGCTGGATTCTTTTCCTCTCCCGCTCCCCATTGGATTCCTGCTCCCGAGTAACCCGTTTTGCACTCCTGGCTCCAACCTCCATGCTTTCAGCGTCACTCAAGGACTCATCTACAACAGTAAAGGTTTCCCCTCAACATGAAGTCTAGTTGAATCCAACTCTGGGGGTGGTGCTCATCTCCAATTCTAAGGCAAAGAGCCAGCGTTGTCCATAGACGTCTCCAAGGTCATGTGGCCGGCATGACTGCATGGAGCACTGTTACCTTCCCGCTGAAGCAGTACCTATTGATCTACTCACATTTGCATGTTTTTGAATTGCTAGGTTGCCAGAAGCTGGGGCTAACAATGGGAGCTCCCCCCTTCCCACGGATTCGAACTGTCGACTTCCAGTCAGCAAATTCTGCAGTTTAGTGTTTTAACCCGCTGTGCCACTGCATCTCCTTATTATCATCACTTATATCCTGCCTTTTGCCCAATAATGAGACTCAATGTGATTTAGAACATATTTTTAAATGATACAGCTTTAAAATCCATACAAAAGCTTTAGATAGTATAAACGTAAATATTATTTTAAAAACAATTAACAAGAGAAGGTAAAAACATCAAAAATAATCAAAACCAGTAAATACAAATAATAAAACAGCACAATACATCTTTAAAAACTCAGCCAAGTCAGTTTCTAAAAGCCCACGAATGCTTTAACTTGGTGGCAGAAGAAGAGAAAGAATGAACATTTCCTGGTCTCTTTAAGGAGGAACTTCCGTAGTCTGGGAATAGCTACCGGGAAGGCCCTCACCCTTATTCCAATTAAACAAGTACTTAGAAGTCCCCTCCATGTGTTTAGTATAGCCTACTCCCATGTAAGTGAGTACAGGATAGATTGCAAGAAGCCTTTGTTATTCCTTGGAGTCCTCAATTACCATCACTGTCTTAATATTTCTTAGTGTGATTACGGTCTCTTAACCTGTATGTTGAGGTCGTTAGTGTGATTATTTTCTGTACTTCAGATTGATAATACTATGTTCTTAGTACTATTTGTAGCGACAAGTATGGCCAGCCAAGGCCGTGAGGGATAAGAGACACACATACCCTCACACACAAAGCAGGACAGTGGGATGCTACCACTGTATATTATATTTTCCTTTGCTGCCATCTAATATTTAATAAGATTTCTTTTGCTGCCACCTTTTATTGTTTCATAGGCCACCTCCGTGCCAGAATGTTTAAGAAGATACACAAACTCTTCAGGTGAAATGAAACAAGAAGATCTTGTTTATTTTGTTCTTTTTTATTAATAATTTTAATGGTTTATTTTGTTCTTGAACAGTAAAGATATGTAATGGTTTCAATAAACTGTCAGGCTTAACTTTACAGAGAATAGTCTTCTATTCTCTGTTTACTGCTTTTACTGCTTTTACGCCAACCCTGTAAGGCATGCTAATCCTTTACATGGGGCCTTTCAGTCTTTCATTACCCAGTTTTATGGGAGGCCCTGGCCATTTGTGATCCGTTTAAAGATCCGTCCTAGTTCTTATTGCCATAATTCCTCTTCACCAACAAAGGGAAACTTGCGCCCGATCCTGGTTTCCCCGGCAAACAGACATATTGGCTATAGATCATATGGTAAATTACCTTACCCCGGGGAAATCTAAAATGTGGCTCCCCGTATAATGTTGGACTACAATACCCAGGGCCAGACTAAGGTAATTTAAAATGGTATTCGAACATTCTTTTGGCGCCCCCTCGCTTTCCGGCCTCGCGCCGGGTGCACATGCGCACCAGTTTGTGCATGCACAGGGCCAGCTAGTTCTGCGCATGCGCCATTGCTGCAGCATGACTCCAGGTGGGCAGTGACACAAAACACCTCCTGCCTCCGGCTGCAAAACGTCTTCCTTTTCGGCCTTGTGGAGTGTGATTCGCAACTCTGACCACCTCGAGTCGAGTCGCAGCAATGGCGCATGCGCGGACCTTCCGCCGGATGCACTCCTGACCACGTGGCGCCCTAAGCAGCTACTTACTTTGCATACCGTTAAATCCGCCCCTGACAATACCTTCATAACCAATACTATATGCTTCTATAATGCTCTGAAATCTATATAAGGCCCTTCAATAGATTTTAGGGAGAAAAATGACATGTTTTAATAGCTCATCCATCTGTAGTTTTCACTGGTAAATTGGGAAAGACTGCTAATCTTGTATAGCCGTAAACTAAAGATTACGTGGAAGCAACTTTTCCAAGAGGGGATGAGATCATTATAAATTGGCAGACATAATAGTAATGAGAACCTAAAGGCTTCATATTTCAGTATCCTTATGAGGCAGATGTTGGAACAATTTGAACTGCAATTACTCACTTGCAATCTGACATAGATGGTAATCTTCTGGGTAATCTGAGTTTCCTTAGACCAGGCATGGGCAAAATTGGGCCCTCCAAGTGTTTGGGACTTCAACTCCTACAAATTGTGGGAGTTGAAGTCCAAAACACCTGGAAGACCCAAGTTTGCCCATGCCTGCCTTAGACCCTGAGGCACCCTTCCTCAACCTAGTGCCCTCCATATATATGATATATCACAAGTTCCAGAAGCCCATAGACAGCATAGGCACTCCAGCCACATGTGTTAAGTACAAGGTTGCAGAAGGCACCCTAGGAAATGTTTTAAATAATACCTGATTCCTACACTTTAATTGTCATTTCTCATCCTAAAGAATGCTGTGATTCATAGTTCAGCAAGATGTTAACAAAGAACACTAAGAACCTCCTCAAACTACAGATCCCAGGAGTTCTTAGAATGGAGCTATGAGATTAAAATGGTATCAAAATCCTATGATTATATGATCCAGATATTTCTTCACATTTTTTTAAAATCCTCAATGGATGTTAGCTGTATTCTTTAAAACAGTAATAATGCAGGAGTGAGGTCTGGACTAGGAAGATGGTATAGGCTCCAAAGGAAACTGGGGGGGGGGGGGGGAGCCCTCCTTCTGCCGGAAGGACAAATGAACCTTCTTTTATTGCTTTGCCCTTTGGAGTAGAATACTCCAAGGATATAGCTTTTTTCTCTTCTCAAAAGAAATTTTTTTCCCATGTGTAATGCTTGTAAAATTAAGCTGTGGCTTAAAAGAATTTGGAGGACTTGTCTCAGTTTACCCTCTCGGGATCTGCATCAATCCTAGCCCAAGACATTTTGCTGCATTAGTCAGAACAGCAAATTATATCTCTCCAAATCTATTTAAGATGAGGTACATAATTCCCAAAGACAGCCAAGTTATTTTGACAGGGCAGAAAATGCAATATTTAAAAGCCCGATAACAAATTAAAAACAAACAAATAGCTGCCCTTTCCTTTACAATCATTCCTCTTAGTAGAGGTGACTGCCTCATTCTGAGTAATACTTGCCTGACATTTATACGCAATTACTTTGATAAGGACCCATATATTTGCCATTAGGCAGATTAAGGTGGCTATCTCAGACAGCTCAACAGCTCAAAGTTGTGAGAACATACAGGGGCGGGGAGAAATAGGGCACTGTACAAATAATAATAATAATAATAATAATAATTGCTGTTTTTGTTGTTCCCTATACCACAAAATGTAGCTTATCTATAACAGGCTAGACTTTGCCCTTTCTGTCAGGAAAAAGGCTGTCCAAGAAAGTCAGAAGGTGCAATCTGTGGGCATAAAAGCAGTCTTGGGACACCCATATACATCTGCAGAGCTATACTTTCTGCTTTCCAGCTCCAAAGGAGCTTTGGTTGGGGGCAGGCATGTAGCCAGGGGGGCTAAGGGGGCTTCAGCCCCCCCCCGAAATTCTCAGGGTGGTCCGCGAAAAGGCCTTACTGGTACATTATTTAAACTGTTATGTGCATTTAAATCATGATCTTGTAGTCGAACCAGGAAGCCCCAGACCCAAAAGAACCAACTGCAGAGAGTCCCCAGTATTCCTTTTGGCCCATGGCCTAAGTTGCACCAGTACCAGTCTCCTTTTTCCCCTTTCCCTTCTGCCTCACTCAGTTCCATACATCACACTGCACCAACTTTGTCCCTCCCAGGAAACCCGGCCACCATTGCCTCCCATCTCCACATTTACAACACTTCATACAGCACATAGTATGGAAGATATTTTGGCCACACGTTACAAAACAATAAATAAACACTCTGCCATTTCTCCCATCGTTTCCTCTCCTCTCTTTCTCTCTCCCTATCCTTTCTCCGGCCTGGGGGAAACATATCCCAGCTCTAAAAACAACAGCTTTTGGAGCAGTTTGGCCCAAAGAGATCTCTTCAGGGGAGGGTGGGTGATGGACAGAGATTGATGCCAGAAAGAAGATCTAGTTCTCCCAAGTACTGCAGTCTCATTCGCCTTTTTCTGATTGTTTTTCTTCTCCTGGACTGTTCCTGATGTTTCTTCCTGGCTGATTTAGCCAAGAAGCCTCGCTATACATCTATGGGCTTTTGAGGGGTTTTGAACCTGCAGCCCAAGCCTCTGCAGACTGGGATATGTAGTTCGCCCAAGGACACTGGTTCTGGACTCCTCTTGCTGCTATTCTCACTGCTTTGCACCCCAAGCCCCAAAGGCTCTGCAGTTCACCCAAGGACAGTAATTACATCAAGGAGAACTACAACTCCCAAGGGAAGGCAGCACTGCGCTGCTTGTCTTAAAGATCATAACTCTGGGAGCAAGAACTGTATGGGAAAATCTGGGAAATTGCTGGGGATCCCCCTGTATGTACAGTGTGGCTTCATAAGTTTTCCCTTTGACCCCTTGTAACCCCTTCCCTTCCCCCTCTTTCCCATGTAAAGAAAGATGGCCTGTATTTTGCTATTATGCCAACTGAGAGGAAGTAACTGAATTCCCATCCTAAGCCTTTTCCGGATCACCATATCTATTGCATGAGCTACCTCTGATGGAAAATCTTGTTATGGACAAGCGGAAGCACTAGTCTTCATGCCCCACGTTTCCATCAGCCTGAAGGGAATATCAATCGTCGGAGTTTAGCCCAATTGGTACGCCCTCTGGGACCTGGACATAAAATGTTTGTTTTTCACAGCAGGGATCCGCACCTGGCTTCGGAACCCAGGGGTGCCCCACAATAACCTTTTGTCACCCAAAGGCTTGAGTGAATTTCTGTCGTCAAGTCTCTTCCTCCCTTTTCCCATTCATCCTCAAATCCATTAATCCTATCGCTCCCAGGTGTCATTTAAGGTCGTTTACCTAGCTAGGACTCTTTTGTTATATCCACATGCCAATATTGACAGCCATTTCCGTCTAAAGCTTCCCTTCCTGGAACTCCATATATGGCCATGACTCCTGATTGGCTGGGGTAGCGAATAGGAGTGAGCGCCGATAGGCTCCTCAGAGCCGGTCAACACCCCAGCCATCAGCTAATCTACCAATCATGGACGGAGCCAGCCCAGAAGGAGGTGGGCGGGAAGTTCAATTGTTTTGACAGTTCTGTAACCTTTAAAAGCCAATGTTTTCAATGTACATGTATGCGTTCCTTGCGGGAATCAGGGTATTGCGGTTCGCATCCTCTCAGCTGAGCAGAATAAACAATTTCGTGGCATCTACCTAACAGATTGGTGAGCATAATTGGGATCAAGGGAGGCGGGTAGACTACGAGGGCCTAACCGCTCCTGGCTCGCCAGGTTAACTAAACCCTCGCGGTCTCTGCCCCGTGGTCGGTCCACGGGCTTGCCCGGTTGTCGGACAGCTGGCTGGGGATTGGCGGCTGTTCGGTAACAATCTGATCACCATGCTCATTATATCCCACATTAATGGGGTTATTGGGATAACAATACAAAATGTTTGCTAGGGTAGACCCTCTTCCACCCAGTCTCAGCCCCCCGAACCAAACTCAGCCCCGAATCAAAATCCTGGCTACGGCCCTGGTTGGGGGAAAAGAAGGAATGTTTCACAGGTCTGTGATAGGTAATGGGTTCACCTAATCAGGTTTATTTATTTATTGTGTCAGAAGTGAACCAAGGGTACAGTTGTAATGTATTTTAAAAGCGACTTGCAGCATGCAACCTAATCAGGTAAACCCAGATTAATGCGGAGTAAACTGGGAAATCCCAGTTTACTCCGCATTAATTTGACACAGGGAGAGATCTGAACCTTAAGCTAAGGTCCAGATCTTTGCAGGTTCTGCGTCTGTGGGATTGACTCCTAGGATTGGTCAATCACCACAGCCATCCTGGTTCTTCAGGTTCCAGGATCCCGAAGGAGCGGGAGGGTGCCTCTTCCCCCAGTCTCCCATTTCCCCAGAAAAACTTACCAGAGGGGCCTGCCAACAGCACAGACCCCTCTGCAAAGTACTTCTGATGTGCAAAAAATGATGTGCCAGGAGATATGAGGAAGCCCAGGTTGATCCAGGATGGCACCCAGCCACCTCTCAAGGGAAGCCTGGGGTTTGGGTTGGGGGTGGGGCCAGAAACCTGGACGTAAGTGGGTTAAAATTACCTGCCCCCCCGAGTTTCTGCCCTGTCCGGGGGGGGGGGCATAGTCACTAAGGCCCATCTACACTGCCATGTGATGCAGTTTGAAAGTGCATTGGGCTGAGTCAGAGTGTAGGATTCAAAAGTGTTGGACTAGGACTCAGACTGAAGCTCTGCAATGTGTCACGAACCTCACTTGGGCCCCATCTACACCACCATATATGCAGTTTAAATCTGCATTATATGGTCAGAGTGGATTCTCAACCAACCAAAGATCCCAAGACACCATGTATATCCATCAAGGTGTTTTGGATATCAGCCCCCAGAGTCCTTATATGGCAGTGTAGGTGAAGCCCAAGTGGGGTTCATGACTTGCATTTCAGTGGCTGAGCTTGATTGATGAAACCAAGTCCTACTCCTTTCGTAGGCACCCTTCCTGAGACTCCACATTTTGCCTGTGACAAGTTGTTTCGACATCTACTTTATTTCTGGCTCTTCCTTATTTCAGGGAGATTTTCCTTTCCAGCAGTCAGCCCCCACTGGGAAGCCACTAAAAGCTTTCTTTTGCTGAGTGAATTACAGAGCTGCCATGATACTCGAACCAGAAGTCTCATTGGTACTTTGTTATGCAGAATGGAGAAGAGCATAACTATACATGATACTCCAAGTTCCTTGGATGAACAGGATTACTGTTTGAACCAAACCAACAAGGTGCATTCCTTGTGACTTCATATTGTTGTTGTGTGACTTCAAGTCATTACCAACCTAAGATGACCCTTACATAGGTTTTTCTTGGCAAGATTTGTTCAAAAGAGGCTTGCTGTTACTTTCCTCTAAGACTGAGAAATGGTGATTTATCCAAGGTAAGTTAATGGGTTTCATTGCTGAATGAGGATTCAAATCCACACCTCCTTTAATATCAGAGTCCCCGGTGGCACAATGGATCAAACTCTTGTGCTGGCAGGACTACTGACTGACTGATAAGTCAGTGGTTTGAATCCAGGAAGAGCTGGTTGAGCTCCCTCTGTCAGCTCCAGCTCTCCATGCGGGGACATGAGAGAAGCCTCCCACAAGGATGGTAAAACATAGAAAACATCAGCGTGTCCCCAACGGTCAATTCTCTCACACCAGAAATGACTTGCAGTTTCTCAAGTCGCTCATAATGAGAGAACTAATCAGAAATTATTGTTATTTCTGTCTCATCCTTTCTTTTGTCTCTATTCTAAATCAACTCCTTGTTTGATATTGAATATGTAATATTTTAATATTTTCAAAACAGACTATTCAAAGCTGACTCTCCAGAATATTTATCAGATGACTTTTCCGTTACATGGGGACAACACATTCTAACTGTGTGTACTTTGGGTTAAAGTCTAAACCAGTGGGTTTTAAGTTAACCAAACTAAGTCTGGGCTCACCTAGCTATTTCCTCCAGCATACTGCAGCAGTGGAGCACTTTTGGCACTTTAGCTGTTTTGAACTACAAATTCCCCAAACCCACAGGCCATGGTGGCGGGAGCCTGTGATAGTTTGAAATCCAGATTTAGTCAAGGATTCCCTCCCTTCTTACAAAGGGTTAGATTTTTGAGGTTGGAGTACATTGTCTACTTGAGGTGTCCTTTTACTATTTTTTCTGCACATGTAGGAGCTCAGCGAATATTGCAAGCTCACAGACAGGGTTGGTTTCACAGTCTGCTGACATATTTTTAACCCCTTAACAGGAATGTTCACCTTACGCAGCTCACCTGTATGATGCCGAAAACCCTCAGACACCGCTTCGCAACCTCCCTGGCCTTTGCTTTGACTACTGCTCAGAGTTCCACCACTATTGCCGTTCTGCCATCACTTTGCTTACGGATGACAAGCACATCCAAGAATGCTGCGAGAAGAACAAGACCCGCTTTTGCAATCTCCTCAACATCCAGGATGAAGACTATTGCTTTCCTGATGTGCTGAAAAATACAGATCTTAACCGCAACTTGGGGTCTGTGGTGGCAGACAGGAAAGGATGCCTTCAGCTGTGCCTGCGCGAGGTGGCTAATGGGTTGAGGAATCCGGTGTTGATGTTGCACGCCAATGACAACACCCACCGCATGTTCATAGCTGAGCAGGTTGGCATCATCTGGGTCTTTCTTCCAGATGGAAGTCAGCTGGAAGAACCCTTTCTAGATATTAAAAACTTGGTATTGGCCACCCCCTGGGTTGGCGATGAGAGAGGTTTCCTCGGCATGGCCTTTCACCCCAAATACAAAGACAATGGAAAATTCTACATTTACTACTCTTACCAGGACAAGAAAAAGGTGGAAAAGGTCAGGATCAGTGAACTCAGAGTTTCTGCATCAGACATCAACAAAGCTGATGCGATCACAGAAAGGTAACTTTTCTCAATAGACATGCTTCTTTGCTGAGATGGTTTTCCTAGTTTTTCATATTTTTTTCAGGTACTTCTCATTTTTATCCTCACAACCAACCTGTGTTATGGTTTAGGCTGAAATGCATGAATTGAGGCTGTATATATCTTTCACTAAAACAAAAAATCCAATCCAGGCATTGAGAAACATGAATCTATATCAGGTATGGGCAAATCCAGGCCTGGGGGCCGGAGGCAGCCCCTTGGGCTCTTTTCTCAGGCCCTCCTCCCTCTCATCACTCTTTCCTTCCTTCCTTCCTTCTCTCTTTACTTGCTCCTTCGCTCCGTCTTTCTCTTTCCCTTCCACTCTTCCACCCTTCCACCCTTCCACCCTTCCACCCTTCCACCCTTCCACCCTTCCACCCTTCCTTCCACCCTTCCTTCCACCCTTCCTTCCTTCCTTCCTTCCTTCCTTCCTTCCTTCCTCTCTTTCCTCCCTCCATCCTTCTCTTCCACCCATTTGTCCTTCCTTCCTTCTCTCCCTCTTTCTCCTTCCTTCCTTCCCATGTGTCTTTCTTTCCTTTTTTAGTTCCTCCCTCCTTCCGTTCCCTCCCTTTTTCTCCCTTCCTACCTTTCCATCCTTCCTTTTCTCTTCCCTTCCTCATTCCCTTTCTTCCTTTCTTCTTTCCAATTTTCCCTTCCACCCTTTTGCCCTTCCCTCCTTCCCTCCCGTTTGTCTTTCCTTCCTTTTCCCTTTCCTTCCTCCTTATCTCCCTCCCTTCCCTCCCTCTTTCTCCTTCCATCCTTCCCTTTAGCCCTTTTGTTTTTCCTTCCTTCCATCCTTCTCTTCCACCCTTCCATCCATCCTTCCTTCCCTTTTGTATTTCCTTCCCTCTTCCCTCTCTCCTTATCTCTCTCCCCTTTTCTCCTTCTGTTGCGTCTGATAAGAGAGATAATACTAAGAGCGGTCCTTTTTGGGAGGCAGAAAAGTACGTTTTATTTTCAGCTGAGACCCTGGCGTGGAATCTCCTCCAAAAGCAAACCCTTTTATACATATTCAGATGCAAGCAAACAAAGAAACATTCTTCTACATACGTTGACATCACCACTACATCACACTAAGCATAATAGAAATATCAAAATATATCTTACTACATGCAAGGGGCATGTTTCAGCAATCATCTTACAGCAATAAGATTCAGGATACTAGGATTCAGCGTACACAGATTCATCAAGGGGCCTCATTTGACCTGTCAGGAGGGAGGGAGAGAGACTCCTTAACTTTACCTCTATCTGTCGGCGCTAGGCCCTTCTTATCTCCCCCTTCTGGAATGTTCACCCCCTTTTGCCTATGCCTTGGGCACAGATCCTTCAGCATCTTTTTGTCCTATCAGCTTTGCTTCCTTATACAGAGAGAACCTGATTTTTCTACATTTCAGTGCTTTTAATGTACATACAATATATGTATAAATATCTATATTTCCAATATCTCCACATCACTTCCATCCTTCACTTCCTCTCTTTCTTCCTTCCTTCTCTCTTTCCTTCCTCCTTCCATCACTGGGCAGCCAGTCCTAGCAGAGAGTGCTAGCCTGTGGCCTCCAAGTTAGAAAGTTTGCCCATGCATGATCTATATTTTCTAATTAGCCCCAGCCAGCCTGACGAAGGGTTAGGAATGACAGAAGTAATACTTTTTCATCTTGAGGGTCATTTCTCCTCCAGCTCTGGGCATGCAAATGTGCACTATTTTCTATCAAATGTTGCAACCACTTTTTAGAGGTGCTACAGATCTCTAAAACCCTTAAAGCTGTCCACCTCTGCTCTAGAGTCCATAGTCCAACGTGACGTCCACTGGACCAATGTCTTCTAAGAAAGGAGTTACTTGAAATCCTATTATAAATATTTCTTCAATTGTGCTCAACTACTGGAGATGTGCAAGGAAACAGAAAGTGGTATTATTGTGCACTGTTCACTATTCACACGGCAATGGGAATGATCTGACAGAATGCTCTTACATGAAAAACTCTCCAAGCAGATACAGATAGCAGTGGTGTGATTCTGCTCAAGAGTTGTTCTACTCTGCTATCTGTGTTTCTTTCTCTGTTTTGGCTGAGGATTGGCAGTGGAGGATGTGTAGTCTGGCAAGGGCAATGACCTGTGGTTACGTACCCCCCATATTTGATATGCTGATGATGGTAGAAGAAATGTTCTGACCCACCTTATGAGAGGACAAGCTGTGGCCCCCACCTCATGACTATGCAGCCAACAGATTTAAGCAGAAGGACATTATTGACAAAGGAATGTTAAAGTCACGTTTTGCTTAGTCTAGGAAAAGTTGAACACCAAACATTATACAGATAAGATGTTCCGTTTAATGAATAAATATTGTTGTTTTGAACTAGGAAGGCCTTGAAACTCATCCAAAAGATGCAACTGTCTGTTTCACCTATCTCCTTCCCCATATTTTCTGAATTATTATTATTTTCGTCCACTTTAGGATCCTCTTAGAGATTGAAGAACCTGCTGCAAATCATAATGGGGGACAGATTCTGTTTGGCCTGGATGGTTATATGTACCTGTTTACAGGGGATGGAGGGAAAGCTGGTGACCCCTTTGGTAAATTTGGGAATGCTCAGAACAAGTAAGCAACACAACTGTCAAAAAATGATAATTTCAGTGTGATTGTTTCAAAATTCACCACACATTTCACAAGGCCATGAGCTCCACTTGATTAAATCAGGCAGCCAAAATACACGTTGACTCAAGGGCTTGTTAAAAAGTGTCTTCTTCAGGATGTTCAGTTGTCTTTTTAAAAAAAATGGGAAAAAGGCAGCTGTCAGGAGTGTTTGGTTGAAGGTGAGATATGGTGAGGGGAAGAAACCACACCAAATCGCTCTCCTGTTGGGCTTCTAACATGCATTTATCCAAACAGGCATTTAAAAAGCATTTAATACCACATGGAACTGCTCTGTTCTTGAAAAAGAGTTATTTTAATTATAACAATTCAATTTAATTATAACAATTGAGCTGGGGTTTAGCACAGCTGGTTAATCACCAGCAGCAATAGATCTTACGTACTGAAAGGTTGAAGCCCGGGTTGGTGTGAGCATCCAACCTTCAGCCCAGCTTACTGTTCACCTAAGCAATCTGAAAACAGCTGTGAGCTGTGAGTAGAGGAATGAGGCGCTGCTTAAGTGGGGAGGTATTTTATGGCACCATAAAAGAAATACTAGAAAATGCTGGTGATCAAAGGAAGGAAGAAGTCTGTGACCAAGGCTCTTCGTCACAGAGGATGGAGCGACAGCACCGCCCTTCAACACAACCTCCAGGACTCCAAAGTTGGGAAAAATGCTAACATAATACTTATATCTGTTGTTTGTCCTGTCTGTTTAACAGCATTGAGTGTTTGCCATGTATGTGTTCTGTGATCCACCCTGAGTTCCCTTTGGGGTGAGAAAGGCAGAATATAAATGCTGTAAATAAATAAATAAATAAATAAGAATTATTATATAATTTGCTATAGCCTAGGGAAAAGTGGGAATTGATTAGGGTTAGGAGTGGTGAAAGCTTCCAGTTTCAATTTATCCTGAAGACATATGTGTTCTCCACACTGTCTTTTGAAGCTATTTTGCTACTTACTGGTTTTGATTTTAAAACTTTTATTGCCTCTATCTGTTAGTTGCCTCAATTGCTATTTTTTAAGAATGAAAATGTAATGATGAATGAATGAAAATAATAATAAGTTTATGCCTTGACTTTTTTTTCTCCTCAGGAGTAGTTTATTAGGAAAGGTTTTGCGGATAGATGTGGACGGAAGAAGTTCTGATGGGAAGCCTTACCGCATTCCTCCTGACAATCCTTTCTGCTCTGACCCTAAAGCTCTGCCAGAAGTCTATGCCTATGGGGTGAGGAACATGTGGCGATGTTCTGTGGACAGAGGTGACCCACTCACTCACAAAGGAAGGGGAAGAATATTTTGTGGAGATGTTGGCCAGAACAAGTTTGAAGAAGTGGACATAATTGTTAAAGGTGGAAACTATGGCTGGAGAGCTAAAGAAGGTTTTGAGTGCTATGATATCAAGCTTTGTCAAAATTCATCCTTAGGTAAAGAAATGACTGGTTATTTTTAATAAGTTCATTGAAATCACCCTTTATTTGTGAAAATATTTGGTCAGCAATCATACTGCAGATGTAATTTGTTGTGCATATGTAGGGAGTGTATAGACACTTCATAAAAATATTGTTATGTGCATTTTAGTTCTCCAACAAAACCATGAACAGGTCAAAAATGAAGGTGGTGAGAGATTTGAATTGAGGAAACTATACTTGGAAAGGTGTTAAATGATTTCCACTGTATTTTTGAAGTGTTTTAAATCCATGCCATCTGGAAATGGCTTTGCTAAATAGGCAACAACCAAGCAAAGATCCTAGGACACTCTGTTTGTCCATCCAGATGTTTTGGATATCAGCTCCCGGAGTCCTTATCTCCCATGGACAATAGTAAGGGCAAGTGAGAGTTGTAGTACCTAGGTTATATGTGTTAGTGCAGAGTTTTCCAAACTTTTTATGTGATACACTTTTTACGCTTGGGAGGAATGACTAATCGGCACCTTTGCACAACACAATAATGTATGGTGACACATAGGTTCTGTGCTAATGTGTAATACAGGGATGAGTATTGGGTAACTGTTGCTTCAGATAATTTTGGATACAACTCTAGACTCCATAGCGAATAGTAATACATTATTGCAATTGTAATCCAAAGACATCAGGAGAGCAATAGTTGGTCTCCCCACTACAGCTATATAAATAAAAATGTAATGTTCGTTTGTGGGATTAACATAACTCAAAAACCACTGGACATAGTACATCTATCAGGCCAATGAGTGACCATCACTCATAAAAGCACTGGAAAACAAAGTGGAAGAGACTTTCAAAGCCAAAAATTAAAAAATACATTACAACGCATATGCAAAACCACATATATAAACATATACATAAATATATAGTTTATTGCATTAGCCGCAAGGCCATATCAAGCAGAACAAACTATGCAAAAGAAATACATGTATCAAGCGTTGAACAGTGGTTCCGTAATGTGCAACAGTATATTAAACCACCGTTCTGTAATAAAATAACAAATACTCTCCTGGCACCTCTGCCTTTCTGCTTCATTTTGGTCAAAATTCCTAGCCTATATACCCATCTATTTGTTCCTCAAGTATCCTCATCCCCTCTGCAATCAATTCCAATTGAGGCAATATGTCGTTGCCTACTTTTACTAGCTTTGTAGAAGAATGTTGCTGCTTTGGTAATTAATAACTGGTTGGGATTAGAGAGGAGGAATATAGTTCTATTAGTCGGAGTCCACATATATATGCACACATATACACACACAACACATATACACAGACTGGGCAACATCAACGCATGGCAGGGGACGGCTAGTCACCAATATAAATTATATTTTCCTCTGGTTCTTCTGGATCTGGTGGCCTTGTGCTCCCTTGAGTAAGAATTTTTTTTTTGAAATATGTTTATTAGGGTTTTCCATAGACAGTAAAAGTGCAATTCCAGGTAAAGAATAGTAGGAACGACAGAGAAGGGAGAGGGGCGGAAGTTGTGGGGAGGAGGGGGTTAGGAAGAATGTTAACTGGGGATGAAGGGTCGATGGTGGGAGGGCAGGGGGAGGGGGGTTAGAAAAGTGAGGGCAGTCTCTGGGGGGAGGCAGTTTTTTCTTGTCCCAGAAAATGTCAGAATTTGATGTAAAACAGCTTTAGAAAATGTCAAATTTTAACATTCCAGTCATATGAAAATCATTTCCTATTAAAGATTTGGGAGCCTTTAACTCTTTTTGGATATGGATATACTTTATACTATATATTGTGTGGACTGAGATAGCAGTATGAGAAGCTGAGGAAGAAGCTGGTTAGAATAGTTAATGCTCATGGATTATCTTGAAGTATAATCTCCATTTTTGGGGTGGAGGCTACAATATCTTCTCCTGCTCTGATTGATAGCTCTACATTACTGAACACCATGTCATCAAAAAGATTCAATAGACACTTCCCTCTTGTAACAGATGATATACTTCCAATATTTGCCTATGGACACTCTGTCGGAAAATCAGTCACTGGAGGATATGTCTATAGAGGATGTGAGTCTCCAAACTTGAATGGCCTTTACGTATTTGGTGATTTTATGAATGGGTAAGGAGGACATTTGATTCCATTAATTAAAAAATATTTTATATTGTGTTTTGATACATATTCAAGCATTTTTTATTTTCAGAATGTTCCAAATTCTGTCTTTTCCACTAAATTTCAAAAACCCGGTAGTGAGGTGTTTTTTGGTTTACCAGTATTTGTCTTTTGTTAGTATTGATGGCTGCCTACACCAGTGTGGCCTTCAACTTTTTGAAATCCACCTTTAAGTATACATTTTGGGACGCATTTTAAAAACTTTGTCATGTACTTTTTGTTTTGCACAAGAAATCCACCTTTAATCTAAGTTTACATTTTGGGACACATTTTAAAAACTTTGTTACATTCTTTATTTTTGCATGATTCTGCTACAACTCAGCAGTGCAGGGATAACCTTCTCTCCATATATTTTGGACTTCTGGTCCTATAATATCTGACCCACTGACTATGTTGGCTGGAGCCAATGATTTCTGTAGGCCACACTGGCAACTGGAAGATAGCCCATTGCAAACCCTTGTGGTATTGGGTCTCAATATACCACTTGAAGACCAATGTTCTAGTATAGTGTTTCCCAACCAGTGTGCCGTGGCACAGTAGTGTGCCGTGAGCGATCATCAGGTGTGCCGTGGGAAATTGGCATTCTCCCCCCTCCTAGCAGCCCCCTCACAGGTTTCCAAAAAACAAATTGAGCCTCTCCGCTTGGATTTTTTTTTTACTATTTTACTGGATTTTTTGAGAGTTGCCTCCCCCCCCCCCCCAAGGAACAGTTTATAACAGCTTCATGACATCCATAGTTAACTGGAAGCAAGTTTCACTCAGGGTGAAATTTCACAACGGTCTGGAGAACAAGCTCTATGAGGAGTGGCTTGAAGAGCTGGGCATGTTTAGCCTGAAGAAGAGAAGGCTGAGAGAAGACATTATAGCCATGTATAAATATGTGAGAGGAAGTCATATATATGTTGTGTTCATTGAAATAGGCCCAGGTTTCACACTGAGTGTATGAATACATTTAAAAACATATTAACTATATGTATTACTGTGTTAGAGTGTCATTTTGTGTCATTTTGGTTGGTGGTGTGCCCCAGGATTTTGTAAATGTAAAAAATGTGCCGCGGCTCAAAAAAGGTTGAAAAACACTGATCTAGTAGACCATCTAATGGAAAAAGTGACCATGGCAAAAAAGCTGGGTGCTATTGCTCCTAAAGACTTTCAGTTGTTTTTTTCTTCATCTTTTGATTGTTTAAGCCACATTCCCTACCTTTGATCCTGACAACAATATCCATGAAGGAAAGGGAGGTAGGTTTCTGCAAAGTCTGGAGTGTCTTCATGTCCCTATATCCAGATAGGCTCTTCTATAAAGTAAATGGAATTATTGGAGAGTGAATAACCTCACTGTGGAGCAATTTAAGACAGACCTCACTCTATAGATTAAAGTAGTCCAACCTTTCTCCAGCACCTATTCGCCACAGGCAAGAGTATGAGAGCTGTGTTCTAACTTCATTTGGTGGGCTATAGGTTTCCTACTCTTGGAGTACAGAAATAGGGTGCATATGCTTTAAAGACTTCCTAGGTAAAGGTAAAAGTTTTTTCCTGACATTAAGTCTGGTCATGTCCGACTCTGCGGTTGGTGCTCATCTCCATTTCTAAGAGCCACCGTTGTCCATAGATACCTCCAAAGTCACATGGCCAGCATGACTGTGTGAGGCTCCATTACCTTCTTGCTGGAGCAGTATTTATTGATCTACTCACATTTACATGTTTTCGAACTGCTAGATCAGCAAGTTCAGCAGCTCAGTGGTTTAACCCGCTGCACCACCGGGGGTTCAGCAATGGGAATTACCAAAAATTGTGGTTTAAGCATAATTCTGCTGAAGGAAGACTTGTTAAGATAGGGTCCAGGGAGGCGTTACCCCTGTTACCCTTTCCTTACTAAGAATGTACCAGCAATGTTTTCCCCTTAACACGAAATTCCATGGAATTATGAAACCATGAAACATAAGGTTTTGTTTTTTCATCCAGTCGACTTATGGCTTTGCAGGAAGATGAGAGAACAAACAAGTGGAAGAAGCAAGACATTTGCATTGGTAACTCTGTAACCTGTGCCTTTCCAGGGCTGGTCAGCTCTTATAGCCAATACATTATCTCCTTTGCTGAGGATGAAGCAGGTAACGTTTGCTGCTGTTATCTTTTGTCTATTGAAATTATGTGATGGATGTTGCAACTTGTGTCAGTCTTGATTATGTAGAAAAGGGGCGAGCAATAGGAATGGTTTGAGAACCAAATTTCTGAGGCCACACAAACTGTGAAAAATGTATGTGTGATAAGTAGGGGAACAAAAGTTTTTAAAGACATGATTGTAAAAGAATGATATATTTTTGGAGACAGAAAAAGAGTGGGCCAAGAAATTTGGAAGGACCAAGGGCCACAGAAACACCATTGGAGGCTGTACTTTGTGGAAGAATTGCAATCTCCTTAACCTTGATTCCAGTTGTGCCTGAAACCATTCATGCCAATGGCTTTTCCTTTATACTTGTTGTTTCCAGGTGAACTATATTTTATGGCTACATCTTATCCCAGTGCCTATGCCCCACATGGCTCAGTTTACAAATTTGTGGATCCTGCAAGGTTGGTACTTTTTAATTCATGGCATCCCTAAGACATACATTAATAGACTGAATGTTGATAAGTGGCCCAGTGACACCCAGGGTGCACCTGTACTGCAGAATTAATGTAGTTTGAAACCACTTGAACTGCCATGGCTTAATGCTATGGGATCATGGGAGTTGTAGTCTTTTTCCTACTCTGCCAAAGAGTGCTAATGCCTCACCAAACTGCAAATTCCAGGATTGCATAGCATTGAGCCATGGCAGTTAGGTGGTGCCAAACTCCAGTAACTCTACAACGTAGATAGAACCTAAATCTAAAGGTCAGTCCCAACCAGAGTAGACTTACTTAATGTTGTACGTCAATGGCTATTTAAGTTCAGTTGACACCGTGAAACTGTACTATTTGGGCCTTACTGGGCTGCAATCCTATGCCACATCCTAAGAAATAAGCATCATAGAACCTGATAGTGTGTGGCTCTGAGTTGGCATGTCTAGGATTACTGTGTGTGTTTGTTAACAGAGTCAAGGCTGGACATGTATGTTTTCCAATGGACCCATATTAATGGGTTCTTTATTTTTGAATTACAGTTAACATTCATAGGGTGGCTGTGAGTTTTCTGGGCTATATGGCCATGTTCCAGAAGCATTCTCTCCTGATGTTTCGCCCACATCTATGGCAGGCATCCTCAGAGGTTGTGAAGTCTCACAACTTCTGAGTATGCCTGCCATAGATGTGGGTGAAATGTCAGGAGATAATGTTTCTGGAATATGGCCATACAGCGTGGAAAACTCACAGCAACTCAGTGATTGCGATCATGAAAGCCTTTGATTAACATTCATACTTTGCTTGATTCAAGTCCTACCTTTCTATTGCATCAGTATGTTATGAACCCCAAAAGGTTCCTGTTCTTTTGTGCAGAGTGTTCAAGGAATAGTAAGGCAGTTTAGATCAATGAGACACTGCAGAGACCAAATTTGGTTTTAACACTATTCATGTAACATTTATTCAAATACAATCACCATAGAATCACATCAGAATCACATCAAAAGAGAGCTCTCGTGCACACATTCCAAACATTAAC
Source organism: Anolis apletophallus (assembly GCA_030556195.1). Classification (NCBI taxonomy): domain Eukaryota; kingdom Metazoa; phylum Chordata; class Lepidosauria; order Squamata; family Anolidae; genus Anolis; species Anolis apletophallus. Next base: position 190,045,317 of record JARBWK010000003.1, read on the forward strand.
ACATGCTCACACACAGGCCTTCTCCGGCAAAGATGATCACCTTTTTCCAAGAAGGTGACGTTCCTGGTTGCTGCATATCAGGAAGCGTGCATTATCTTGGGGTCCTCTGCATTTATAGACCAATGAACATGCTGTTCTGTACTTGTGGGTTCAAGACATCCAGATTCCAGGCCATATGACTTATGAGGTACCCCTTACACGCTTGCCTACACACCTTATTGTCCATTGTTACTCTGCTATATGCTTCACTGCTTCCTTGTTTCATCTGCCAAGTTTGACCCATATCATGCTTTGTGCGAACTCCATGTTGATTTTTCCAGACTTGTTTCTTCTGCTCTTCTCTATGCATTCACACATTCATTCCTTACAGGTACATTGTGACCTTCAACAGATAGAAGCTACTATTGCACTCATTCAGGAGCCTTTACTGGGCATTTAAGTATTTATCTTTGGAATTCAAAAAATTATCTTTTGCTTTCAGCTTCCAGAATTTTCCGACCAACATGATCATTTGCTGTGAGAGTCTGTGAATTAAGGTCCAAAAGGGAGGGTGGGGGAAAGAGCTCTGTTTAAGACAGTTTGCACACAGTGCAGAGTAAGAAAGTGCACTTTTTCCAGGTTGCATGGAACCAAATATAATTGAATATAATTTAATATTAAACCTCCCCACAATAATATGACACATTTTATATTCAATTTAAAACATATGTTGTTCTAAAGTTCTGTGCGTCCAATGAGGTTCTAGTTTTGGACTTGATTGAAGGATTTTTCTGCCTGTGCTGCCCAGTAATACTGAAACAATTGGATACAGTCTTAAAAACCTAAATAATAACAAAACAAATTCAGTGCAGTCTTTCTCTTAGTTCAACTGGTAAGTACAGCCCCTTCACCATAGTGTCCATACACACTGGGACAAATTAAGTATTTATAGAGGTTTCAAGACCAATAATTACGTCTGTTTTTTATTAAAACAAGTTTTATTGGTTAAAAATAGACATTTACATAGAAATCACAACACAAATTTGTCTGTGGTACATATACCCAGACTTACATGTATCTACAAAATGGTGGGTAGGTAGGGGAAAAGGGGTTTGGGAAAGGATACATAAGGTTGGACCATAAACATAAAACATCTTAAAACAAGGTGACTGCACCTGGAATCGGAGGGGTTACATTGTTATTGGTCAAAATAATCAAGATTGACTTGGGACTTATAGCCAGAAGCCTTGCAACTCTCTTTTTTCCTTATTCTTTATATAACATAAAAATGGTTTCCAAGTTTCCTCAAAGTCTAGACTTGAATTGCCTCTCACAAGATTCGTTAGTTTATCTAGTTTTGCAAATTCCATAATTTTAAGTAATAGTTCTTTTTCTTCTGGCATTTCGGTGCTCTTCCAATACCGTGCTAGCACAATTCTGGCCGCCGTGAGAATGTAGCAGAGTAGTTTTTCCATATGTCTGCCCATTGTTTGTTGTTCTATAATATTCAAAAGAAATAACTCAGGTGTTTTTTCAATTTTCTCTCTCAATATTTCTTGCACTAAATTATGTATTCTGCTCCAATACTGTTTTATAACTTCACAAGTTCACCATTGATGATAGAAGGTACCCCTGTTCTTTTGGCACTTCCAGCATCTGTCGCTGGTATTTCTATAAATTTTTGATAATTGTGCTGGGGTCAAATACCATCTGTACATAAGTTTTAACTGATTTTCCCTTAATATATAGGCATACATGAATTTTGGTATTGTTTTCCACATCTTTTCCCAGTTTTCCCTGGGGATATTATGTCCTATATTTTTGTGCCATTTTTCCATGTATTCCCTTATGGGGGCCTTATCGTATCTCTCCGCTAAGATATATTTATATAACTTACTTACTCTTTTATTTTCTGAGCACATCAAGATCTTTTCTCCTAGGGACATTGTCTCCGTCCATCCCACTTTGGTGTCTGTTTGGTATATCTTTCCCATTTGGGTGTACTGAAACCAGTTTAGCTTTCCTTCACACAGATCTTCTCTCTTTTTTATTATCATCTTGTTATCTTCCTTCTTTAATATATGCTTATAGGTTGGCCATCCTTCTTTCCCTGCCTTCATCATCTGCATCGCCTCAACTGGTGATAGCCATAATGGGAGTTTGGGTGAAATTTTCTCCTTATATTTTTCCTAGATTTTAAATAGGGGTGCTCTTATTATGTGGTTTTTGAAGTTCTTGTCCTGATATTTGTTGTAAAATAGATATCCATGCCAGCCATATCTCATTCCGCAACTTTCTATGTTTAGCAGTGTTCTATCTTTTAGATCTAGCCAGCTGCTCAGGTTTTCCAGACAGTTTGCATCATAGTAAGCTACTAGGTCCGGAGTCCCAGTCCTCCATTTGATGGGAGATCTTGCATAAATTTTCGTTTTATCCTTGCCTTTTTCCCCTGTTCCATATAAACTTGCTAATCTCCGATTGCCACCTTTTAAGATAGTGTAGTTTTTAGTATGGGAAGTGATTGAAATAAGAAATTTATCTTCGGAAATACCTTCATTTTAATAGTTGAGATCTTTCCTAGCATTGAGAGATTTATATTCCTCCAGGCTTTTAGGTCATCTTTTATTTGGTTCCAGGTTTCCTCATAATTGTTTTTAACTAATTGGCAATTTTTGATGTTAATTGGATTCCTAAATATCTGACTTTTTTTGAAATCGGGATATTAAATCTTTTTTCTAATTCTTCGCTTTCTTTTTTATCAATATTTTTTACTAGAATTTGTGATTTTGTTTTATTCAGTCTGAAGCCAGAAATCATTCCATACTCTTCTAATTTTTTGATCCAGAGTTCCATATTTTCTGTGGGGTTATCAATGACACATACCATATCGTCAGCAAAGGCTAATATTTTGTAGATAACATTTTTTACTTTTAGGCCTTTTATTTCTTTGTCCGACATAATATCCTTTATTAAGAGCTCTAAAATGAAGTTGAATATCAGGGGCGATAGGGGACACCCCTGTCTCGTTCCTTTTTTGATGTTAATTTTTTCGATCTTTGCCCATTTACTATGATGTGTGCCTCTTGGGTCTTATATATTGCCAGCACTGCCGCGATGAAATTATGGCCCATATCCAGTTCAGTCAGGAGTCTTTCTATTAGATTCCAACTAACTTGATCAAATGCCTTTTTGGCATCCAGAAAGGTGAAGGCTATCTTTGTACCGATATTTTTGTCTAGGTGTTCTATTAGATCTATGATTATTCTGATATTTCTCTTCATCTTCCTTTTGGGCAGGAATCCCGTTTGAACCTCTGATATCCACCCATTTAAGAAAGCTTTAAATCTTGTGGCGAGAATATTAGTAAAAATTTTATAGTCTAAATTGAGCAACGATATTGGTCTGTAACTTTGGACCTTTTCTGGATCTTTCCCCTCCTTATGAATTACTATTATTTCGGCTTCCTTCCATGAGTCAGGAATTCTTTGTTTATTAATCACATAATCGATTACTTTTTTTAGTTGGGGTATTAATTCTTCCCTTAATATTTTATAATAGCAATCCGTGAGGCCATCTGGACCCGGGGCCTTCCCTGATTTTAAATTGGTGATGGCAAGTCTGATCTCTTCTTCTGTGACTTCCGCATTTAATGCTTCCCTGTCTGTATCTAAGATTTTTGGCAACTTTTGTTTGTTTAAGTAATCTTGGATTTTTTCCATGTTTATATTGTCATCGCTATACAATTTTTGATAATATTCTGTGAATTGTGTTGTTATCTGATCATCTTTTGTATATGATTTTCCCTCATTTCTAATTTTTGTGACAATATTATTCTGCTTTTTCTTTTTTAATTGGTATGAGAGCCATTTACCGGTTTTGTTTGCATTCTCGAAGTTTTTTTGTTTTAAGTATTTAAGTTTCTTTTCTATTTCTTCCATTGTGATTAAATTTATTTGGCTTTTGATAAATTTTATTTTGGCTTCTGTCTCTTTACTCTTGGGATTAATTTTTAATTTCTTTTCTAGTCTGTTTAGTTCATTTTCTAGATTCTCCTGCTCTTTTTTTTCTCCTCATGTAGCTAATCTGAGCTATAAAATTCCCCCTCATGACGGCTTTACTAGCCTCCCATACTATCAGTGTATCTATTTCTGGTTGGTCGTTTATTCGGAAATATTCCTTTAGTAGATCTTTATTCTTTTGAATACCCATTTCCGATTTCAATACCGAATCTTGTAGCCTCCATTTATAGTGCCTTATGCCCCTTTCTAAGGTAATTTCCGTTGGGCCATGATCTGCTATGTACCTAGGGTGTATTTTTGATTGAATTATGTTGGGGGTTAGCCCTTTTGAAATTAAAATTAGGTCAATTCTTGACCATGATCGCATTCTCCCAGAAAAAAAAGTATAATCTCTGACTTTCCCGTTTTGTTCCCTCCAAATATCAATGAGTGCATTCTCTTTCAACATAGTGAAGAACGAATTTGGGAGTTTGCATTTACTTAGCTTTCCTTTTTTAGGTAAATTATAATTTTTATCCATGGCCGGATCAATTACATCGTTAAAGTCCCCCAGTATAACACATTCATCCCAATCCATTATACTTAATTTTTGATTCAACTTCTCAAAGAAAACCGCTTTTGCCTCATTTGGTGCGTAGATACAAACAAATAATATACTTTTCCCCCTTAATTTCCCCTTAACCGCGATAATTCTGCCCTCCTCATCTTGATATTGCAACTCTGGGTCCAATTTTGAATTAACAAACAGGGCTACACCCCTCTGTTTTTTTCTATTGATGAGGCAAAAAGAGTTCCTAACTTTTTCCTTTCCAATAGTGACTCTTGATGCTTTTATATGTGTCTCTTGTAGCGCATATACTTGCGCCCTTTGTTTCTGTAAGTAGTGAAATGTCTGAGATCTCTTTTCCGGTATATTTAAACCATTGCAGTTAAGTGAGAAGCATTTTACCTCCATCTGTTTTTACTGGGTTTCCTCTTCGGAGTTCTCCTCCCCCTCCTCCGACTCCTCCGACTCGCTCTCTTGGGGTTGTCTCTGGTCCTGGTTGAATGTCCCTTCCTTGTTTTGTTCTAGAGCTCTATCACTTTTGGGTGTTATGTCTCTTTCCTCTATATTTACTTTTTGCCTTCCTTCTTGCCCATGCCCTTGTTTCCTAGGGGATCTTCTATCTTTTGGGCTTCTATTTCCGTCGGCATTGTACCTTCTAGGACTTGGATCTAGAATGTGGCTCCATTTTTTGAGGAATTCCTCCGCTGCCTCCACCGAATTAATCCAGTACTTTACTGCACGGAAAGAAAATTGCAAGCCATCCACTCTGTCCTATTTGAACCTTATTTCATTGTCCTTTAGAATATCTGTTAGGAAGTAATATTTTTTCCTATTTTCAAGGATTGATGTCGGTATTTCCTTCATTATTCGTATCTGTTTATCGTTCACTGTGTAGGGTTTTATTTGATGGTTCTTAACAATTTCTTCTCTTATTTTTATTGAATTAAACTGGACTATGATATCTCTTTCCGATTTGTTCCTTCTCGAAAAGGCTGTACTTATTCGGTAGGCTTTATCCACCTTGTCTTCCATTGATTGTTCCTCTTTTTGCATCAAAGCTGCAGTCATTTTTATCATTTGCATCATAACCTCTTCCAGGCCCTCCTTTTCCTGTTCTGGAAAACCTCGTACTCTAATCTGGAACTCTTTCTGAAAGATTTCGAGTTGGGAGCTCTTCCTTTGAAGTTCTTGTTGGATTCTTATCACTTCTTTAATTTTTTTTTGGTCTTCTTGTTGTGTTTCTCTGGTAACCTCCCCCTGTCTTTGTATTATCTCCTTCCTTATCGTTACCACGTCTTTCTTCATCTCCCTTTTCAGCTCATATAGACCTTCTTTGATTTGTTTTCTTTCCTCCGCTCCTTTGCCTATCATCTTGTTCATTCTTTTCATTTCGAAGATTATTTCTCTCAATTGTTCCTTTATTTGCATGTCCTCTTGGAATGAGTTCCTCCTCTCTATGATGCTTTTGGGTTCTTTCTCGGACTTCTTTCTGGTGGCCATCATTCTTTTACCAATAGCTTCGCTTATTTCTTCCTTTTCTAACTGGTTGGCCTCCTAATCCTGTACTCCCCTTATCTTCTGTCCTTTCCTCAAATTGGACCGCCCCTCCGCGTTGTCATTCTTCCTCACCGCCGCTTCTCCCTTACCTTCCCATCAGATCTTCTCCTTCTTTAGCTTCGGTCTTGGTGTGCTCAGCTTAAGGCTTTCCCTTCTGTGTCGGGGCGGTTTTCCCCTCTTCCTCTTATTTCTTTCCTTGTTCCTCCGGGGTGGCTTGTGTGGATGCGATCTGCAGTCTGCAATCTTCTTCCGCTTACGTCACTGTTGTGCGTCGTCTCTCAGAGACTCTTCCTCCACTCTTTCGCCGTTTGTTTGATTCCCTCGGGCTCCACCTTCCTCCCCTCCTTCCGGAAGTGGGTGTGTCGTCTCCTCCTCACCTCGCCTCCTCGAGAGTAGGTATTACTTTATTTTGGAAACTATATGGTTAAATTATATTGTATTACTTTGGAACTTTAAATAAATAAGGGTATTCTCTATATTTATCTTCTTCTCCCTCTCGTCGCCGGGCTCTGGGTATAGTTTCTTCCTTCCTTTGACCTGTTTATTCTTTGTCCGCCGCTCTGGCGAATCTTCCCCGCCTCCAACTCCGTAGAGCTGCCTCCGTTTGTTTAGAAGATTTTGATTCTTGTCTAATTATTCCCAGCTCTTCCCTCCTGTTCTTCTGGGTGTTTGGTTCGATGGGGTGTTGTGGCGCTTCTCCCACGGATGCAGACACCTCTTCTCGCTGCCGCCCTTGGTCACCGCGGGGTGGGTTTGGGGGCTTCTTGCCCTTACCGCACACACCCCAGGACTTGGGCAACCCTCCTTGCTCCAAGGGTTGTCGGGTTTGCAGGTACCTTACCCCGGCTTCTGCAGTGAGAATTTGACTCTCTTGCGGAGCTAGCCTTCCAGGCTTCCACCTCCTTCAACACCAAACCAATAATTACGTCTGTTGTGGAGCATGACAGTGTTCCCATATGGTAAGGGAGGATAACAGGAGCTACTACACCTAATTCTTTATCTTCTTTGTGTGTCTACAACTAACTCTTGCAGTTATTACAGCTTGTGAACATCGAGAGAATCCTGTCCAGGGTCCACCATAATTTAGAGAAAGAATTGGTCAGATGCCTATTTTTCATTTCATTAACTTTGAGCAATTCCTATTTTCTTATGAGTATTTTCATATATTCTGCCAGACAGCCTTCCCAAACCAGCAACCTCCAGATAAGTTAGAGTACAATTCACATCATATTCAATTTGCATGGCAAGTGGTCCATGTGAAAGGTGCAAGTTCAGAAAGGCGGCAATAGAAAATCCTGTCTTCACTGGTTTCCCAAGGAAGGTTGGTTCACAGTTTACTCTAAGAAACCCACCGTCTGGAAACCAGATGAAAATGCATCTTTGTGTGGTACTTATTTTGGTTTGTATTTATTTTAAATTTGAGACTGTGCATAGAATTCGGCTGAAATTCAGGAAGACGTCTAGTACAAACAGGAAAGCTGTTGACAGAAGTTAAATAGGTAGAGGTTCCAAGTAATTGCAGGCCACATTAAGAACAGCATAAACAAACCATATTTTCATATCCTCTGTTTCTTCCCCCCTCCCCCTTTTGTCAATGGGTATCCAGAAGACAAATATGTTAAATATTAATCAGAGCGTGAAAAAGGGAAGTATTGATCCCATCTTTCAGAGAAATACGGAGGCTTTCCTAGTACAGGAAATAACCCAGAAGATAAATAGAGTACAGCTTGTATTTATGACATTGCTTCCCTGCATGATGGATGGCTCTATACCAAGGCTAAGGGACATTTGGACTTCAAGCTGTTTGAGGTTACACTTTCAATTTTCTCTTACCATTGCGAATGCTGTTTGGGGCTTCTGGGAGTTGAAGTAAACCTGGAGGACCAACATTTCTCACTCCAGGATGCACAACTGACATGTATTGTGTGCAACTGTGCCCACAAGGTTTGCTTTGAAATGTGCTAGGTAGGGCAAGTGAAGTAATTCAGTGGATGGATAGTTACTTTAAAATATAATGAGCTACCCACTCAAATTAGTGATCCAGGTTTTTTTTAAACTTGAAATTGACTACAATAGTAACATTTTAGTTTTCTGGGGGGGAAAAAGCAACTGCTGCAAGAAGCTGTATCTCCATGATACTCTTGCAAACAAACTAATAAAATATAGACTAGACCAAGGCATCTTAAACTTTTCCATTTGGGAGTTCTTTTGGCCCTAGAAATTGTTATATGACTCCAGGTATATAAGTATATAAAATACTGTGCATGAGGTCTTTCCGCTACGAAGATCATTCCTGGAACTTTTGGTTGTTTCTGTTGTTTATCCCTATGTGTTTCTTGGACAAACAGCATGCCACATTCCTTATCTTGGTACAGTTCATACAGCAGCTGTTCTTTGGTAACTGATATGCCTTTGATGTTGATTGAGATTATTGTTATAGTTGGTCTTGAAAGGGTCCGTTTGGTTGCATGCTGCAAGTTGCAAGTCGCTTTTGATGTGAGAGAATCAGTTGTCTGCAAAGGTGTTGCCTAGGGGCGCCTGGATGTGTTGCAATCCTGTGAGGAGGCTTCCCTCATGTCCTTATAGCAACACCAGAGGCACTCCAGGTCAAATGACATTTAGTATAATGCCAAGTTTTTAAGCTTTATTTTTTAAAAAATACATTACAATTATACCCTCAGTTCACTTCTGATACGATAAATAAATGAAGTATATAAAATAGGTATAAAAATCAAACATTTATTGATAACACTTCAGCATTTGCAAAGCTTGCTAAATAGACTGATTTTCCCTTTTGTGAAATACGTACAGCTGAAGCATTTTCCACAGAGTCAATGTAAACATTGCACAACAAATTTGTGTAAATGTCTAAAACAGCCACTAGATGACGTTCAGAAAATGTTTACTGTTGCCAATTTTTTTGGAACCCTAACATAAAGTTAAGGGGACTTTATTTGGGGTTGGAACCCACAGTTTAAGAAGCAGTGGATGAGACAATGTTACTGTTAGGTAGATTTGGTTGGCCAAACAAACCCCAAGGGTGGCCACCAATGAATCCTCTTTATTCTGGAGAGAAGTGAATAGTGGGAAGCCACAAGGTTCAATCCTGGGCCTAGTGCTATTCAACATCTATATTAATGATGCAATAGAGGGCATGCTTATCAAATTGGCAAATGACACAAAATTAAATGGGATACTGAGTGATCTAGTGGACAAGATCATCAAAATATCTTTTTTAATAACTTAGATGAAGGGTCAGAAGGCATGATCATGAAGTTATGTGTGTATGTGTTTGCATATATGTGTGTGGTTTTGAGCATGTGTTGTAATATACTTTTTGGTTTTTTTGGCTTTTTCCGTCTCTTCTGTTGTGTTTTCCAGTGTTTTTATGAGTGATGGTCACTCGTTGGCCTGATAGGTGTTTTGTGTCCAAATTTGGTGTCAATTCGTCCAGTGGTTTTTGAGTTATGTTAATCCCACAAACAAACATTACATTTTTATTTGTATAGAGGCTTATGGCTACGCCTGATGTTTTTTTTTAAAGTTTTAATGGTTTTAATCTACAGTTATATGTTATTTTAGATATGTGATGTATTTTACATTTATGTGAGGCATTGAATTTGCCATCACTATGTTGAGAACCACCTTGAGTCCCGTGTCCGTCCGTCCGTCCGTCCCCCCCCCCCCCAGGGATGAGAAAAGTAGTATAGAAATGAAATAAATTAATAATGATTATTTTAAAATGTGTTTTTGTTTTAATTTATGTTATGAGTCAGTTTTAGTCCCATAGGAGAAAGACAGGAAATTGAAAATAAAATATGTGGCTGGAGTGATGGGAGCTGGAGGGTATCTAGTTGGAGAAGGCAAAGATAGGAAATATTTCAGAACACAGCTATTGAAATGAAGAAAGTTCCTTCTGGTTTCCTGCCCTCTCCCCATCCGAGAGAGCCTCCTGAATGAACAGAGAGGCAATATACAAGCTGCATCTAGAAAGAGTGTCAGAAGAAACCAACCTTTTTATCCATTTTCAGGTGTCCACATATGATATTTGTGATTGCATCTGTTTTCTAGGAGAGCTCCTCCAGGGAAATGCAAACAGAAGCCTGTTCCAGTGAAAACCAAAAGCAAGCGGATCCCATTCACCCCTCGCACAAGTAAGTCAATAGTGTTTGGGTTTTTACATTTTGTTTTGACTCCGTAGTGCAGATGCCAAAGCACACTGGATCTGTTTGTCATTTATTTTTACAAACGATTTATACACTGTCTTTCATCCTTATGGCTACTGGCCTGAGGTAGAATAAATATGACTATAAATAATCTTTATAAATACACAATGTAATAGAAATGATAAAATGAAATCAATTACAACATGTGGACAGTATCATAGGTAAAGGTTTCCCCTTGACGTTAAGTCTAGTCGTGTCCAACTCTGGGGGGTGGTGCTCATTTCTATTTCTAAGCCAAAGAGCCGGTGTTTTCTGTAGGTGCCTCCAAGGTCGTGTGGCTTGCATGACTGCCTGGAGTGCTGTTACCTTCCTGCCGGAGCCATAACTATTGATCTACTCACATTTGCACGTTTTCAAACTGCTAGGTTGGCAGAAGCTGGGACTCATAGCAGGAGCTCACCCCACTCCCCGGATTCAAACTGCCAACCTTTCTTTATTTTTAAAAAATTCTAATTATTTTCAGCCTAGTTATAAGAATACTTTCCCTTATTACTGGCCATCTCTATCCCAGGGAAGTGTTAGTGTGGTAGGTGAAGTGTAAATTTGATCCAAAGGGTCCTAAATAACATTCATTATATAGTGGGTTGTGCATGGGCAGTTCTGGATTTGCCATTGTACTTAGATGTGCTTAAGCACAGGGCTTGTGTGTGTGTGTGTGTGTGGGGGGGGGATCCCCACACCCCAGATTGCGATGGATTTTGCTTATGTGGTGCAATTCTAAATTTGAAGGCATTCTGTTTCAGAACAATTCCAGACATAATGATAGAGTTGATAGTCTATGGGAGTGTGCCAAAAAGCAGGCAGTGCTGGCCTCCTTAATTTGGGTACCACTGCTCTGAAGGTCGGTGGTTTGAATCCACGAGATGAGGTGAGCTCCAATTTGTCAGCTCTAGCTTCCCGTGCGGGGACATGAGAGAAGCCTCCCACAGGATGGTAAAACATCCGGGTGTCTCCTGGGCAACGTCCTTGCAGACAGCCAATTCTCTCACTCCAGAAGTGACTTGCAGTTTTTCAAATCGCTTCTGACATGAAAAAAACCTGCTCTAACGCAACCATGGGAAAGCTTTGGTGGTCTCCGGAGCCATCTAGGAATGGCCGGGAGCTGCAAAAATAGCTGTAAGGACCACAAGATTTTAAAAGAAAGGATTCTGCAATTAGGATGCCACAGGAAAGAAGGTTCTTTCCTATACATCAGAACTTTCCAAACATTTCTTGTTGGTGACACAATTTTTAGACATGTATCATTTCGCATCACAGTAATTAGGTTTTACAAGCAAACAAGAGCTTAAACCAGGTATTGGCAAACTTCGGTTTTGGACTTCAACTCCCACAATTCCTAATAGCCTCAGGCCCTTTCCTTTCCCCCCTCAATCGCTTAAGGGAAGGGCCTGAGGCTGTTAGGAATTGTGGGAGTTGAAGTCCAAAACACCTGGAGAGACAAGGTTTGTCCATGCCTGGGTTAAACCAATTCCTTATCTATATAAATAAAACTGTAATGTTTGTTTGTGGGATTAACATAACTCAAAAACCACTGGGCGAATTGACACCACATTTGGACACAATACACCTATCAGGCCAACAAGTGTACCATCACTCATAAAAACACTGAAAAACACAGCAGAAGAGACTTTAAAAAGCCATTTTTTTTAAAAAAAACATTACAACGCATGCACAAAACCATATATATATATACACACACACACGCAAACACACATACAGGTATATACACATATACACAAATATACACACACACAAAGCACATATATACAGACTGGGCCACAGCAACGCATGGCAAGGGACAGCTAGTACAATATATGGATAGGTTTTTTTTGGGCTATATAGCTACAGTTTGTTCTAGAAGCATTCTCTCCTGACATTACGTTTGCATCTATGGCAAGCATCCTCAGAGGTTGTGAGGATGCCAGCCATAGATGCAGGCAAAACGTCAGGGGAGAATGCTTCTAGAACATGGCCATATAGCCCAAAAAACCTACAAAGACTCAGTGATTCCAGCCATGAAAACCTTCGGCAATGCAATATATAGATACATTCATAAATTGCAATAATGAAATATATCCCATGAAAGCCTATACACCTTACACAGTGCTGTTTGGAAAGCTCTGCTATACAATATGGCTCCTTTTTTTTACTTTGTTCCCCATTCCTGGTACGATATGGAAAATAATGGTTTTTTTGGTTAAAGGCATTGTCCATTCTGCTTCAAGTTAAGATCTGTGCCAAGTTAATTTGCTGAAATATGGTGCAGCTGGCTGGGAGTCAGCTGCCTAAGATCTCAACTGACCAGAAGGTCATGAGTTCAAGGCCTGCCCGGCTGAGCACTCGACCATTTGTGTAGCTCATTGTCGACCTTTGCAACCTGAAAGACAGTTGCATCTGCCAAGTAGGAAATTTAGGTGCCACGTTGTGGGGAGGCTAATTTAACTAATTACAATGCCATAAATCTCCAGGAAGTGTGCAAAGGAGGGAAAGAGTGTGATAGCTCCCCCTGGTGGCCAGAAGCTGAAATGTTAAATTGCCTCTGAGTGTCTTGTCTAGACATGTTTGTATGTCAAAGGGCATTGAATGTTTGCCTGTATATGTGCATTGTGATCCGCCCTGAGTCCCTTGCAGGGTGAGAAGGGTAGAATATAAATTATGTAAATAAATAAATAAATAAAATATTTTGGGGGGAAATCTGTTCACAGAGACCGTCCTTGAAGTTCTCAAAGAACGTCTTACGACAACGGAGCCTCCCAAAACAGGATTTAACTCCACTGATGCACCCCAATCTCCTAGAAAGTCTGTCTTTCGCAAAGACTCAACTAAACACAAGCCAGCCAAGGCAGAGAAAAAGCAGCAAACGGCTCAACTGCCCAAAGGGTCCAAGGCTCAAAAGGAGAAGAGTCCGCATGCGCCGAAGGCCGCAATGTCCCCTCCAAAGCGGAAAGGCTCGCATTTAAGGAGAGGCAGAAAGAAATCTCCCAAAACAAGATCAACAACTAAGGTGAAAACCCAGGCAAAGAAGAAGAAAAAAAGGAGGGTGAACCTAAGAAGCACGCTTTGAATGTATAATACAAGTCAAAGAACCAAGTGATTGGAGGGTAGATAGGATTGCTGGGAGACTAGTTTTCATGCAAAATATATACATATTCAACCATAGCATAACACTGCTACCTGTAACAGATGCAAGGCATACATTTAATTAAGAGCTGGACTGCTCCAAACAATGTCTAGGTTGTAGAAATCGGACTCAATGGCCCATTTTTTTTATCATTTCAAGTAAGTAATCACCATTTACTGTTCTGCTCCTCAAGAGACTGTTGCTGTGTAAATGGCATTGGGCTTGCATCATGGCAAAAAAGCAGAGATGGGACTCATGTGCCCCAAGGCATTTTTGTACTAAAACACCCAGAATTCTCCACCATTCCAGATATTGGCCAGGACTGCTGGGGATTATAGTACACTGTCAATAGGGTGAACACGCCCCCTTTGAGAAAGCAAAATCTGACTTTTGTGGCATAAAATTATTGAATCTCTTAATCTGAGTGCATTGTATTGTTCACCTTACGTAGGCGTTTGTACAACAAAAAACATAATTAACAAAATTAACCAGCTATTTCTGTTTTAATTGACATAACTAGGCAGTTCTCATTTCTTTTATTCATACTCTTAAGGGAGACATCTCTTTCTCACAATTCAATTAAATATCAGGTAAAAATAAAAATATCAAAATATGTCTGCTTCTTTGAGTTTCTTGTAAAACGTTAAATGTTCAATCAAAAGTAATGGCCTACTCTCTATGAAAATAAGCGTGCTTCTACAACACTTTAAAGATAATATTAATATTATTAATAATAACAATAACAGAAGTGACAGAACAGCACATAACAGTGCCATTTATATAATGTTTATAGATAATGTATTTTGCGCAAATTATATAAATGGCACTGTTATGTGCTGTTCTGTCACTTCTGTTATTGTTATTATTATTATCATTAAAGTGTTGTAGAAGCATGCTTATATTTATATAATGTTTATAGATAATGTATTTTGTGCAAAACCTCTCAGTTGGCGCCCCCTTCTTGTGGGGGAGAGGCTTGCGTACCCTAATGAAGTTGTGAGCTATGCTGGTGGTGGCATAATAGCCACTGGCAGGGCCTCCCATGCCAGACAGGTCACAACCGAAGGGTCTGACAAAGAGCATCAAAGGGCAGGATGGGCTCCCTAGCCTTTTGGCAACCATCCTAAGAGAAGGAAAACTCTAAATTCAAACCTGGGCAGATGGTGCTCGTCTAACCCTGTAAGGTCAACCATCTAGAGAAGGAAACTTGAACCAAACCTACGACCTGAGGACCTCGCTGCCACCGTCCTAAGCTAGCTAGGCCCTGGCAGACAAACCTTTGGTTTAAAGGGTGAGGCCAGTTCTGTGCACACTGCGCTCCACCCGAAAAATCCATTGCACAGGCTCAAAGGACACAATCAACCTCCGAATCATCAACACGCTTGTAAAAAGCGTGGAATGAGTCCTTCCAGAATCTTCATTTGCGAAGAAAAGCCAAGAAGATTTTGCGCAAATACAAAGATACTTAGGTGGTCCCTCATTGTCCGAGCGTGATGGTCTTTCAAGGCTAGTGCCTTGGCAGTGAGTATGTAGGTGATTATGCAGCCCTATTCTTGATCCACATGTTCTTCCTCAGTGAGGTTTACAGGTTGAAGGTTGTCCCGGTCAGGATTGGCTTGCCGTGCCTCTTGGCATGTTTCTCCCTTTCACTCTCTATTCGTGCCTCTTCAAATTCCACAGCACTGCTGGTCACAGCTGACCTCTAGTTAGAGCACTCAAGGGCCAGGGCTTTCCAATTTTCTATGTTTATGCCATAGTTTTTAAGGTTAGCTTTAAGCCCATCCTAAAATCTCTATTCTTGTCCACCAATATTAGGTTTTCCGTTCTTCAGTTGGGAGTATAGTAACTGCTTTGGGAGATAGTAATTGGGCATTCGGACAACGTGGCTAGTCCAGCAGAGTTGATGGCGGAGGATCATCGCTTCAATGGTGATGGTCTTTGTTTCTTCCAGCAAGTTGACATTTGTCTGCCTATCTTCCCAAGAGATTTGCGGGATTTTTCAGAGGAAACGCTGATGGAATCATTCCAGGAGTTGTGTGTGATGTCTGTAGACAGCCCATGTTTTGCAGACATATAACAGGGTTGAGAGGACAATAGCTTTGTAAACAAGCACCTTGGTCTTCTTACGGATTTCCCAATCCTCAAATAGTTTGCTGCACTCGCAGAGTTCAGACGGTGTTGTATTTTAGTGTCGATGTTGATTTTTGTTGAGAGGTGGCTGCCAAGGTAGTGGAAATGGTCAACATTTTCTAATGTCACACCTTTAAGTTGTATTTCTGGCATTGCAGATGGATTGACTGGTGCCTTCTGGAAGAGCACTTTGATTTTCTCAATGTTCAATGACAGGCCAAGCTTCTTCTATGCTTCTGCAAAGGTATTTAGAGTGGCTTGTAGGTCTTTTTCAGAATATGCACAGACTAAGTTATCATCAGCATATTAGAGTTCTGTAACACAGGATGTTGTGACCTTGGTTTTGGCTTTCAGTCTGCTGAGGTTAAATAGCTTGTAATCTGTCCGATAGATGATTTCCTCTCCAGTGCGAAGCTTCCTGTCAACAAGCTGAAGTATCATAGCGATGAAGATAAAAAATAACATTGTGGCAATGACGCATCCCTGTCTGACACATGTTTCCACCTTAAATGGTTCACTTTGGGAGCCACTGCTGTCCAAGACAGTTGTCATCATGGCGGAGCCGCAGGGTGTTCACAAATACCAACAGTAATCTTTCAGGTGTCGGAGAAGATAAATGCCTTGATGGAAATGCATTCTCCCTTAATTGCTGTTTAGTAAACAAAGTTTACATTGACATGCACATACTGACTTATAAACACAGCTACAGAGACAGTTTTATGGACCTCATACTCATTGTCCATTGATTTCTTACTACTGGACAAATTGCTGCCAAATTTGGCCAAAAGACACCAACAAGGAGTGACCATCACTAAAAAAATGATTTTGTCATTTGGGAGTTGTAGTTGCTGGGATTTATAGTTCACCTACAATCAAAGAGCATTCTGAACCCCACCAACAACGGAATTTGGGCAAACTTCCACACAGAACCCCCACAACCAACAGCAAATGTTCAAGGCAGAGAGGAAGGAAAGGAAGGAAGGAATGAGGGAGGGAGGAAACAGGAAGGAAAGAAGGCAAGGCAAGAAGGAGGGGAGAAAGGAAGGAAAGGAAGGAAAAGAAGAAAGGAAATGAAGAAGGAAGGAAGAACAGAAGGGAAGGAGGGAAAGAAGGGAAGGAAGAAAGGATGGGAAGTAGGGAGGGAAGGAAAGAGTGAAGGAAGAAAGGGAAGAAGGAATGAAGGGAGAGGAGGGAGAGAGAGAGAGAGGAAGGAAGGAAGAACAGAAGGGAGGGAGGGAAAGAAGGGAAGGAAGAAAGGATGGGAAGTAGGGAAAGAAGGAAAGAGGGAAGGAAAACAGGGAAGAAGGAAGGCAAGAGAGCGAGGGGGAGGGACAGGGAGGGAGAAAAGAGGAAGCCCCTCCACTGGCTTACCAACAGCTCCGAGTCCCAGTCCATGCTACAGCAACCGCAGTTGGAGCCGCCTCTGGCCGCGCCCCTCCCCTGCGCCCTTCTTCTGGCAAAACCACGAAATGGTAGGGAAAACGGCGCGCATGACGTCATGGCAGTGGCGGAAATGGCATGGGCCATAGTGACGCCAGTCATGCCGCCACCACGCTGACTGGCCGGAAGCACCTGGGGGGGGGGGCAGGACTGAGCCTTCCTCCCTCCCTGCCTGCAATCTACTACAATGCCCTACGCGATCTACCAGTAGATCGCGATCTACCTAATGAGCCCCCCTGTTCTAGAGCATTCTCTCCTGACGTTTTGCCTGTATCTATAGCAAGCATCCTCACAACCTCTGAGGATGCCTGCCATAGATGCAGGCAAAATGTCAGGAGAGAATGCATCTAGAACATGGCCATATAGCCCGAAAAAACTTACAACAACCCAGCCTGTTGACTGTAGACCAGGGGTGGGCAATTATTTTTTCCAAGGGGCCACACGAGAACCAAAAAATATTATGGAGGGCCGCACCTAAAGGCGGAACTACATGCTAATCTACATTATTTATTTATTTATTTATTTATTCACTTACTATATTTACTATATATTACACATCATTAATATTAACAAATTAATATATCAAGAAATATTCATATATTAGTATTAATATCATAATTATAATATTATAGTATAGCTATATATAGACATTATAATATATTGAAATTATAATATAATATAACATTAGGAGGGCCGGATAGAATCGGCCAAAGGGCCACATCCGGCCCCAGGGCCATAGTTTGCCCACCCCTGCTGTAGACACTTCCTGGACACGTTGCCAGCATGACTGCATGGGTGCCTTTTACCACCTTTCCGCTAAAGTGGTACTTATCGATCTACTCACATTTGCATGTTTTCAAACTTGTAGGTTGGCATGAGCTAGGGCTAACAGCAGGAGCTCACCCTGACCCGCGGCTTTGAACTGCCAACCTTTAGGCCCGCAGATGCAACAGCTCAACGGTTTAACTTGTTGTACCACCGTGGCTCCCAACTGTCCCCATGACTCCATAGCATTGAACCGTGGCAGTTAAAGTGGATTCATTCTACAGCGCAGATGCATCCCAAAGTTTTCTTTTCCATTGCTGACAACTTTGGTGTTCCAACACTTCGGTTTATAAAGAGAGAATTCTAAGTGCACTTTTTGCTGCTCCGCATTACATTTGGCAGCAAATCCTTTTTTGGGGATTCAGGGTTTTGAGAATTGATGTGTGCATTAAATTTGATGGTGCTTTAAACTCGAGTATTTATGGGTATTTTATTTTCCCATTATCTTTGCTGGCATGCAATGCTGAGTGATGGGGCTGTCAATGTAAAAATACCATGGGAAGTTCACCGAATGAGAGACGTCCCTGATCCGTGTTCTCGCTTCCTTGAGCTCTGACTGGACAACAAATCTATTCCAAAATAGGTACAACACTATTCTTAATATGTGTTCCACATTGTATTTATTTATGAGAAGTATGTATTAATAATGTTTCTGTTCCTAGTCTCCAAAATGGATGTCCAGTGTTATACACCAGGCATAGGCAAACTTCAGCGTTCCAGGTATTTTGGACTCCAACCCCCACAATTCCTAAAAGGCAGTAGGTAGGGTGTTAGGAATGGTGGGAGTTGAAGTCCAAAACACCTGGAAGGCTGAAGTTTGCCTCTGTCTCTTATAGACAATGTTATGCATTATGATAACCAAGCAGCCTTTCTCTTTACCAAGCTGGATGTTTCACAAGTTGAAAGGACATGATGGAAAAAAATTGAGCACGAATTTTAGATGACAGTTAAGATATAAATGTAATTGAAAAATACAAAAATACAAATAAAGTATCTGCTGCCACTCACTCACTCACTCACTCACTCACTCGGCGGGCTCTGCAGATTCCTTGCTCTGCAGCACCACCTGCTGGCTCCAACCTGAAACTGCATCTCCTGCTGTTCTGTTGAACCTCCAAACCATGTTTTCCCCTAATTCTTATTTAAACTTTGGATGCATGCCTTCAAAAGTAGAACCAATCTAAGTCCCCCAAATAAATGATAATACTGATTTTAATGTACTTGCGCCAAGGAAGCTTTGGAGGCTTGGGAAATAATAAAATCACCCCTCTCGAACGTTTAATAATAGGAAAGAACCAGCGGTTTATCAAATTATTTACAATCATTGTAATGTGTTGCACTGCTTTATATATATATTTTAGAGATTTTCTTTTTCTTAAATGAGCAGGAAAAACACAGAGGCCCCAGCGAGGATCGAACTCGCGACCCCTGGTTTACAAGACCAGTGCTCTAACCACTGAGCTATGGAGCCACCTATCAGTTGTGCTTATACAAATCAATGGTACTGTGCTATTGTACTGACGCACTCACATTCCAGGTCTCATAAAAAACCAAAGCAAATGGATTGAGGGTGACATTGTTTCTGGGTTTTTTTTGGTTCCAGTCTAGATACAATCTGGTTCCTTCCATCTCTGAACATGGAACTTTAATATAATAATAATAATATAATTTATAATAATATAATAATATAATTTATAATAATATACTAATATACTAATATAATTTATAATAATATAATTTATAATATAATAATAATATAATTTATAATATATAATTTATAATATAATAATATAATTTATAATATTTAATTTTTAATAATATAATAATATAATTTATAATATTTAACTTTTAATAATATCAATATAATTTATAATAATATAATAATATAATTTATAATCTATAATCTATAATAATATAATTTATAATAATATAATAATATTATTTATAATATATAAATTATAATATAATAATATAATTTATAATAATATAATAATATAATTTATAATAATATAATATAATTATTTATAATATTATAATGTTCATTGTTTATAATATTAATGTTTACATTTTATAATAATGTAATAATATAATGTTAATTTATAATAATATAAATAAAATCTTTAAAAATTTATAATATTATAATGTAATACAATATAATAATAATAATCTCTGGCATTATTTGCGAACGAAGATTCTTAGGAAGGACTCATTGTTGTAATATTATAATGCGCGTTGTAATATTATAATGCAATACAATATAATAATATCTATATAAATAGAAATGTAATGTTTGTGGGATTAACATGACTCAAAAATCACTGGACGAATTGACACCAATCAGGCCGACAAGTGACCGCCACTCATAAAAACACTGAAAAAACACAGCAGAAGGGACTTTAAAAGCCAAAAAAATATAAAAAGATACATTACAACACATGCACAAAACCACACACACATATATATGCAAACACACGTATATACACAAATATACACACACACATATATATACACACAAAGCACATGTACACAGACTGGGCCACAGCAATGCGTGGCAGGGGATGGCTAGTGATATTATAATTATATATTTTATATTATATGTAATATTACTAATAATATTACAGTACAATAGTATAGTACAATATGGTAATATACAATACTGATATTGTGCTATGCTAATAATATAATATATTGTATGTATGAGTGTGTGTGTGTGTGTATATATATATATATATATATATATATATATATATATATATATCCGCTCTGAGTCCCCTTCGGGGTGAGAAGGGGGGGGGGCATATAAATGTCATAAACAAACAAACAAACAAACTCTTGAGAGGACATTTGCCAGGGAGCAACAAGGCTCTGGACGGGAAGGCAGACTTAGCCACTGCATGCTCTCTTCTTTAAACCACTGTTTCTTAAACTGTGGGTCCTGACCCCAACTGGGGTCCCTGTAACTCAATGTTGGGGTCGCCCAAAATTTAGCAAGGGACAGAGGTTTTGACGTAACGATATTCAATTTCCTGGCTGGACTCTGGTATAGCTGCATGCTAATTTGAATGTTAATGGATTTTATGGATGATTTTATACTGTTTTAATTGAGCCAATTGTTTTTAATTGCATGTATATTGTGGAAAGCATCATTGATGCATATGTGAAACCACCCTGAGTCCCTTCGTGAGGGAAGGGCGGGGTAGAAATGAAGTTAATAAATAATAAATAAAAAATACTATAATATAGTAATATATAATACTGATATTGTACTATGCTAATAATATATTGTATGTGTGTGTCTGTCTATCTATCTATCTATCTATCTAATCTTGTAAGCCACTCTGAGTCCCCTTGAGAGTAAGAAGGGCGGCATATAAATGTCGTAAATAAATAAAATAAATAAATATCCCTCCAAGTGGCGGTTTTGGACATTTACAGGACTCTGTTGTGCAATGTTTACATGAACTCTGAAGAAGATGCTTCGGCTGTACTTCACAAAAAGGAAAAGCAGCCTGCAGTGCTTGTACATGCTGGTTTATTATCACTAAATGTTGGTTTAAAAAAATCTGTGATATATACCTATATATCCAGAGTCATGTAAAAATTTCTCAGGCCATAATAATAATAATAATAATAATAATAATCTGTATAAATAAAAATGTAATGTTCGTTCATGGGATTAACAGAACACAAAAACCTCTGGACACATTGACACCAAATTTGAACAGAATACACCTATCAGGTCAACGAGTGACCATCACTCATAAAAACACTGAAAAACACAGCAGAAGGGATTCCCCTTGGCACACAAAATACACAATAGCATATCCGCACTCTTTTTCAGACTACAACTCCCAGCATCCCCTAGACCAGGCCCTTTAGGAGAGAAGGATGATTCAAATACACTGCTTCCAAGATGGGAGCTTTCTTCTCCTTGGATTTCTCTGAGAGTATCCCAATCCCTGCATATTTCCAATTTCCTATTCCTGGACTGCAACTCCCAGCAGATAGATTAGATAGAGATAGGTAGGTAGGTAGACAGATGGATCAGGAGGACTGCTGGGAGTTGCAGTCCAAGGATACATACAGAAGGAAGAAAGGGGAGAAAGGGGAAGGGAATGAAAAGGTGGGGGTGGAAGGAAAGAAGAGAAGGAAGGAGAGGAAGGAAGGAAGGAAGGACAGACAGACGGAAGGACGGAAGGAGAGAAAGAGGGAACGAAGGTTGGCCACAGCAACGCGTGGCGGTTACAGTTAATAATAATGATAATAATAATAATAATAATACACTTGCTCTGCATCACCATTTGCTGGCTCCAACCTGGAACTACACCTGAAACGGCATCTCCTGTAAAAATTTCTCAGGCCATAATAATAAAGAAAAAAGTTTGTATTATTGATGTCGCCATACCAGGTGACAGTCTAATTGAGGAAAAACAACAAGAAAAACTCAGCCGTTATCAGGATCTCAAAATCGAACTGCAAAGGCTCTGGCATAAACCAGTACAGGTGGTGCCAGTGGTCACTGGCACACTGGGTGCCGCACCAAAAGATCTCAGCTGCCAATTGGAAACAATTAACATTGACAAAATCGCAATCTGTCAACTGCAAAAGGCCACCTTACTTGGATCTGCGCGCATCATTCGAAAATACATCACACAGTCCTAGACGCTTGGGAAGTGTTCGACTTGTGATTTTTTGACACGAAATCCAGCATATAGATCTCATTTGCTGTGACATACTGTGCTTTTGTGTCAGTAAAAGAATAATAATAATAAACTTGCTCTGCATCACCATCTACTGGCTCCAACCTGGAACTACACCTGAAACTGCATCTTGTAAAAATTTCTCAGGCCACAATCATCATCATCATCATCATCCAATACGATGTGATCCAATACAACAGCCAGCATAGTGATCTTGTTTGCTGTGGACTCATCTTGTTGTGTTTAAATTAATAATTATACACTTTATTTATATGTGTTGTTGAAGCCTTTCATGGCTGGAATCACTGTGAGTTTTCCGGGCTGCATGGCCAAGTTCCAGAAGCATTATCTCCTGATGTTTCGCCCACATCTATGGCAGGCATCCTCAGAGGTTGTGAGGTCTGTTAGAAACTAGGCAAGGGAGATTTATATATTTGTCTAATAATGTCCAGGGTGGGAGAAAGAACTCTTTTCTGCTTGAGGCAAGTGTGAATGTTGCAATTGGACACCTTGCTTGTTCTTGGGCTGCAAGAATCAGCCCCTCCGTCTCCTTTTTCCAAGTTACAATTAGCATACATTAAAAACGGTTATAAATATACATTAAAACAATTCGCCAGTTCAAATTGTCATCCAAATCAGTTCAATCGCTGTCTACTAAAACCGTATCTTCACCAATAAATCAGTTTATTCTGCAAACGCTTGATCCCACAGCCAAGATTTGAGTTTCTTCTGGCAGGTCAGGAGGGATGGGGCAGATCTAATCTCCTTAGGGAGGAAGTTCCACAACTGAGGGGCCACTACAGAAAAGGCCCTGTCTCTCGTCCTTACCAAACGTCACTGCAATGGTGGTGGGACCGAGAGCAAGGCCTCCCCAGATGATCTTGAGGTCCTTGGTAGTTCGTAGAGGGAGATACGTTTGGACAGGTAAACTGGGCCGGAACTGTATAGGTCTTTATAGGTTAAAAACAGAATTTTGAATAGTGCCTGGAAACTAATAGGCAGCCAGTGGAGCTGGCGTAACAGAGGTGTTGTATGCTTCCTATACCCCGCTGCTGTGAGCAACCTGGCTGCCGAACGTTGGACTAGCTGGAGCTTCCGAGCAGTCTTCAGAGGCAACCCCACGTAGAGTGCATTGCAGTAATCTATTCGAGATTTAAGCAGAGCGTGGACCACCATGGCCACGTCAGACTTCCCAAAATACTGGAGGAGCTGGTGCAGGTGTTGTTGGCCCAGGCGTTGTTGTTGTTATGCCACTTTTTTCCCTTAATGACACTCAAAGCAGTGAACAGTGTAAAAAACAGTACCATATACTATTAAAACCTAAAACCAGTAAACACTAAAACAGAATTAAACCTAAAGATAACTAAAAATGAAGACTTAAAAGCATTCAAAGCTTTAAAGTCTATTTAAAATACATAAAACTCCATATGACACCCCCTTCTGAATTATAAGTTTCAGGCGTATATATTTAACATACTAATTAGTTATGCATGCCTCCTTATTGAAGCATCTGACTAATAATCAGAATTATATCCTAGATGTGGATTAATAATTCTTTATTAAAACTTACATTGACAACAGAGCCTAAACTGATCAAGATATATCAAAACCACTAGGTGGTGCCAAAATATAATCCTAATTTTAAGTGCCACTAGATTCAGAAAGTAAAGAGAATTTCACATGTGTTTTAAAAATAATACTGTGGAGCAAATTAGAGTTTTAAATCTAATGGACAGCTCAACATGGGAAAAATGAATGCCGTATACTCTGACATAAACATTTCATTTGATTTAGTGGAGGATTTAACTGGCTGTTATTGCTATGCAGCTTTTCCTTTCTAATGCATCCATTCTCTCACCAAGTTATATGCATCTATCTTGCTATTTCCTACAATGTTATCAGCATGAATTTAGGGCTCAGATCAAAAGCTTATCCAGTCCAAGCATTTTGTACACATGTTTCCAAATGGATGAAGAAGCCCACTCTGATCCATACAAGTTCAACAACACCATTCTGCTCATGTTACCCAGTAGTTGAGAGACAGACTATTTGTTTGTTTGTTTTATTTCTTATATTTTCTTATTTTATTTTTATATTGCCTTTCTTTCAGCATACTCAATGTGTAGGGTAGGATTGAAATATCGGCCCCAGAGCATTTTCTTGTGAGACTTGGAGCTGGGATGAGCCCTAAAATTAAGCAAGAAGGTAAACAGACAACAAACAATAACTTTGGCCAAAGGAATGACAAAGCACAATACAGCTTTCAGTCTGACATACTAACAGCACTGGGTGAGACGGAGTTTATTCCAAGTATCAGTATTTTATGGAATTTCAAAGTTATACAAAGTGCACATGGGCACTATCTAATGCATATGTGGTAATTCTTATTTAAGGTCTATGTGACCCCCACAGAATGTATCCAGATTTTGTTGTTTTTTTTTGTAACCTCTGGACCATCCCACACCAGAGCTTCTTGTCAGCCTTCACCACTCCTTGCTCCTTCAAGGCCCTTCGTCGGCCCCTCTCTCCTTTTTCCTGCCATTGTCCCCAGCATCATCATCAGTATGCTGATGACACCCAGCTCATTCTGAGGATGGAGGGCTGGCTGGACTCGGTACCCAATAACCTCCATCTGTGCCTTCAAGCCATTACTGGATGGTTGTGAGCCAGCAGGTTGAAGGTGAGTCCGGCCAAGACTCAATGGAGTCTCAAATCTCGACTGTCAGCAGAATCATGTTTTCCACCTGCACAGGCGAAGCGCTTGGCCACCTATCTGTCCCAAAATGACCTAGCCACGGCAGAATCGGCAGTGTGAGCAAAGTGAGGCAAAGCGAGCAGAGCAAGGCTGGGAAGAAGGGAGCCCGAGTGGAGAAGAAAGTGTTCGGCAGGAGGGGGAAGAAAGGGTATTGGAGGTTCCAATTTCCCACGGCACAGCTGATGATCACTCACGGCACACTAGTTAGGAAACACTGGTGTAGACAAGCCCTTAGTCAGCTGAGATATCTCTGCATGTGGTATGTGGATGTTGGGAGCAGAGCACACAACACTGGGGGGTGTCCAGGTTTGCCCACACTGTTTCTTGGCCAGCTGCTGGGCCTGTTGCCTTTTGGCCGGCATCCACCCATTCTGCAATATTTATGTTCAAGGCAGGGCTTTGTTTCGTGCCTTGTTAACATGGCTCGATTTTGTTAATATGTCACAACCTTTTGGGTGGTAGTTAGCATGAGTCCTGGATCTGGGAATTGGAGTACTATGGCCACAAGTCATTGGGAATGATATATGGGGGGTCTATTCAGGAACAGAGTGTAGGGGTGTAGGTGTCCATGGATTGGCTACATGGCTCAGTGTCTCTAAGGCATCTCCTTGTTATGGAGGCATGAGTGGTCATTAGGGATGAGACACCTACTGGGTTAGGAGTTCCTGGTGGTGCAATGCGTTAAACCCTTGTGCTGGCAGGACTGAAGACCAACAGGTCGCAGGTTCGAATCCAGGGAGAGTGCGAAAGAGCGCCATCTGTCAGCTCCATCTGCCTATGTGGGGACATGAGAGAAGCCTCCCACAAGGATGTAAAATATCAAAACATCCGGGCGTCCCCTGGGCAACATCTTGTAGATGGTCAACTTTCTCACACCAGAAGCAACTTGCAGTTTCTCAAGTTGCTCCCGACACACACACACACACACACACAAACAAAAACAAAACCTACTAGGTTGCTTCCTTCCATCATTCCATATGAATCTGGCACTGGGCCAGATTAGCAGGGCCATCAATCAACAGGCAGGTTCGTCGAGGCCTGAATCCATACCCATGTATTGCCTAACTGCATCTGCCACCAGAACCAACAAAAGTTGTGGCCATATATTTTCCAACGTTTGTCAACTTCTAACATCTGCCAGCTATTAATAATCCGTTCTCAATTATACGTATCTGTCAAGTGTAACTGTAACTTAAATTATAACTAATCTCAATTTATGTCAGCATCATGCCTTATTTCCAATCTGAACGAACTGACCCTGTTCACACAGCTACTCTACAATGAAAATGGCCTTTACTAGAATCACTATATTGCTATACTGCTGTCTTATTTCCAATCTGAACGAACTGACCCTGTTCACACAGCTACTCTACAATGAAAATCGCCTTTACTAGAATCACTATACTGCACTGATGGGGCTTAAATTAAGAAAGGGTTTATACTTAAAATTAGGGTTGCCACATGAATAAGAGACAGGTACCTAAAACTAGGGAAATTTTCACAAAATAAGGGACACTTCATAAAACTTGAAAATCACCAATTTTTAGGTACCTGTCTCTTATTCTTATATCAAAAAGTGGCAACTCTACTTAAAATACGCATCTCACCAGTGGTTAATTATTGATTAAATGCTTGATTGGGTTTGATTTCTGACAGAAATTATGACTAAAAGCAAAATGATAAATTAATATAGTGCAGTTTTCAATCAGAAATTGTGTCAACGCCGCTTGGCCCGTTTGTTGCCCTAACGGACCAAACCCTGAGCGCCATCAGATAAGACCAGCATCTGGCGGGCTTTGAACTGGAACCGCCCTTTGAAGTGCCAGGACGACTCGCCCTTCCGAGTCGTCTCCGGCCGGGACTTCCCCCCCTTCCCAGCGCTGGCCCCGGCGGCAGACCCGGCCGTGACGCCGACGGACTGGGGGGCCAAAGTGGCGACGGCTTGGCCGCAAATACAGGCGGCGCTGCGACAAGCCCGGGACTCTTACAAGCTGTACGCCGACAGGAAGAGGGGGCCCCAACCAGTGTACGCAGTCGGCGACCGCGTGTTCCTGTCCACCAAACACCTCAAGTCCACTCAGCAGTCACGTAAGTTTGCAAATAAGTTTGTTGGGCCCCTCAGCGTGGTGGAAGTAATTAACCCCATGGCAATCAAGCTGGACCTCCCGCACACCTGGCGCAAGGTCCACCCAGTTTTCCATGTGAGCTTACTCAAAAAAGCTGTGTCCGACCGGAAGTGGTCCAAGCCTGAAGACGCTCCGGTGCCCCACACCCACTTTGAGATCCGTGAAATCTTGGACTCGCGGCGCCTCAAGGGCCGCCTTAGCTACCTTGTTAAATGGACTGCCAAAGACTTGCACCCTGAATGGGTGCTGGGCCAACACGTGAGAGCCCCAAAGCTGCTGAAGGCCTTCCATGCCGCTTTCCCTTCAAAGCCGGGACCCTGAATTCTTCTCCCCCCTTCGTTGTTCTTCTCTCCCTTGCAGGTGGCTCCTTTCCGGGGGCGCTATGGCAGCGCCGCTTAGGCCGTTGTTGCCCTAACGGACCAAACCCCGCACGCCATCAGATAAGACCAGCATCTGGCGGGCTTTGAACTGGAGCCGCCCTTTGAAGTGCCAGGCACCTTTCCTGAACTTTGATATGCGGAGAGCCGGATGGTCATCCCCGAGGAAGGAGGGGCCCAGCAGGGGGGCGGGCCGGGGAGGGCTTTTGAAGAGACCCTTGCGCGGGAAAACTTTAGTCTATCTTTGCTTACTTTGGATAAAGGACCTATTAAACCACTTATCCTTCAACCTCGCTTGGAGTGAGCCTGATTTACTAGACCCCCCTTGCCGGAGCTGACACAATTGTTTTAATGTTTCTATCTATTTGTTCTATTCTCCACTTTTCCATCTTTCCTTGTAATTATACTGCTCACAACTGAAATATTATAGGGTATTTCTTTGAAATCCTATAGTCTGACTATAAGAATGACTGACATAAAAAAGGAAAAAAATCATTATTACCATTGAGTGTCAGAGTAGCAAGCAAAACCCTTTGTGAACTGTGTCAAATGGTGAGTCAACTTTTGAATTTATTCCCATAATAAAGATTATAAATATTATTGTATTTGGAAATGCATTATCCAGAACGGTCCACATGAGAATCCATAAATGTTTAGCACATTGTAATTGGTATGGAATTGCTATCCCAAAGCCAGTCAGGGGCTTGGCTAAGTCAGCCAAAATGTCATACTTCACATACTTTAGACCACAATGAAGTAATTTGCTGGCCTGCGTGCAATTTGCAGATGTATGTCTACATCAAGTGTGGTTACTTCTCACTTAGATTTATTTTTGGTACTCTAGCAAAAGCAAACTGAGTGGTAATGTATCACTTCTGTCATTCTTTGGGTCAGGAGTATGGAGCTCAGCATTTCCCAAAATGCTACAGAATACAAAAAACCCAAGCTGGTAGAAATAATGCATGTGTATACTTGCTGACTCTATCTGATTCATCACCATCAATCTAGTGGCTGTAATCAATAGTTTTATTGAGCAGTGGCAGTTTCCAATGTTATGGAAGCAGACTCTGGGATGACGGAGAGGTATGGGGTCTAGTGGATTCATTCTCTAGCAAAGGTTTCATCAATGCTGCTGAAATGAATGGCACTTCAAGGCTAACGTAGCTGTTACCTGGAGATATGGGAAGAATATGCGTTGACAGCCTGTTTTTTCATGCATTTTACCTGTAAGGTAACTTTTGCAATATTTATTTATTTATTTTTATTTATTTATTCGATTTTGTATTCCGCTCCTCCCCACAGGCTCGGGGCGGATAACAACAATGTATATGGGCATATCTGCAAACTGGATGAAATTTGCACTCTGGAGTTTGTCTGCTTTATTTATCTTGTCAGAAGCGAATTGAGACTACAGTTATAATGTATCTAAAAACAGAAACAAAGTTAAACTTGGTGTCTTACTAAATATCCTTTGAATCTGGCAACTTTGGAGAGCCTCTGGTGTTGCTGTGAGAAGGTCCTCCATTGTACATGTGGCCGGGCTCAGGCTGCATTGTAGTAAGTGGTCTGCGGTTTGCTCTTCTCCATACTTGCATGTGGTGGATTCCATTTTCTAGCCCAGTTTCTTATAGTTAGCTCTGCATCTTGTGGTGCCAGAGCAGGCTGTTCAGTGCTTTCCAAGTTGCCAAGTCTGTTGTGTGTCCAATAGGGAATCTTTCATCTGGTATCAGACAATGATTGGGGTTCTGGGTTTTCGCCTGCCACTTTTGGACTCTTGTTTGCTGAACTGTTCCTGCAAGTATCTCTGTAGATCTTAGAAATATATTTAAGGCATTGGCGTGCTGGATAATATCTGAACTGAGGGTGGGCCAGAGATATCAATGCCTTGGTCCTTTCATTACAGACTGCTATTCCTGGCAGATGTCAGATGGTGTAATACCGGCTAAACAAACATTTCTCAACCTGGGGGTTGGGAACCCTGTGGGGGGTCACAAGGGGGTGTCAGAGGGGTCACCAAAGACCATCAGAAAACACAGCATTTTCTGTTGGTGGGGGTGGGGGGTTCTGTGTGGGAAGTTTGGAGCAATTCTATCATTCAGAATGGTCTTTGATTGTAGGTGAACTATAAATCCCAGAGCGCAGTTTGTTCAGTGCTGTAGCACAGCAGTTCTCGTTTGTGCCTGGAGAACAGGGGCTAGGACCCGGGGTTCCATTGGCATTGGGGCCTGCAGCTGCTGAGACAGATTCAGAAGAGGATTTGGAAGGGTGGGAAGGACAGTTTTCCATCAGCGGGCCTCCTTCGCCCACAGAAAGTTTGGCATGGGAAGAGCTGTGTTTTGGCCCTGACGTAGACATAGATAACCAGGTGCAAATGGAAGACAGTGATAGTGGGAGTTATGAGCACCCGGGGGGAAGAGGGTCACAGGGGCTTCTGAGTGAAAACATGGATGAAAGCGCCTGGGAAGATTCTAGGGAGAGAGCTCTCATGTAGATAGTGACCCAGCTGCTGAGAGACTAGGTCGAACCTTTGATCGGAGAAGTAGCATTGAGTCTGGGAGAAGGGGATGGCACCGCAGCCTAGACAGGCCGAGGTCCGTCAGCAGAGATTGGAGACGACGGGGCCTAGAGCGTCGGGGACCTCGGCCGAATGATTAAGTAGAGCAGGCGTGGGAACGCATCCCCAGTGCTTCGGCCACGTCTCTTTTGAGTAGATGTGAAGCGAAGCGGGTCCACGGAGCTAAGTTGGCTAGTGGCCTTCAAGTCTTGCCTTGCATTCATCTTGCCTTGTTCCCGTTTCCGCATTGCCTTGCGGAGCCTTGCTCAAGCCTTGCAGTAGCCTTTGGATTATTTTGTCAAGCTGTTTTGGACATTGTTGCTTCAAGTCTTTGATTGCATTTATCTCTTCTATGGACAATTTACCTTTTGGACTGTTTTTATATTCAATAAAGTAGTTAGCCTTCAGTCCGTCTCTGTGTGTGTGATTAAGGGGCCGGTCAAGTCCGTGCATCGTGACAAGTGCCTTCCAAGTTGCCCAGTTTTCTGCGTGTCTAGGAGGGAGTCTCTCTTCCAGTATCAGCCCCTGATTGAGGTTCCGGGTTTTAGCCTGCCATTTTTGGACTCTCACTTGCTGAGAGGTTCCTGCGAGTATCTCTGTAGATCTTAGAAAGCTATTTTTTGATTTAAAGCGTTGACATGCTGGCAGAGATGTTACTGCCTTGGTCCTTTCATTGTTGGCTGGTAATTCCTGGTGGATGTCAGGAGGTGCTACCAGCTAAACAGTATAATTTCTCCAGTGTTGTGGGGTGTAGACACCCTGTGATAATGCAGCATGTCTCATTAAGAGCCACTGGGTGAATGGGTGATGTGGGAAAAACATTGGAAGCAGCCCTAAAAATAAATCCCATGTAAGGAGTGACACAATCAAAAACTGTTTATTAACAGGCATGAAATGGTTAATTAAGATCCATTATGTGGTACATTTAGAAGAATTGCTGATTTCTCCTGTTGTCGGCACAGGAATCATTAGGAAGATGGGAGGGGGGAGGCTATGCAGCTTGGTTTTTGAAGATATCACAGAAATCAGTGGACAAAATGTCTAAGCCTGGGGCACTTCCAGATTGCATCTCCTTAATTGCATTAAACACTCTGGAGCCATCTGATTGTCTGGCTGCTCCACCATCTGCTCCATCAATTTCTGCAAGCTGTACTTGAGGAGGGAGAAGCCAATTGCTGTGCAGTTGCAAGCAAAGGCCCCCCGGCTGTTCGGTGATGGGAAGGACTTTGCTGAGGATGGAAAGCCTGATTCAGAGAGAAGCAGAAGGCATTTGGGGCTCATTAGTTTTGATTAATCGGGATAAAATATAGCAGTATCTTTAGCACACTTTGTAGAATTCCTTAGTTGCTGTTTTGCAAACTATGACTTTGGTGGGAAACAAGGGCTTCAACAATGCTTTTCTCATATATATATATATATATATATATATATATATATATATATATATATGAGAAATACACACACACACACACACTATATTTGCAAATTATATTATGTTATCAAATATATACTGTATATAAATACATTATGTATTTTTTCTAAGAACATCTTTTAACTCAGCATTTTAAAAGAAAACAACAAATGGGTGTGAAAGGCTAGAATTTAAATTGCGTCTAACCCACAGACAGTCAGGACCATATGGTCATCCCTCCATATACAGTATTCCCTCACTTATCGTGGGTGTTACGTTCCAGGAATACTTGCGATAAATGAAAATCCACAATGTAGGGATGCCTGGCTCCCCCTCCTCTTCCTCCTTCCTAAATCTTCAGCGCCTTTGATGGGCTTCAAGGCAAGGCCGCTGAGGAAAGGTCAGGCCTGGCCCTCAAGCAGGCAGGCAGGCAGGAAGGAAAAGAGCGCACCTGCCCAGCCAAGGCCTTCTTTACCCCCTAGTGAAGGTGGCCCTCACCCTCCCGACCCTGTCCCCTCTTCCTCCGGTGCCTTTGAGCCTCCAGCCTCGGGCCCACTCACCTCTTTGGGGACCAGCTGGTTCTCCTCACTGGGCACCATGGCACATGGTGCAGGTGATGCCGTGACGGATGGGATCCAGCTGCAGGGAGCTCCACAGTTCCTTTTCCTCCATCTTGGGCCGGGTGACTCAAGAACAAAGACCAGAAAATTGCCCCTTTCCTTCTCTTTCTCTTTCTCTCTGCCTCTGCCTATGCTCCATTTTCTCCTGACTCATTGAAGCCACTGCCACAACAGTAAGCACCCATTTCCTGTAGCAACATCAGTTTTCCCCTAAGGGCACAAATGCATCACCTGCCCTCTGCCACATTGTTCAAAACAAAGGCTCACACAGTTGCTCCGAAGGTGGGGGCCATGAGTGACCTTTTACCCGGTTACCATGAAGAGCTGCTTGGAAGAGGATTTCCCACAGTTACCAGTTTGGGAGTCCTAGTTTCCAAGTACCAAGGACCCATTCTCTCTGCTTTTTATTGCTTTTGATCCCTTTCTGACTCTCCCTGGCTGTTTTCAGCTGAAGAGCCACAGTCCATCATGGAACCTGGGACCCAGGAAGGTTCCCTCATCGGCAGGCCGGCTATGTGAAGTCCCTAGGGGTGCTGCCACGCTGGGGACCTAAAATGGCCACATGATCCACTTGGCTTGGGATGAGTAGTATATCAAAGGACTCAAATATGGACTCTTTCATTCCCTGGACTGTTTTCTGACCTTTCCCTGGCTGATTTCAGCCTGGAGCCATGCTACAACTCGAAGAACCAAGGACCCTAAAAGTTCTTTCTTTGGCCAGCCACGTCTGATGATTTCCAGAGGGGCCATGCTGAACTAAGGGCCAAAAAGGGACCCAGGACTCATCTGGCTTGTGGGAAAAGTGCCCCTCTGGAGCAGATCTGGACTTATTCCCATCTCATGGACTTTCTATTGTTTATTCCCAGCCTTTCCCTTGCCTCCTGGGCTTTCTAGTTCTGCCAAGGACTTTTCTCTCCTGCAAGAACCACTCTTGCACCCCAGAGGCGGCTATGCCTCTCATGGACTCTGTAGTACATCAAGGACACTGGCTCTTTTCCCTACTGATGGGAACTATGACTCCCAGGGAGATGCAGCATTTGTTAGGTTGTTTTAAGAGATCTTTCTTTGGGAGGGTGAGCTGCATGGGGATGGTTTTGGGGGCAATTGTGGGGAGATTTCCCCTATATTCTACTGTTGTGTTTAAATACCCATCCCTCTTGTGCTCTCCTTTTTGTTGCTTTATGTTTAAAAAAGTTTCCCAACAGGGAGTTCCAATGGTTAACATACTGCTACATTTCTGCTAGCCATTTTCCTTTGCACAAATAATATTTTTGGAGAACGCCAGGTTTTTTCGTGGTGGCTATCCTGCAGTATATACCTGGGTCTTCCTGCATATGATTCCATTGACTTCGGAGCTTGCCCATTAATGGAGCCATACGCCTGGACACACATAGTCATATCCCCATAAATATGGTTTATTCATGTAAGCTTCGGAACCTTGCAAACCAACCGAAATAGACGTTTTTGGATCACTTTTTAATCAGAGAAACCATGGTTTTTTTTCCTGCTCAGCCGAAACTTCCCACAAACAAAGGAGTTTCGACTTAGGACAAAGAACCATTGAAAATTCAAAACCTCAAGACAAATAGCCAGGTAGATTTGAGCACCCAGGTGTAGCTCATATGCCCTTAGGTCATTCCCAAGCTCACAGGAATTTCACCATACCAGCCAGTTCCATTGTTTTCTTTTTGACCCTTGTCCTGTCTCCCTGGTTTTCCTCATTAGCTGGATTGCGAAATGCGCTAGTTGCAATTGGCTGGGAGGATCTCCAGCTGCCTTTTGATGCTCAAGTTGTTTACCACATCTTCAACCAATCAGCTGAGAGCCCCTATAGTCAAGGCAGGCCCCAAAATTTGAATATGTATGGATTTTAAGGTATATAAGCATTGTAACTTTGCAAAATAAACATGTTAGCCATTTTGGACAACTCAGGACTCTGGCTTCATCCTTTCACCAGCTGGTAAAGACTCTTTCTCTCGGTGGGCGCGCTTCGGATCTCGGTGAGGTAAATTGATCTGGGACTATAGTGGGACTTTTAGCGGGAATTTTAGCGCTTTTAAAAGGATTCACCCCGATTGGTTTCTTTCGTGATCCTCGCTTTTAGAGGGGACCTAGGCCCTCATCCCCCATCTGGGCAGGGCCTCCTAAATTGCGTTTGGTAACACAGGCAGGCCAGGAGGCAGAAGCAGAGGGAAGGAGAGCTCGCGAGAGCCGTTGTCAGTAGCAGCAGCAGTCCAAAGAGCCGCTGGAGCAGGAACGAGGTGGCAACATACTTCCCTTGTTCTCGGTGGCAACCTCATCTCCTCCTCCTCTTTCTCTGACTTTGCCCCCAATAAATTCATTTTTTAAAAAATGAAACAGCGAGTCTGCGTAAAGCGAACCACGAAAGAGAGAGGGAACACTGTATGTGCTTTTGACTTTTTGGGGATTTGATTATTCATGGATTTGATTAAATTGGGTTCTCTAGAAATCTCTAGGTCCTCTAGTGTGACTCTATGGTCAACCTCCTCCAGTCATGCTGGAGGACCTAGACATTTCTAGAGAGAACACCTTTCTAGGAATCTCTAGGGCTTCCAGTGCAAGACTATGTTCAGCTTTCAGCAGAAAGTCATGCAGGAAGAGCTAGAGATTCCTAGAGAAGTGTTATCTAAGGTAGAAAATAGCTATTTTTTTGTTCATGGTTTTGTTCATGATTCCCTAACCCCAAAGAATGTGGAGGGCTGAGTCTAAACTGGATGAAGTCCAGATGAGTATACCATCAGAGCGGATTCTTCATGTATCCATCCCTACATCTAGCCTTGTTTTGAAAATAAATAAATCTCTGCTTGATTATTACAAAGAGATCCGTCTGTACAAGAAGGGGTATAGAAGCAACAAGCATTTATTTACATTTACTGGGTGAATCATCTCTCAAGTTGTCATGCATTATCTGGATTGCCTTATATTTGCTTGCTCAGCAGATGGTTGGCTGGTGTAAGTGATGGGGTCATAAAAGCTTGGCTACATTTATAGGTTTATATTAAGGCATATTAAAACGAATTATCCCATAAAAAGTGACACTGTTCAATATAAATAAAATGTAGTTTATGGTTCTCTGGTCTGTGCTGCCTGCCTGTACCACAGAGAAATAGGTCTGGGTGCAGATTGTGCCTGGAGAGTGTGAAAATCAGTCCAGAGGTTTTGAAGATGTTTTCACATAATTGTAATGAACACATACTTTGATAGAATATAAATAATAACTTTCTTAACTTACCCCTTACCATGCTGTTTCCCAAAGGGGTCCTTGATTGAGGCAAATTTCTTCCCTGAAACTCTGGGGAAGGGTTAGTGGCCATTTTTGTTATCAAACAGAATTTGGGGGGTCTTGCCATGAAGGCAGACCAGCTAGACCCACCAAAGAGGATCCATATTAACCCTGGTGAGAAAGGAAGCCCAATCCCAATTTTCCCTAGAATTTCCCAATAAAAAGCTCACCAAGTTGGAGTACCAGTGAGGTGTTTATTCAGACCAGCTGGAAAGGATGACAGCCGCAATCGTTTGTCAATGTTGACATAAAGGTTACATTCAAAATACATGCCATTTTATAAGGTTACATATTCAAATTTCCCACTTCCCGCCCCCAGACCAGCTTCACTTTGATAGGATGGAATCTTGCTGGCTGGCTGCATCTTAGCCAATGGG
Organism: Anolis apletophallus; assembly: GCA_030556195.1. Classification (NCBI taxonomy): domain Eukaryota; kingdom Metazoa; phylum Chordata; class Lepidosauria; order Squamata; family Anolidae; genus Anolis; species Anolis apletophallus. Next base: position 190,081,385 of record JARBWK010000003.1, read on the forward strand.
GCTCGGTCTGCTTTCGGTTTCCAGCCAATGAGGGCGAAGAGGCAGGTGATGAATAGAACAATGAAGGCAGAAAAACATTTTGATGGGATTAAATATGTAGATCAAGTGTCCAAGTGTTCAGCAAGAACCCTCCTGTTCAAGCTGAGCAATTCTATTGCCTTTTGGTTGATGATCAAATATCCTCATCTGTGTTTTTCTCTGTTTGATAGACACAGATTAATATATTGCTCCAGGGTCTCAGTTGTTTGGATGGTAAACAAATGAAGAAACTGTAGCCATGTACCAGTTTCTGAGGCTGATAGAGGTGGCCGTTTATGAAATATAGAAATAGTTTTGCCTACTAATCAATGGCACAAAGGTAGTCTAAATTCAGAAGCCTTTGTGTATTGATTAACAGAAACCAGTTTTGGCCCAAGGGGGAAAGACCCTTTTGGAAAGAGCTGACTGCTATTGTCATGCAAATAAGGCTTGTGAATGGGTGATTGAATAAAGGCTTCAGGAATGCAGCTGACAAACCTCACCCATGGTAGCTGGCTAAAGGTAAACAGTGTCACTTTCATACTTTTAAAATTACATACATGGGGAAAACATGAGGGGAGATAAATTGGGGTTTATGGGGAAAATATACCATCCTAATCACCCCTGCCTACCCACCATAAAGATACAGTTTATTAGATTCATAAAAGATAGCCCAAGGGGTCCTAGAAAGAAAGGAAAAAAGTCTTTGGGAATGAGAAAAAGTCCATAAGAGTAATGCAAAAGGTAAATAACTGGGTGTATTAATAAAGTGTGGGTTACAGGGGCATTGTCATGTGGGACCATGGGGCCATTGGAAGAGCCTTAGATTCTCACGTGGGGAGAGATAGGGGATTATGGGCTCACTTCCAGCCTGGTGTGCTTGGAAAAACTATGAATCCCTTGGTTTTTAACTATCTACTACATAGTCCAAGAAAAGGGGAGGGTCACCTCCGATATCATTATCACAATAGTGAGCTTCATAGGTGACACACACACTGGAGGGAGAGTGGGGCGGGGCCTCCGGAGGGAGCGTAAGGCGGGGCCTCCGGAGGGAGTGTGAGGCGGGGCCTCCGGAGGCCCCTCCTCACGCTCCGCCCTGCCTCTCTCTCATCTGGAAGCAGGTGCTGCCGGCGACAGGGCGGAGTGTGAGACAGGGTCTCACTGGAGAAGCGCCGCATGAGCAGCAGAAGTGCAGCGCGGGCCGAAGAAGCGGCGCACGGGCGGAAGGTGGCAGCAAGAGCGCGCGTGGTGATGGGAGCGCGCGTGCGGCAACGGGAGCACGCACGGCAGGGGCAGGTAGATCTTTTTGACTTGGTTGCTTTAAAAGTAACTCGCATGCTGAAAAAGTGTGGGCACCCCTGGTCTACACTATTGGAAACATCTATTAAAAGGCGAACTAAAGCAAAGGAGAGGAAAAGGCAGAACCAAGACTTCACAAATTCAAGAATCTAAAAAGCATGAACTTTTTTATGTACAGGTAGGACTGAAAATATGGGAGACTATAAAGGTTTACATCTGGATCCAAATGGAACTTAATTTATGTACCAGGTGGAATGTCCCACTGGAAAGTTGTAGCCACATGCCTCATCTTACTTGACAGGAGAGACACACATCTACCGCTCTTAAAATCTTACATAGTCCAAGCTAACTAATCTAAATAACCTCATTGTTGTGGCTCTAGCAATGATTCTCTCCCAAGGGAAAAAATTAAAGTCAATTCTTCTATTATACAGGCATTTGAGCAGACAATCATACTGCTCAATCTAGAAGTGAAAAGCATTTTCATGTAGTCAGGATTACTTTTTGGCTACAGTTGCCGCATCAAAATCACCCAGGAATACTTGAGGAAGGATGCAAAATATGATTTACAAGGACAGCTTTGCAGAACTTGTAATAGCTGTCCAACTACTTTTGAATAGCAACTGAGTTGATGGGCTTTTAATGTTTTTGACCATCTGAATGGTTAATTACAGTGTTCTTATTTCTATATATTGGGGGCTGGAGCTGGTAGGAGGAGCAGGGCAGAAGAACTAGGAAAACATTAGGAAGTTCACATGCAATTGCTTTCATAATACATTTAAGTGTGCTCTCCCCATCTCTTCAGTCCATTGATTGTAGGGGAAAATAATGTGACTCATCATCGTGGTGTTGACCACAGAGTTGCGCTAGAATACATACAGATTTCTAAAGAGAATGTTGCAGTTTGTGTATTTCTTTATATTTACATATCTCCAACGATATGGCTAGAGCTCCCTAATGGCGCAAACCACTGAGCTGCTGAATTTGCTGACCGAAAGGTTGGCGGGTCGAATCCGGGGAGTGAGGTGCAAATGTGAGTAGATCAATAGGTGCCACTTTTGCGGGAAGGTAACAATGCGCCATGCAGTCATGCCACGATATGACCTTGGAGGTGTCTACGGACCATGCTGGCTCCTTGGCTTAGAAATGGAGATGAGCACCACCCCATGACTAGATTTAATGTCAGGGGAAACCTTTACCTTTTGATAGATAGGGCTAGATAGGAATGCAAAGATTTCCTGGAAGCAGCCTGGGTGTTCCAAATATTTCAGATATCTTTTTCTATTTCCCTTCAGTTTTCCAGAAAAGGGAAGAGTCTTCTATGTTAAATCTTTGATGCTAATGGCCCAGACCCTAAACTGGCTGTGCTGACAGACTGCGCTGTGAGAGACGAACAGATGAAGCCTGCCAGAAGGCAGAACCAAGTCTTCTCCTGCTAGACAGAAATGATTTCATGCCCCCTATTTTTTTAATTTATGTAAAAGGCAGACTATAAATACTTTTGTCAGTGAGCAATCAGCCCTCCACATTTACTGAACACATATCATGTTGTCAAATTTCCCACAACACCATACTGTCTCGAAATAGCATTAAACATCAATAAAATATACATCTCCACCCATCCCTTTTCAGTATTAATAACCATACTTTTCATGGAGTAAAACCTCATGGCTGTGTAAAAATTGCAGGGGGAAATTACTGATAGGAAAAAGCCTTATGCAATTTTTCCTGCGGTTAGGAAAAGAAGTGCTTGTCAGGATTTTACAACACAAAGCAGTCATGTAGCCTGGGGTTCCAGTCTCTGACTTAGTCATCTTTAGTAGCAACGAATTCAACAATAAAGTACATTTTGATGCATGTTCCCTGGGATTCTTGCGAATAACTCGCTTTCTTTGAGTTCTGGTTGTCATTCTGAATATCACATTCAGCTCCTTTCAGGCCTAGTTGGGTTTGCAAGGTCATGCTGTGGATAAAATGTGCAGTACTTTCTTCTGTATGGATAATGGATTGGGAAGATAACTCCGCACTCATGCCAGATTTCATAAGGCAAAGTAGTTACTTCAAATTGTGAGGGCAAATGAGTGACTGCTGCCAGATCTGACAACAACAACATGTCTTCTTCCCTAATGCTTATCATGCTAATCAGTTATTTCAGGTCAATTTGGAAATTGCTCCTTTTATACGTGAAAAGGTCACAGAATGGTAATGAACTTTTTAGTAGCATCACTGCATTTGTGCTTGCGTTATGTTATTGTAGTTTGCTTTCTCACATATAAAATATGGCAGTACCATTTACTCCACCCTGTTTGCTTCTGCTCCATGATAGGTAATGAAAAAAATCTAGGAAGCTATAATTGCACAAGTGAGTAATTATGTAATGGCACTATTATGGAACTAACCAATCTCCTACTCGGATCGGGAAATGAATAGATGCCACACCAATTCCAGAGGCATTCTATCCTCACAATTGATTTGCACCAGCCTGCCCAACGATGCCCAGAAATTGATTGGTTGTTGGTTTGTTTCTTGCTCTTATGTTTTGTCATAATGTTGTTGTTTTACTCTGTTTTATGCTGTTGTTTATGTATTTTAATGTGTTATATTTTAACTATGTTGATCGGGCTCATCCCGATATAAGCCGTCCCAAGTCCCTCTGGAGAGATGGGGCGGGGTGCAAAAATAAAGTTGTTGTTATTATTATTTTACTGACACAAAAACACAGCATGACACAGAAAATGAGATATATATGCTGGATTTCATATCACAAAATCACAAGTCAAACTGCAAAAGGCCACCTTACTTGCATCTGTATGCATCATTCAAAAATACATCACACAGTCCTAAACGCTTGGGTGTTATAGCAGGCCATTAAGGAATAGTAGACTAAGTCTATGAAAACTTATGCTACCAATTTCATTCTTCCGGCCTCTAAGGTGTTAACAAGACCCCCTTGCATGCTGAAAAATACCTGCCAGGAAGGATTTTGTATTGCTGTGACTTAACTGTGCCCAATGATTTCCCATTTGCACCACATATCAGTGAAATACAGGGAAACATGACATCACAGTATCGGGTAGGTTTTATTATTTATTCCACCATGGGAGACTGAGCCATAAATAAGAGAGAAACTGTTATTTCCATAATTTCATGTTTCAAACCATTTTATCTTTTTTTAAAAAAAAACCCATCAAAGTTAATTAATTTTAAAAATCGACTGGTTGAAGAAATTAGGACAAATGAAACATAAGATGCAAGCTGTGTGTCCCTCATTCTGATGTTTGGAGGATGACCACAAGATTATGCTAATAGATTACAATCCCCAGGAAGGTCAGTCTGAATTTAACATTGTATTTCAGCCCCCAGTCAGAATGGCGAGAGTCTGCAAATGTTTGTTATATTAATCAAGAGTTAAAACAACTATACTCACGGTTTTAGCTCCTGCATTTATTGCATTGTAATTATTCTCTCTCTCTCTCTCTCTCTCTCTCTCTCTCTCTCTCTCTCTCTCTCTCTCTCTTTGTATTGTGTTTTAATTTGATGCTTTTGTTGTTGCTATTAGTGTCAAGTCAATTTCTCCTTATGGCGATTCTATGAATAAGAGACTCCCAAGTGTCATCAACATGACACACACCTCTGACTGCTATAAAGTCAGTCTGTCCATAAACCAGTCTTCCTTCTTTTCAACTGCCAACTTACTGAGCATTATCACTTTATACAGAGAGTCATGTCATTTCATGATTATATGTTTGGTTTAGTCATCTTGGCTTTAGTTTCTAGACTTGGTTTGTTTTGGAGTACATTTACTTGTCTTTTTTGTGATCTGTAGTATTTTTAGAATTGTGAGTGCAAGGGTGACACACCTCGCGCCAAGGACAATAACACAGACACAAGTGGTTGGATGAAAATGGCCACAACTCATTTATTGAAAACAGGAACAAAGGGTTGGCGGCTACGCATGGGTCCTGGATCAGGGTCGAACAGCCCCCACGAATGTCCAAAGGCGTAAGCAAGCCTGGGGTGCAAGCGGCCCAATGCATGTCCACGGAAACTCGGCACCCCCGGGGGCCTGGGCGTTATCCCCCTTACAACCAAGGGGCGATAAGCCAGCCTGATCCAGGGGCCATGCCACACGCCAAACACGGAGTTGTGACAAAGAACATAATAACACATAACCATGAACAATGCAACAATGACATGAAGAATGAACAAAATGGACACCAACAAGCAAGGCAATAAGTAGGATGGGTGGGAGGAAAAACAGAGCTGGCCCCCACGTGCAGCCTGGGCAGCCCCGGGCAGCCTTAAATAGGCTGCCCAGGTGGAAGTGCAGGCCAGCCGGCACAAAGAGGGAGCAGGGCGGGTCCTGCCCCGTCATTGGCCAGCCAGCATTTGGTGGCAGGAAACCTTGCTGCCACCCCAGGGGCTTCTGGGAAGGAGAAGCCCCTGCATCTCTACGCAAAATGGCGGTGAGGACAACCCTGCCCCGCAACCCGCTCGGCCGGTAAGTCGGCCAAGCACACTCTTAGAACTTTCAAATAAATTGATTTTTTCTCTGTTAGCTTTTTTCATTGTCCATCTTCCACAAACATGGATATATGGTATTTCTCGTTTCATTTATTGTAAATGTCTTTGCTGTAAAATCTTGAGCACCAATCTCCTTGTATGGGAAATTAACATAATAGTCCAATGGATTGTTGAAGGCTTTCATGGCTGGAATAACTGGGTATTGTAGGATTTGCGGGCTATATGGTCATGTTCTTTTATTTATTCATTCATTCATTCATTCATTCATTCATTCATTCATTCATTCATTTATTTATTTATTTATTTATTTATTTATTTATTTATGGTATTTGTACCCTGCTTCTCACCCCTGCAGGGGGACTCAGCACAGCTTACATTTGCAGCACTACAGGCCGCACTACCACAATACAATTTAAAAATACACCATATAATCAACGTCATGTTCTAGAACAGGGGTGCTCACACTTTTTCAGCATGCGAGCTACTCTTAAAGCAACCAAGTCCAAAAGATCTACCTGGCCCCGCCGCCGCGCGCTGCCTGTTGCTGCTTTCCGCCCGCGCAGCGCTTTTTCCGCCCGTGGGCATTGCAGGAAGGAGAAAGCATGAGGCGGGGCATCCAGAGGGAGCGTTCCGCCCTGCCTGTCTCGCTCGCAACGGAGGCTGCACAGCTGCTTCTGGACGAGAGAGAGGCAGGGCGCTCCCTGCCTCGTGCTTCCTTCTTCCTGCAATGCCCCGCAGGCAAAAGAACCACCGCGAGAGCTGAAGCCAGCAGCAGGAGTGCGCTTGCGTGCAGGGTGTGCGCGCACATGGCAGGAGCACTCCATCTGGCTGTTGAGGCCCAAAGATCACCTGGAAGAGGGCCGAAGATCTACTAGTAGCTCCCGAGCTACCTAATGAGCACCCCTGTTCTAGAAGCATTATCTCCTGATGTTTTGCCTGCATCTATGGCAGGCATCCTCAGAGGTTGTGTGGTGTTTATGATTACAACTATCTGTCAAAGAATTCTAAGTATTTCTCCTTGAATCAGGTATTCCAGGATCCTGTAGACAGAACTACGGGAACATTACTGGAACCATAGTCTTATGAAGTTTTCCTAGTGGAGGGGCTGATGCTTAAGAAGTAGGCTGAGTTGTCAAACGATGGACGAGAATGAAGGTGAGGCATTGATTAAGGTATTTCCTGGGCCCTTTTATACTACAAAATTATAGTGCTATGTTCCAGTTTAATTACCACAGATGCACCCTATGGTGTAATTTGTTGATGCACTAGAGCTCTCTGATTGGGAATTCTCTATAGCTCTCCTTACACTGCAGTGTCTAGACTTTCAAAGTATTTTGCTATGGCAATTAAGGTGGAACATAACGCTATCATAATGTAGTGTGAAAGGTACAGACCCATTGTGTCAGGAGGTCAGGTTTCATCACCTCATGTAATTCTACTTACAGAAGGGACTTAAGTGGGAAGAATCTGATTCTGGTCCCAGAAGTTTCTCAATACATATTCTAGTGTTTCAGAACTATAGTTTTTTAAAATCCATTATTTTGAGGGCTGGTGAAATTTTTCTTCTTTTGTTTCTCATAGCCTATCAATTTCCCTAAGTAATGATGCATGCTACGTCCTCTACATGTAAGCAACAGTTTCTTGTGATGTGTACACCGACCAATTGTGTTCATGAAATTGTGGGAAAATGCTTTCCCCAAGATCTCCACCTTACTGAAATAGGCCTTCAAGTAGCCCCAGGACAGACACAAGTGACAAAATATTTGTGTGTACTGATCTTTATTCCTGTTGACGTCCCTTCTGGTATGTGACTGACATTATTGCTTCTGCTGTCTTTTCTTTTTTGGCAGCGCGATGCCCCCCTAGGACCAGTTATGTCGATGAAGAAATAATCCATAAAGGATGAAGAACGCTCTCACAGTTTCCTTTCCTTTCTCAAAGCTTGTGCGTGAAGAACAAAGACGGGAGAGAAGTCATTTTAAAGCCAAACAATAAGTTAGAACTATATCAAGAAGCAAAATGATGAATGAATTTGGCGAGTACATTATCCCCATAAGTGCCATCATCCTAAACTATATTACTCTGTGTTTTTAAATAAGGGAATAGTGTGGTGGGAAAACAATTTATATGTTTAATGCATTGTGGATTTGTTTTATGGTCATTTTATTACACTAGATTCCAGAAGAGAAAATAAATTGGTCAGCGGCCACATTTCATAACCATTAGATAGAAATATCCAATCTTGCTTCTATTGACTTAACCCCATCCTAATAAAGCATGAGTGCAAGATGAAATTCAGTGTTAGCTCTCTCTCTATCTCTTATCCAAAAGGAGGAATTGTTCAAAATGGCTTACATAATCTGAGGGTACTTCCACACTGGGTTTAAACCCACTCTGAAGCAGGTTTAAGTTCCCACACGTCCCCCAAAATCCAGGCTTTTCCAGATGGGTGTCCCCATGCCATCCTGAAATCTTGGCCAACCCCCAAACAGTCGAAATAAAAGCCGTAAAAATAAAGAAAAACTTACCGGTCACCATGAGGCTGCCTTATTTGTTTGTACTGTATCCCCTCCTCTCATGTGTATATTTACATAGAGAGAAAATAAAAATAAAAATAAATGTAGAAAGATACATTGTAGCAGGATTTTGGAAATGCTTTTGATACATTGTAGCTGTCTGCATTTAATACATTGTAGATGTCTGCATTGTAGCTTGCCTGGGTGGAAAGGGAGGGAGAAAGATCATGAGGTGATTCCAGCAAAGTTCTGGAGATTCGCTGCTGTGGACCAGCTCAGGCTGAACAGGCGAGCCGGGTGTGTGTGTACGTGTGTGGGGGTTCAGCGGCTATGGGGTTGGAGTTGCTGCTGGTCCTGGGAGGCTTGAGGGAGGCTGTGGAGATGGTGGCTGATGTCCTTTAGAAACCATAATTCCCATGGGGACCAAACTATGCCTTCTTTTTATTAGGGGTGGGGTTGGGGATCTTTGATAATAGAAGTTATCTGGAGACCATGTCCTATGAGGAATGTCTTAAAGAGCTTGGTATGTTTAGCCTGCAGAAATAAAGGTTGAGAGGAGACGTGATTGCTATGTTTAAATATTTGAAAGGTTGTCATCAGGAAGAGGGAGCATGTGTGTTTTCTGCTGCCTTGGAGATTAGGACTTGGAGTAATGGGTTCAAAATTACAATAAAGGAGATTCCACCCGAACAATTCCTCCATAAGAACTGTTCCATAAGAACTGTTCAACAGTGGAACTCACTGCATTGGAGTAAGGTAGTGGTTTCTTCTTCGGAGGCTTTTAAACAGAGGCAGGATGGCCATCTGTCGAGGTTGATTTGATTGTGCTTTTTCTGCATGGTAAGGGGTTGGACTAGTTGGTCTCTATCAACTCTATTATTCTCTGAAAGGTCCCCCCTATTATGTGAGGTTCCCCAGGGGGCCATCCTCTCCCCTCTACTATTTAACATCTACATGCAACCACTTGCTCAGCTGGTTCGAAGTTTTGGGTTGGTGTACTATCAGTATTTTGATGACACCCAGCTTGTTCTGAGGATGGAAGGCCGGACGGACTCTGTACCCAATAATTTCCAGCAGTGCCTCGAGGCCGTTACTGGATGGTTGCGTGCCAGCTGGTTGAGGGTGAATCCAGCGAAGACAGAGATCCTCTGGCTGGGCCGCACGGGCAGTGGGGATATCCAGTTGCCTACCCTGGATGGCGAGGCATTACACCCGTCATCATTGGTGAAGTATCTGGGAGTCCTTTTAGACCCCTGCTGATGATGGAGGCCCAGGTCTCCGCCATCAGTAGAACCACCTTTTTCCATCTGCGACTGGCTAGATGGTTGGCCCCCTATCTGTCCAGAGACGATCTAACTACGGTGATGCAGGCCATGATAATCTCAAGACTGGATTACTGTAATGCCCTCTACATTGGCCTACCTCTTTCGGTGATCCGGAAGCTCAAGCTAGTGCAGAATGCAGCTGCTAGACTCCTCGTTGGGGCCCCAGCAAGACACCATATAACACCAATTTTGCAGCAACTGCACTGGCTACCGATTGAGCACCGGATCACCTTCAAAGTGATCGTTATTACTTTCAAGGCCTTATATGGCACAAGGCCGGTGTTCCTGAGGGACTGTCTCACCCCCTACCAACCCCAGAGATCACTTCGTTCGGAGGGCCAAGGTCTACTGAAAATCCCCAGCCTCAAGACCTTTCGGTTAACGGTGACCAGGTGCAGGGCCTTTACATTTGTGGCACCATCCCTTTGGAACGGTCTTCCATTGGAAGTTCGTGCCCTGTGGGATTTACCAGCTTTCCGCAGAGCTTGTAAAACATACTTATTCCAACAGGCGTTTGAAACTTGTTAAATTACTCATATTTGGTTTTATTGTTCTTTTAATGTAATTGGTCATGCTTTGTGAGCCGCTCCGAGCCCTCGCGGAGTGGTGGCATATAAATACAAATAAATAAATAAATAAATAAATAAATAAATAAATAAATAAATGATACTAATTCTTTGCTAGTCCATTTCCTGGAATTACAGCCCTAGAGCTGGTTAACAGATAATTAAATACTCGAATAAATGATAAATCCCAGTATTTTGTAGGATGGGGCCATAGGAGTAACTCATCACTCTAGTGGTGCATAAACATTTCTGGTAATGAAGGATACTGGCAAAAAACAGGCAATCAATTAATATTGCTATCCTTTACCTTTTATGTATGGGTTGCCAGAAGAGGGAGCCCATGTTCTATCAATTTCTACCAGTTTCATTGTCAGAAGATTTGTGCAGTCTTTCCTTTGTTATTATGGAACTTGTTATATAAAAAAGTTAATTTTTCACATTTCCCCCTCCAGTTACAGACATATGAAGAGAAAAATTGTTGTGGTTACCTTGGTTGTGTTTAGAAATTCCAATGTCTGTTTGGAATCTGTAAATATAACAGAATATAATTTGTCCTATTTGCTTAAAAAACAAAAAAGAGCTGCTTTTTCTCTCAATGTGTTGTAAAACATGATGTTTTGGTGCTTAATTTGTAAAATCATAACATAATTTGACATTTAATCGGCGTTTCCTTAATCCCTCCTATTATCCAACACTGTTAGTGCTATCCATTGCTAGTGCTACAGTTTTATATCTGACTGGATGGATACCTATTCTCTGCATTTTTGAGAAATTCAGAAAATTTGTATTACAGTATTATACAAATCTCAAGATATCAAGAGAGTTTGATCCTTTGCAATAATAATAACAATGACAACAAGAACAAGAACAACAACTTCATTTTTGTACCCTGCTTCCATCTCCCTGCAGGGACTTAGGGCAGCTTACACATGGCACAATGTACCTAAAACAACATATAAAATAAACACACAATACAACACAAGATAAAACTAATAGCGTCTAAACTCAAAACAGCGCCCAGTAACCTATGGTAACAACTGTTGTAAAACATGGCCAACTGTAAACAAGAACAGGGGGCTAAGTTAGTGCAAGTTGTAGGGCATGGGATGAAAGCGCTATTGTGGACCATTGGGACTAGATATTCTCAAAGGCTTTTCGAAACATCCAAGTCTTCAAATCCCTGCGGAAGGAGGGCAGTGTGGGGTCCTGCCCAATCTCCCTATGTCAAAGTCAAAGTTAGATACCTTTATTTATTTATTGTATCAGGAGCGAACCAAGGGTACAGTTGTAATGTATATTGTTTTCCATTCATCACAACTGTTGTCTTTCTTTGGCTTCGGACCCCAGAGAATTCAACAAACTGTATTTCTCTTTGTCCATCCAGATTATACCGAAACGTCCCATGGACTGTTTTAGATCTGTCCTTTGTCAACAAGGAAGGGACAGATTTGGCCAGATGTTTGTTGACACAAGTAAACAAAAGATTTCCTCAGCCTGAAAGGCTTGAGGCTTGGACTCTTAATTTACATATGGTTAATTCAATCAGTGGAATTTCCGGACTCATTGTTTTTTCTAAAGCTCCTGCCTCCCTTCTCCATTGGCCAGATCCTCGAGGCGAGGATTCTTCCTGATTGGCCAACACAGAGGTGGTGCTAGCTCATGATTGGCTGAGGAGAGACGGCCAGTGTTTGCCTCCCAGCTGGTCCCAACGTTCCATCCAATCAGCATGAAAACCGGTTAACGCGGGTGGGCGGGAGAGTTGAATTTTGACAGCTCTGTATACCTATAAATATGGCATGTATTTTGAATGTAACCTTATGACTGCCTTGCGACAAGGAATTGCGGCTTTCATCCTTCTCAGCTGATAAGAAATTAAAGACCTCGTTGGCTTTTCTTCAACTTTGGTGAGATTCATTGGGAAACATTGGGGTGGGATTTCCGCGTTCTGCTTTGCTCACCAAGGGTTTTTAATCCCTCATTTTGGGCGCAGGGGCCTCTGCCCCTTCCGGGCCAGGCCAACCCAAATTGCTTGATAACAATCTGAGCAACGGTGTTATGCCTCTGCTTGTAGTGAGTGTATCATCATCATATCATTATTACATGTACTGTTTGCCTAGTTGTGTGTCACCTAACCCATGTGCATTTCATTTTGCTTGCCTACATATAATAACTTACAGTAATCCCTCTTGAAATTCATATTATGTTTTTGCCATACTCTCCAATCTGGGAAAGTCATTTTAAATCCTGATTTTGTCGTGTGGAGTATTGGCTACCCCTTCTAAATTTGAGATTTGAGATGCATGTCTTCTATTCCATCATACAAGTCGTTTCTAAAATTATTGAGCAAAACCCGGCCTAGGAAAGAATTTTGTGGCACTTCACCGATCAAGCTATTAAAATTCATCTAACCGCAGCAGCATCTAGACCACATTTTGAGCAGCAAATCTGTCAGAATATCACGGGCGCTTTATCAAGAGCCTTGTTAAATTCAAGACACAATGCAACCACAAAATTTCTCTGATCAACGAAGCTTGTAACTCTATAAAATAAAAAGAGGTGAATTTTTTGAGAAACCCATGCTGCCTTTTAGTAATCACAGCATTCTGTTTAATGATGTGTTCCTCATTGTTTAATGATGTGTTCTACAAGCTTGTTGGTTGTTCACACTATGCTGACTGGCCAGTACTTGCATTGACACTTGTTCTTTTCCATGTTGAAAATGAGGACAAAATTTGCCTGCTTCCAGTGTGCAGGAAACCTTATTTACTCTCCAGGAATACTAAAAGATTATAGATTACATTAGCAAGTTCCTTTAATACCCTTCAAAGCAGTTACTCTGGTCTTAGATATGACAAAAAAGGAGATTCCACCAGAACATTAGGAAGAACTTCCTGACTGTGAGAGCTGTTCAGCAGTGGAACTCTCTTCCTCGGGATGTGGTGGAGGCTCCTTCTTTGGAGGCTTTTTAACAGAGGTTGGATGGCCATCTGTCGGGGGTGCTTTGAATGCGATTTTCCTGCTTCTTGGCAGCGGGTTGGACTGGATGGCCCATGAGGTCTCTTCCAACTCTATGATTTTTGTTAACATTGCTGGGTGCTTCTATATCAACCCTTTCCCTACATCATTTATGTACTTTTCATTATCTTTTCCATAATTATCTGGATCTGTTTTCTTTACTTTTTACTATAGAATACCTGTATTATGTCTACTTTGGATAATAGTCAAAGGAAAGAACTACGGGCTAGTATCTTCTATGTACATGTGGTGTTTCAATTGAATTTTATTAGCACAGCTAATTCAAGTTTATATGCAGAAGAAAATCTAATCCCTATTAGGTGCTCATGTGAAATGTAATATTGCTAATCTAACAAAATGAGTGTCTTTGATGTTTTGGCCTTTGTTGAAGGTCACAAGCAAATGAACTGGTGCATCAGATGATGAATGTTACTATAACAGTTGCATGCAGCATATTACTCTGAAGATCTAACATTTAGTGCTTTTTCTACAGTGCCCCTGAAAGGAAAAACAGGGAGAGCAAGACAAATTCCAGAGACACAACACTTACAAGGGTAAATCTATTATATGCAGAGCTTTGAACTACGAGTTCTCTGAACTGAGATTATATTGGCAAAGCCTCCAGTCTCCAGAGCTTTATAAGTGTTGCATATATTCTTTGAGAAGACTGTTCAGTTTTAAACAAGTAGGTTTGTGTATGTGTGTGTGAGAGAGAAGAATTTGGAATCCATTAGGAACTTTATCATACGAACCTGCAATTCTACTACAGCTGGGTTATTGGAAGCATACTGAATTGAGCAGCCTTGATTTCACACCTCTCTTCATTAGTTGTGCGGATTCACCTGACTGTGGTCCTGTGATTGTAACCCCACATCCCCACAGTTCTGCTATTTTTTAATTTCTATTTTTAGCACAATTTTGCATTTCCAGAACAGCCCCATTGCAGTTTGGTAAATGATAGGAATGTTGAGGGATTGGGAGCTATTCTTCAATAGTTAGAATGCCCCCCTGGTGGTGCAGTGGGTTAAACCACTGAGCTGCTGAACTTGCTGACCGGAAGGTCAGTGTTTCGAATCCGGGGAGCAGGGTGAGCTCCCACTGTTGGCCCCAGCTTCTGCCAACCTAGCAGTTCGAAAACATTTAAATGTGAGTAGACCAATAGGTACTGCTCCTGCGGGAAGTTAATGCCGCTCCATGCAGTCATGCTGGCCACATGACCTTGGAGGTGTCTATGGACAGCGCCAGCTCTTCAGCTTAGAAATGGAGATGAGCACCCCCTCCCAGAGTCAGACACGATGAGACTTAATGTCAAGGGGAATCCTTTACCTTTACCTTCAGTTAGAACTAGCTGTACCCGGCATGCGTTGCTGTGCCCTATTTAGGAGATGCGAGAAAGTCTGAGTATGTAAGGGTTGGAATTGAGGTTACTTATGGTCTTGGTGGGGTCATGGCTGTGTTGTTGTGGGTTGTTCTGGTGGGTGGGATGTTGAAGTCCTGGGGAGTTGTCGGTGTGTGGTGTTGCTGGCGTTCTGCAGAGCTTGTGGATATACAATGTTTTTTGTCTTTCTGTCTGCTGTGTTGATGTAGAGGTTCTGTGGTTTCCCATCTCTGGATTTGAAAAAAGAAACTGTGTTTCTGTTCTGGCGTTTGTTCTGCCCTTTTTTGTTTGATGTATGTAGCGTTGCGAGTGTGTTGTCCGATGCTGTTCTTTTTAGAAGGCATGGCTTGTCTTTTGGGTCAGTTTCTGCCTGTGTGGAAGGAAGGAATGGCATACAAAAGGGTTGAGCAGTAGACGCAAGATTGTGTTATGTGCGTATTGTGTTGTGTGTAGGTATTCCTTTTTTGGTGAGTGAGTGGTTGTGTTGTGGAATTGTGGGTGGTAGTATGTTGTTGAATGCTTGTGTGGGTGGGGTGTTTTGGGTGTTTGTGTGTATTTGTATCAGTGCAGTGTTGTGGAGTTTGTTTTTGTTTGAGGTGGTCGTAGGTGTTGGGTCCCGTAAGTTTGGGGGGATGGGTTGTGATAGGAAGTTGTGTTGTGTTGTGTGGGTAGGAATTGCTGGAGAATTGCTCCCTCATAGAGTTTGGTTTTGACAGTTTTACCCTCAAACACCAAGTGACTGAAATCAAATCACTCAGCATTCTATCCTAGCCTTGGCTGGCTGTGCCCAGCGTTACTATGGTTACTCAGCCTCCCTGCATTTTGTGTGGGCCGATGTTGGCCAATGGGTTTCGCTGGCTGCCGCAGAGGATGCTGGGAAATGTAGTTTTTTGTATCATTGTTTTGGGGGCCTTCTAGGTTTTGGGGGGGGGAGTTTCTTTGCTAAAAACCTTCCTTGTTTGAGGCCTATTTTTGTAGACAAGTTTGGTGTCTCTGCCTTGGAAGGTTTCTCTGTCTCTGTCAGTCGTTCGACGACGGGACCTCCTTTATATAATAAGATGGCAGAATCACAGGGAAAGGATAGACTGGCAGTGAGATGCTCATCTCACAAAACATGCTGGTTTGCCTGGCTCTTGTGATAAAGTTTTGAATCTTAACTGGATGGTTTATTTTTGTCTCTTTTGTAAAGTAACCAAAATAACAAAGTGCATGAAATTATCTTATGCCATTGTCACCACGGGAAATTTATCACCCAGTCCTCTGTATCCAAGGAAAAAAAGTGTTGGGAGTTTTGACATTCAGGGAGGAAGAGTGTGAAAACCTATCACAGAGCACAAAGTCTCAAATCTGTTGTGTCTTGTTTTCCCATCCATTAGTTGCCTGGGGGAAAGGGCATGTTTTATTGAATCATTCCTCTTTAGCAGGACAGTGTACCGATTTTCTTATCCTGGTTGTGTGAGGAAGGTTCTGTTTCAGGGCAAAGAAAACGAAAAACAAACCACAACTGGGAGAATTGTGCTCAATGTCATTTCCATCTTTCCAGTGGAGTGAATTATCCGAATATTATGGCTGCTAGTGGTTTTTACTGTTTTTAAAACCCTGAGGACAGTAAAACTTATTCTAGGGCCTGGGAAGAGGCTGAAGGACACATATTATTTTGATGGATCACCATAAAAGAAAAGCAGTGTGCAGGCACGATTTATAATGGCTTTTTCTAAACCAAGTCCATTCTGTTTCTTTATTCCAGCTGGGAACTTAATGAAAGAGCCGTTTGTACTGAAGATGCAGATCAAAAATGTTGATTTTAGGACTGCCGGACATGGTCCTCATTTCCTCAGGTCTACCTCTGGAAAGCTAGAAGATGTATCAATACATTTTGAGCCACTTATTACCAGTAGAGTATGTACACATAAAAAGAAGCTGATTATAAAAATAGTTTACCAAGAGTTCATTTTAGCATTTGTATAAAAATAAAAATATTTATTCTAAACCTTAACCGCAAACAGCGAGTCCACGGAAAGCAAACCGCAAAACAGTAAGGGAACACTGTATACCCACAGATAACATTTTAAACAAATCAGTGAATAGTCAATGCCACAAAAGTGAAAAACTACAAATGTGGAGGGGAAACTGTAGTGAAAGCTTTGAACAGTGTCAATTGGCTTGTGCCTAGGGTCCTCATCAGAGAGGCTAAATTGCCCGTCGTACAATGCTCTTACTCTACTTGCGCCACAGAACCTGCTGGCTCCATCCCACAGACTACTTCCAGTGGGGCTCTATGGTGCAAATGGAGTAGAAATGTTGTATGCCACAGTGGCGGCAACATGAGAGGCTTGTTGTGTTACATAGCCAACAACGTGGAGAAGTCTGGCAGAGGACACTTTCCCCCATGAGACGGGGTAAAGGAGAAGTCAGGTGATGTGGAGCATGGGGCGATGGGTTCCCCATAACCTTTGCCGGATTTACCATGATGCGTAGTGAATCCCATAGGTAATGTCATGAGATTGTAGGACAGTATCAAGACACTTCCCCTCCCATACTTGCCAAGCAGCTAGGTTCACTGCATCTGCCTGAAATAACAGACCTTGTGGGCACGGAAGAAAGGTGTCAGGATACTGGAGGACTCCACTATATGTGCCATGTGACCTGCTTTGTGCCCTTTAAGTTAGGTTGCTTCCCTCAGGAGTGTAAAGGATGTTCTTTTACTAGTACCGTTTCTTCTGTCTGTCTAATCACTTCTGTACATGGAATGGAGATGGCGCCATCTCATCCCTTGCCTCGGGTAGCAACATTTCCTGGGAGGACAACCCTGTTAGCTGTCTATAATGACAAACCTGTACCCCAGATTTATTTGTGATAGAACAATTGCTAATAGTAAACATACCACAATTGTTATATATAGGGGTAACACTATACATGTATTCGGGTTACATCCCAAATAGATTACTGCAATGCACTCTACGTGAGGCTGCCTTTGAAGACTGTTTGGAAACTTCAACTAGTCCAGCGGTTGGCAGCCAGGTTACTAACTGGAGTGACATACAGGGAGCACACCACTCCTCTGTTGTGCCAGCTCCACTGGCTGCCTATCCAATTCCAAGCACAATTCAAAGTGATGGTTTTGACCTTTAAAGCCCTTTACGGCCCAGCTTACTTGTCTGAACGTATCTCCCCTTATGTCCCACCTCGAAATTTACGATCTTCCGGGGAGGCCCTGCTCTCAATTCCACCTTTGTCTCAAATACATTTGGTGGGGCCGAGGGACAGGGTCTTCTCGGTAGTGGCCCCTCGCTTGTCGAACTCACTCCCCAGTGAAATTAGATCAACTTCTTCCCTCATTTCCTTTAGAAAAAAACTAAAGACGTGCCTTTGGGACCAGGTGTTTGGTTGATGTGGAGCAGTGGATGGACAATTTGAGTATGATAGGGTTGTGTTGATGGACAACGGATTGGCTTGGACAGTCTATGAATGTGGAACGGGGATTATGTGGGTATTTTGATATGTAACTCTTTTGATCTGCCTTGTTGTAATTTTAGTATGTTGTTTTTTGTTTCTGTGTATGCGGGATTAAATCGTTGCCTTTGTTAGCCACCCTGAGTCCCCCTTCGGGGTAGAGAAGGGCAGGTTATAAATGAAATAAATAAATAAACAAACAAACACATACAAGGCAAAAGAATAGAGATGTGCTTTGTGTTGTATTAATTGACTGCTGGCATTACCTTGATTAAGTCTGTTGCCTCTCACTTTATTTCCTTTGTCGTGAGCACAATAGCTGTGTTATGATAACAGAAGTTAAGCATTTTATGGTGATAAAGCTTTATTGCCTCTACAAGCCTATGAACCTTTCATATTTTTAATCAATAAGCAAATACATGACTTGCTTTCTCGAATAAATAGCTGACACAAGTCAACCTCTCACATTTAGTTCTGAGGTAATAAAGAGAACACTTTGTGACTTATCATATTTCATGCCTTTTTTCAGTCTAGGACCCTTGAAAACCAAGTTAGGAACTAGATAATCTAGAGCAGTGTTTCTCAACCTGGGGGTCGGGACCCCTCGGGGGGTCGTGAGTGGATGTCAGAGGGGTCGCCAATTACTATCAGAAAACATAGTATTTTTGTTGTTCATGGTGGTTCTGTGTGGGAAGTTTGGCCCAATTCTGTCATTGGTGGGGTTCAGAGTGCTCTTTGATTGTAGGTGAACTATAAATCCCAGCAATTAGAACTCCCAATGGTCAATGTCTATTTTCCCCAAATTCCACCAGTGTTCACATTTGGGCATATTTAATATTCGTGCCAAGTTTGGTCCAGATCCATCATGGTTTGAGTCCACAGAGCTCTCTGTAAGTAGGTGAACTACAACTCCAAAAACTCAAGGTCAGTGCCTACTAAACCCTTCCAATATTTTCTGTTGGTCATGTGTGCCTAGATTGCTTCGGTTCCCCCATTGGTGGAGTTCAGAATGCTCTCTGATTGTAGGTGAACTATAACTCTCAGCAACTACAAGTCCCAAATGACAATATCAATCCCCCCCACACACACACCTCACCAGTATTCAACTTTGGGTGTATCGGGTATTTGTGCCAAATTTGGTCCAGAATATACATCCTGCGTATCAGATATTTACATTACGATTCATAACAGTAGCAAAATTACAGTTATGAAGTAGCAACAACAATAATTTTATGGTTGGGGGTCACCACCACATAAGGAACTGTATTAGGGGTCACGGCATTCGGAAGGTTGAGAAACACTGATCTAGAGGCCACGAGCTGTTTCCTAGTTGCGGGGGTTAATGTTTCAGGCCTCTGTTTCTTTTGTGCATGAAACTGCTTACAGGGCAAAACACAAGTGGTGCCTATTAACTAGAACCTGGAAAAATTACTTTTTTGGGGTGAGAAATTCCATTGGCTCTGCCCAGCCCAGGAGATTTGGAGCTTAAACCTTGCAATATTGAACAATGGTTAGCTTTCCTTTGGAAACTTTTCACACAGTGAGGTTTACCACAACTTGGAAAGCTTACCCTTTCGTGTCTTTCCCAGAAGATACATTTCACATGACATCAGGATTTGAAGAAATGTTGACCACACAAAAATGATGGAGCAAAATCACAACATGATGATGTCACCACATCAAAATGCACCTGGAAATTGATTTTAGAGTTTTGTTTAATTCAGCTTTTCCCTCATCCAATGTTGGCTTTTGTTTTCACTACAGGTTAAGACCACAGGTGGGAAGTAAGGAAGACTGTAATAGAAGCCAATCCGTAAGACAGCCCGACTTTTATAATTCTTGTTCTGATCTGTATTTTGAATGTGTTTTGATGGTTTTTAACTATGGAATTTTAATACTTTTTATATTTAATTCTGTTTTAATGTTTGTATATTTGTATATTTCAAATTACATGCAAATTGTTAAGCCAATATAAAATAAATAAATAAATACTCACATAAAATGAGTACATTTATTTTATTTATTTATTTATTTACTTTGCTTCTAGACCACCTCTCTCAGCAAACTCGGAGGCGTGTACAAATGGCAAGAACATTTATTTTATTTATTTATTTATTTACTTTGCTTCTAGACCACCTCTGTTGGCAAATCTCAGCCTGACTCGGCGGTGTACAAATGGCAAGAACTCGAGCCTGCCAAGACAAACATATCAACAATTATCAATACAATTCCATCATATACAAATTAGCACTTAATGTTAAAAACACAATATCAGTGTCTCATTATTAAATCGGTATCCAATTTATGACCTTATCAGAAAGGCCCATGGATTTGCCTTGCATTGGGGTGACTCCATGGGCTCCTGGTGGGGGGCATGGATAAGCAGCTACTTCACACCCCGCATCACATGCCTTACCTTTGTCCTCATCCCATGGGGGGAAGCGTCACCACCTGGCTTTCCACCATTGAAGGGAAAGCAACACGGGAAGGGCTTGGAGGAAACTACAATGGGCCTTTGGCATCTACTGGAGTTTGGCTTCAGGACCCTCCCTCCACCCCACACATGAATACCGAGACCCATGGATGAAATGCCAAGGTCAGCCTACCTATCTGAATGTATCTCCCTCTATGAACTATCTTGGAGATTCAGATCCTTTGGGAAGGCCCTGCTCTTGGTCCCACCCCCTTCACAGGTATGGTTGGTGGGAATGAGAGACAGGGCCTTCTCAGTGGTGGCCCCCTCAGTTGTGGAACTCCCTCCACAGTGATATCAGATCAGCCCTCTCCCCCCTGACCTTCAGGAAAGACTGAAAACGTGGATGTGGGACCAAGCTTTCTGATAATTTTTCAGTGCAATAAGTGAATGTGGAATGATGCAATGATAACTGGAATAGCCTTAGATATGATACTGGATTATGTGATTTTAATAATTTTAATGTTGAAATGTTTTAGCAGTTGTTTTAATGTTGCTCCTGACATGGAAAAAATTGCTGGATATGTGTTGTATGGCATTGAATATGTGCACTGCTCTGAGCCCCCTTCAAGGTGAGAGGGGCAGGATATAAATATGGCAAATAAATAAATAAATAAATTCCATAGAAAAGTGGTGTTGATTATAGAAAATGACAAAATCAAGTTATATATATATTTGCAATATTTTCAAGCCATGGGTGAAGGAATCCTTGAATGCAGAATCTGTGGAAATGTCACAAATTGAAGGAATACTATTCTCACAATGCGGTTTTCATTAGGAATTCATGTTAACCTTGGTGTTGAGATGGAGAGAGGGAGAGTGCTTTTGGATTACAAGTCAGTGGCTTGACACATTTGGATGTTTTTAATGAAAAAGGAGCAAAAAGGATATTATATTAGTCATTTTGGACAAACAGGAAATTGAAGAGTTACTTTTTCAAAATTGCAGTTATAATAGAAATCGACCACTTTCTTGCACCTATTTTTCAAAAGCAGTTTTCTAAGCTGTGAACAGAGGTCTTCTATTGTCAAGTAACCAAGGCTGCTTGAATTGACTTTTGAATGTAGCAGAAGAGATAGTTGATGCTCTTTTCCTCTATCTTTCCCCATTTCCTGCTTTATAACCAGCTTGACAAAGGCTTCTTGCCCAGGTGGGAAGTGCTAGCTGATGTGTGGGACCATGCACTTTTGATGCAATCCTAGTTCTCATGCCCCATTTATGGTACAATAGGATGAGCACCAGCCTCGTAGCTCACACCATGAAGCTGTACAAAGCCACAGATTAAATCCAAAAGCAACCTGACTTGGGTTCTATTCCTAACTCAGGCTAGTTATAATCATTTGTCCATGTTTTTCTGGGAAAAAGTCCCATTGAAGACAGTGGGATTTACTTTTGAGTCAGCATACCCAGGAATACAGGGAGCCCCTGGTGGCACAGTGGGTTAAACTGCTGAGCTGCTGAGCTTGTTGACCAAGAGGTCACAGATTCAAATCCAGGGAGTGACGAGAGCTTCCGCTGTCAACCCCAGATTCTGTCAACCTAGCAGTTCAAAAACATGCAAATGTGAGTAGATCAATAGGTACTGCTTCTGTGGGAAGGTAACGGCGCTCCATGCAGTCATGCTGGCCACATGACCTTGGAGGTGTCTACAGACAACACCGGCTCTTTGGCTTAGAAATGGAGATGACCACCAACCCCCAGAATCGGACACGACTGGACTTAATGTCAGGGACAAACTTTACCTTTACCTACCCAGGAATGCATCTGCATTGTAATAGTAATGATATCGAGCAATAATTTGGAGGTTTCTGCTGTGAAGACAGAGACCAGCCAGACCCACCAAAGAGGATCCGATAACCCTGGTGAGAAAAGGAAGTGCACAATTGGTTTTCCCCTAAAATCCCCAATAAATCTCACCAAAGTTGAAAAAAATGCCACCGAGTAGGTTTATTTCATTCCAGCTGGAGCGGACGTCAGACTGCAATCATTTGCCAAAAGCTGACATACTTTACATAGCAAAACATACAGTTTATATACAAAAAACGGAGCTGTCAAGTTAATATTTCCCACTCCCGCCCCCCTCACTGGCTTCACGCTGATTGGCTGGTGTCATCAGCTGGAGGGGAGGTGCGGCTGGCTTGGCTGCGCCTCATCCAATTAGCAAGCCAGCGCCGCTTCGGCTTCTCAGCTAATGGGAAGCAGGGACGCTGTCTGGCCGGGAAGCAGGGACGCTGTCTGGCCGGGAAACAAAATTCAATGCCATAGCCAGGGCTGCCCAACAGGTGTTTTGGACTTCAACTCCCAGAAATCCTAGCCAGTTTATCAGCTGTTAGGATTTCTGGGATTTGAAGTCCAAAACACCTGCAGGGCCGGCAGTTGGACAGCCCTGCTAGACATACAACTTATATAGACAGACAACGAGCTACACAATTGGTCAAGAGCTCACCCCGACCCGGACAGGCCTCAAACTCATGACCTTCTGGTCAGTAGAGATCTTATGCAGCTGACTCACAGCCAGCTGCGCCACATTCCCGGTATGGATATAGCAATGGTATCTGACTTTGGGTATTGGCCAGAGAAAATAGAAACAATGAAAAAGGCGGCAGTGAAATCCAAATCCTTTGCAGGCAGGATGTTACCCTTTGTGATGAATGATTTAATCATGCCAAAAGACATATCCTTCAAATGGGCTTACTCTGAGGTTTAAAGGGACATGCCCATTGATATTGCCCATGCAAGAGTTTCTGTTAAGTCCTTTTTGTTAAGGGATTTACTAGCCCAGGAAATGAGAGATGGTGAAGCTGGGGGACACCTGCTCAGACTCCTGGCCTTTGACCTGTGGGGTCCCGTAAGGTTTCATTCTGTCTCCCATGCTCTTTAGCATCTACATGAAACAGCTGGGAGAGGTCATTTGGAGTTTTGGAGTTGGGTGCCATCTCTATGCAGATGACACCCAACTCTACTGCTCCTTTCCACCTAATTCCAAGAAAGCCCCTCGGGTGCTGGACGAGTGCCTGGCCGCTGTGTTAGTCTGGATGAGGACAAATAAGCTGAGGATCAATCCTGACAAGACAGAGATCCTCCAGGTCGATCGTAAGCTGGATCAGAGTATAGGGTGGCAACCTGTGCTTGATGGGGTTGCACTCCCCCTGAAGTCTCATGCCCACAGCTTGGGTGTCCTTCTGGACTCTTCACTGACATTCGAAGTGCAGGTGTCGCCAATGGCAGGGAGGGCCTTTGCATAATTGAAGCTTGTGCGCCAGCTGCGACCGTACCTCGTGAAGTCGGATCTGGCCATGGTGGTCCATGCCTTAGTCACCTCCAGATTGGATTATTGCAATGCGCTCTACATGGGGCTGCCCTTGAAGACAGCCCGGAAATTTCAATTGGTCCAATGGGCAGCAGCCAGATTGCTAACTGGAGCAAATTATGGGGAGTGGTCTATTCGCCTGTTTAAAGTGCTCCATTGGCTGCTGTTCATTTTCCAGTACCAATTCAAGGTGCAGGTTCTTACCTATAAAGCCCTGAACGGTTTGGAACCCACCTACCTGCGTGACCACATTTCCATTTACGAACCCACGCGATCTCTTCAATCGTCCGGAGAGGCCCTGCTCATGCTCCCGCCCCCTTCGCAGGTGCGACTGGTGGGGACAAGGGAGAGGGCCTTTTCTATGGTGGCCTCTCGGCTCTGGAACTTGCTCCCCTAGGATATTAGGCAAGCCTCCACTTTGGCAGTATTTAGGAGGAGCTTGAAAACTTGGTTGTTCCAATGTACCTTCCCTGAATAAGCAATAACTCCCTGTTCTGACCAGTGTTCTGAAAAATGTCCTCTGACACACTTTATCCTACCTGCTGGGTCTATCAACTCTCCCCTACCCTCTAAAACCCTGTTCAGATTCATGTTACTGCTGCTCACACCCAGTGTTTTAAATTTTAATCTATGAGATTTGGCCCTGCCCTTAGTGTTGGATCCTTGTGTTTTAAATGTCCTGTTTTTGCTGATGTGTTATTTATAATGGTTTTGTATTGTATTTTTATTTTTATTGTTTATTTTCCTTGTTTTGTTGCTGTGTTGATTTCCTGATATATGTATTGTCGGGCTTGGCCTCATGTAAGCCACCCCGAGTCCCCTTGAGGAGATGGTGGCAGGGTATAAATAAAGTATTATTATTATTATCATTCCCTGAAGCCTTGGTATTCTGGGTTCACAAAAAGGTGAAATTTCATATTTCATATTTTAAACAGGGATATGGGAAAGGGGAGGCATGCAGTGGCCATGGGGGATACATTCATGTTGAGGAAGAAAAGGAGATCATACCAACCCTTCCCACCCACCAGAGTCCTTTGAAAGTTCATGAACCATGGAGAGAGTCCATGGGGTTTGAAGTAAAAAGTTTCCAAAAAGTTTTAAAAGTACTTCAAAAGTAGGGAAAAGTCCCATAAAAGTTCAAGAAAGTTCATAAGTTTAAAGGAAGATGGTTTGGTGAGTTCATATTATCCATACTGGTATCGCTGCAGACACAGGGAGCTGAGGTCCATCCATCTGGGAGAGGAAAACTACAAATCCCATCTCATCATGGGGCCAGAGTGGCCTGTCTGCTTCCTGGGGGTCCCAAGGGGTGACCGTAGCAAGCTCCCTGGGTCACGGACTCCTGGATCTCCACAAGACGGCGGTGGAATCGGTGTTGCAGCAGGGAGCCATGGATGACAGTCAGCCGGTCTCCTTGTGAAGTTTATTTCTCTTTTTGGGTAAAAAGGGTTATTCCTGGGGCATAGGGGCCTAATGTGAAAAAGTGAGATAGCATCCCGGGTGAGCTGACAGCAATCTGTGGCTCGGGAGAGGAAAGGTTCATGCTGGAGAGACTTGGAGACAATAAAGGACACAAAGTATCACTATGAAAAGGGAAAAGGTTACAATTTAAAGATACTTTATTGGGGGATTTGTTACAATGTTAGGGTGAGGGGAAGAAAGCAAAGCAAAAGGAGGCTTTCAGTTGGAGCTGCTGCTGTGACCACATTCCCAGCAATGCTGGACCAATCGGGCAACCAGGAACTGCAGAACCCTCTACTGTAGGTCAGATCAGCTTGAACACAGGGGGCGCTTGGTTGTTCCCCCTCATTAATATAGTTTGACACCGCTTTAACTGCCACAACTCAATGTTATGGAATCATGTCAGCTGTAGTTCTACAAGGTCTTTACTCTTCGCTGCTAAAGAGTGCTTGTGCCTTACCAAACTATGAACCAATACTATTGATCCCTGACAGCTAATGTGGTGCCAGATTGCATTAATTCTACAGTGTAGAGACAGAACAAGGTTGTGGTTTTAAATTGGGTGACCAAGAATGGAAGGCCAGGCTGCTGAAACCTTGGAAGTCCATCCCAATGCACAAAGCAAATACCCTTTAGGGGCTGGAGAGGGGACACTTTTGTCAAAATTTAAGGCTTCCCTGGCTTGTCTTAGGCTAGAAGACGCCACTTGGGAGTCAAAAACCATCTGCCCCCCCAAAATATGGTGAAAATGCCCCCATATCCCTCAGATGGCATTCTGGGGACTCCTTCAAGGGTCCTTAGCACCACAAAAACACCCTTTAGTTTAGGGTTGAGAGTGTTTACTGGTTTTTGTTCAGTGATATTTTTTTCACTTGAAATTGTGACTGGGGAGGGAGGAAAGGGACACTTTGAAATGAAGCGAGAGTCAGAATATTTGTTGCGTGCTTTGTGTTAAAAATCTAATGAGGAGAATATATTTATCAGTCAATTGTCAAAGAACGAATGAATCAAACAGGATCCTCAATTATTGCAGGGCAGACTGTGCAGTGGCTGATAAGCACTTCCAAAGATAACATCTAGAGCAGGGGTGCTCAGAATGGTGATCGGGATCACCAGGGTGATCTTTGGGCCTCATCCTGGTGATCTTGAGGCCCCTGACCAGGTTTTTTGCTGTTGGTCCCCTTCACGTGCCTCTGCACGCTGCAAAGAAGTCCTCCCTGCTCCCTGCTCGCACGCCGCCTCCAAAAGCTCCAGAGTCCAAGAGGCAGAATGGGCCCCCTCTTTTGGATTCCTCCTCCTCCCTCCGTCCTTCTCCAGCCACTCAGAGTCGTAGGAGACCAAAGGGGGCGGGCCTGGATG
This sequence comes from Anolis apletophallus, assembly GCA_030556195.1. NCBI lineage: Eukaryota > Metazoa > Chordata > Lepidosauria > Squamata > Anolidae > Anolis > Anolis apletophallus. The sequence continues at coordinate 190,108,082 of JARBWK010000003.1, forward strand.
ACGCGATGCATGGCTGAATTCTGCCTCTCAGACTTCTCATGAGCTCTTGGGGCGGCACGCATGCTGGCGGCGTGGAAATAGGAGCAATGACGGAGGAGGAGAAGGATGCTTTGGGGTCATTTCCTTACCGCATTTCAAAGGTCGGTCTTTTACTTGGGGTGGGTGCTTGATTGTTCTGTGGCATGTCTCTTTGTTTATTTTCAATGTTTAAAAATGGCATTTTAGCTCCAAAGCCTCTCTGCTTGCTTTGTTCCTTGAGAAATATATGTTGGGGAATATGGAAATGTGGGAGAAATGGGGTGGTTGGATGTATTTTTGCATGTCCCTTTGTTTACCTTGCTGAGTATTAAATAGCCTTGCAGTTCAAAAGCTTCTCTTCTTACTTTCTGGCTGATAATATGTGTGGTAATATGGCAGTGTGGGAGAAATGGGGTGGTTGGATGTATTTTAGGCTCTGTTTTATATTGTTGTTATTAAATTGAAATGTTGATGTTTTATAACTTCATTTTATGTAAACTGCCCCGAGCCTGCTGGAAAGAGCGGTACATAAAAATGAATAATAAATATAAATAAATAAATAAGAAAATAGTTATACGTTTTACATTTCTGGGTAGGTGATCTTTGGGACTTGGTTTTTTAATCAGTAGCTCCCATGCTGAAAAAGTGTGAGCACCCCTGATCTAGAGGTTTCCTCAATATGTCTGGCTCAATGGGGAGATTATTGGAGTATTAATGTTACACTGTTGTATCAAATTCAGACAAATAAAATGGCTTTTGTCCCCATCTGTTGTTAGCCCATATAAACGAAATGTATTGGGCTATCCTGGTTGTATTCTATTTCAATTAAATAGGCCGAGATAAGACCTATACTGTTTCTCTAGTATAGAATATTTGACAGCACAGGATGAAAAATTATTCTGGAGTATGCCAATATGCTTGACAAATGAAATCCATCAAGAGCTTAAATGAAGGCTTGTTCTTTAATCTCCTGACTTTCATTAGAGCATGGAGCTTTCTACTTATTTTTTGGTATTTATTCTCTCCCTGTCCAGCTTTTTGGAGGACATTAAAACAAGGACAAACTCTCGAACTTCTTTGTCCAGTAAGAATTCCTTTTTGCAGTGGGATTGACTGTATTTCTTATTAAAATAAAGACAACAACAACAACAACACTTTATTTATATTCCGCCCTATCTCCCCAAGGGGACCCAGGGTAGATCACAGTACACATACACAGCAAACATTCACTGTCATTTTTGGACAGACAAGACAGAGACAAGACAGAATGGAAAGGAGTTATGTTGCACCGGGAATGTGGCACAGCTGGCTAAGTGTCAGCTGCATAAGATCTCTCTGACCAGTAGGTCATGAGTTTGAGACCTGCCCAGGTCGAGGTGGGCGCTTGACCTTTAAGTGTAGCCTGCTGTTGACCTTTGCAGCCCGAAAGACAGCTGCATATGTCAAGTAGGAGATAAAGGTACCACATTAAGTGGGGAGGCAAATTTTGACTGAATTATGAGGCCATTAAAGAACTCCAGGAACACTGAGGAATGCGGAAGGAACAACAAGGGAAGCTGGGAACGCTGAGAGATGAGGAGTGCGTCAGCTCCCCCTGGTGGCCAGAGTTTGCCTCTGTTCTATGTGTGTGTATGTGGAAATGGCAGGGATTGTCTGCTAAGTATGTGTACCTGTAATCCGCTCTGAGTCCCCTTCGGGGTGAGAAGAGCAGAGTTTAAATAAAGTGTATTATTATTATTATTATTGTGGTGAAGTCCAGCTTTTTGGTGGCCTTGGAGGTTGTGCTTGAATCCAGCCACAGGGGGGTGTTGCGTGTGCAAGCGTGACACACCTCACGCCAAGAACATGCAGACACATTAGTTGGATAAGTGGTTGGATAATATTGGCCACAACTCATTTATTGAAAGCAGGAACGAAGGGGTTGGCGGCCATGCTTGGGTCCTGGATCATGGTAGACGGCCCCCACAAATGCCTTGAGGTGATAGCAAGCCAGGGGTGCGAGCGGCCAATGCCTGTCCACGGAAACTCAGCACCCCAGTGGGCCTGGGCGTTATCCCCCCTAACAACCAAGGGGTGATAAGCCAACCTGATCCAGGGGCCAAGCCGCACGCCACACGCCGGACACGGAGCTGCGACAATAACAAACACAATATAATGCCCTAAACATGGTACAAAAAAGAACAGATACACAAACAGAGCCAAACCAACAATGCAATGTGTAGGGAGGGTGGGCGGCAAAAACAGCCTGCCTCCGAATGAGGCCAGGCAGTCCCGGGCAGCACAAGATACCTGCCCGGGCAGGAATCTGAGCCAGCCGGAACAGGGAGGGGGCAGGGCGAAGCCAGCCCCCTCATTGGCCGGCTGGCCTGTATGGCGGGAAACCTTCCTGCCATCCAGGGGGCTTCTGGGAGCAAGAAGCTCCCTGGGCAACAAGATGGCGGGAGGGCAATGCTGCTCCGCAACCCGTCGTGGCTGGTAAGTCAGCCACGCCCATTGCGTGTGCAAGCGTGACACACCTCGCGCCAAGAACATGCAGACACATTAGTTGGATAAGTGGTTGGATAATATTGGCCACAACTCATTTATTGAAAGCAGGAACGAAGGGGTTGGCGGCCATGCTTGGGTCCTGGATCATGGTAGACGGCCCCCACAAATGCCTTGAGGTGATAGCAAGCCAGGGGTGCGAGCGGCCAATGCCTGTCCACGGAAACTCAGCACCCCAGTGGGCCTGGGCGTTATCCCCCCTAACAACCAAGGGGTGATAAGCCAACCTGATCCAGGGGCCAAGCCGCACGCCACAAAAGGGGGAGGAGGCGTCCTTGAACCCCGCCCCTTTCCGCCAACCCAAATTCCTATTCCTATCCCCAATATGTGATAAACTGATGACTCAGGTTGCAGATGACTGGCAGCCGCCCAGTCCTCATGTGATAGCCACCACAGTGGAGCCGCTGCTCGGCCATTCTCCAGGTTGCACACAGATGACTGGCAGCCGCCAAGTCCTCATTCACCAAGTTGGCCACCGCTGACTGGAGCTGCTGCAATGGCCGGCCATTCTCCATTCACCAAGTTGCACACCGCTGACTGGCAGCCGCCAAGTCCTCATGCAATGTCCACCACTGTGGAGCCATTGCTCCCTGATTCCAGCCATTCTCCAAGTTGCCACTAGCAGTGTGCGCTGGCCATCTCAGCGGGAGGCGAAGCCATGACTGTGGCTCTGGCCTCCTGGCCGTGACGCCGTGCTTGAGCCGAGCACCTGCTCTCTTGGCCACAGCCGCCCTGTGGGGGTGAGAAAAAGACAAACCAGCAGCCTGTGCGCCTTCTAGGAGGCGGCACGGCCTGATGAAAGAGGTGTATGCAGATGCTTTCCATCCTCCCATGGCCTAGATAACATCAATGAGACTGCCTTCAGCTGCCGCGGCGGTCGCTGCTCCAATCGTGAAGAAGTGTCCTCTGTATTCCTGCTGCGGCAGGCCAAATACCTGGAGCGACCTGTGGAAAACTGACATGAACTGGTACCTGGTGAGGGGGGGGTCCCATTACGATGCACCAATAGGGGGCCGGGATGGATCCTTGCAACTAAGGTACCTGGGAAGCGCCTGTGCAGGGCACAAATTCCCTTTCTCAAGGCCTAGAATGGACCAGTTGATTTCTATACCCCTGTGGTCAGTCTTGGATTTCTGGGTCTGTACAGACATGGAGGTGCCAAGGATGGATGCATCTCTGCACTGGACCCTACCGGAGGGATCCGTCCTAGAGATGGCCACCAGTTCCCAGAACGTGAGGCCCGAAGAACGCAGTTGCGAACAGCGCAGAAAATAAGTTGACTACATAATGAGAAGAGTAAATCCCTCTGAAAACATAGACAATGGACATGAGGGACTTGTGTGACCGGGGGCACTTGTCATACAGGGTGTCCCTGGGCTTGGGATACTGCTAGTTCCAACTCTAAGGAGTCCCTGCTCCTATAAGACTGGCAAGGGTCCGCACAGCCTGCCACCTTGCATAAGAAGGTAATGCCAGCCAACTACCGGCTGTGGTGTGGGCCGTGACGTTGCCCCTCTGCTGGTGAAAAATGACATGTAGGACCTCTTCCTCCCCAGCCGGGAACTTAGTTGGAACTTAACGGGCAGGAGGCCTGCGTCTGGAACTGGGGAGGGCAGACCCGTCTTCCTTGGAAGCAGGCCAATGCATTTGCAATTTCCTTACTTACACTGAGAAAGAGATGTTAGCCTGCAACATATAAGACAAATCGCATGACACCTCCGGAATGGAGATGATGCTAGAACAGGCCAAAGTCCAGGTGGCACACTCCAGAAAGGTGCAAAAGGCTCGAATGCAGCACAGCTGATTACGTAACCCCTGAGCATGGCCTAATCAAAATACCAATGTTGTGATATGTGAAGGCCAGGAGGATGAAGATGGAGACAAAAGACCCAGGTCTGCCTGGGACATCTGGGACTCTCTGATGCAAATCCATAGGGTACGTCCATGGAAGTGAATTACTGAAAAAATTGCCTCAGGGAGTGGAGTGTTACTCAGACAATGGTGCAACCCCTGGGCATGGCCAAGCCAATACCAAAAATTGTTAGCTCTAAAAGCCCTGGAGATTGAAGTCAAACAACCGATACTGGGCCCACATAGCATATGATTGGCCCCTCAGGAGCAAATCGGTGAGTACACCCAAGTAAGTGAATTGCTGGGCAAATTCTTCAGAAAGAAAGTATTACCAGACGAAAGCTTGGATACAGGGCGACAATATGAAAAATTGCTGTAAATCAGCAGGATAACGAGACCTGAGCTCTCAGCAGCGGTTGGAATACTGTGCAGGAAGAGCAGTCACCCACAAAACATGGCAATGCACTGATAGACTGGACCATAGAAAACAAAGGATTGCTGCTACGCCATAGCTGAAACAGGGGAAGAATCTGCAGCAGGAGCATGCAAACAATAGAATTGGCTACCCATAGCACTGCTGATGCCACTTATAATATGAGAATGCCATGGACACGGGATGAATGGGCTGGAATATTGCAAATCAGGAGGTGTGATTGCAGAAATCCTGGCAAAGTCTTGCTGCAAAAGACTCCTGCTCTGATGCAGCTAGCCCAGTTTAGAGAGAGGGATACCGTCCCCAAACTCTTGCAGCAAGCTAATCCCATGAAGGGTTGTTTAAAGGGGGGGGGGGTAGTCATACCCATGTATGTATACCCCAAGGTCCTCCATTGAATTACTCAGGAATGGGACACAATTGGAAACGTACTGCCTCTGTGTAGGAATAAATGCCCTGGACTGTCCATGAGGCTGTCTCCAATCACTGGCTAGTACACCAGCTGACTTCTCTGGAAACTATCCTTGATGAATGCAGGGGAAATGTCTCTAAGGCCAGTAAGCCACCCCAATCAGTGCAGCGGCAAGGTCAGTTATATAAACTCAGGAGGACACCCAAAGGGGGCCTTGACATTCCTGAAAGGGGGGGGGGCAGACGCTGGTCAATGGTGACTGTCTCCTGAGGGGCGGAAATGGAGGTCTGGAAACCAGATAGGATGCTACAGATCGATAGCTTGTTGCAATTTCCGCTTCCGCAATGAAAGGGGGGGGGGGTTAGGGTGTCATCTCCTCAGCTTAGGTAAGACCTCACTTGGAAGACCTCACGCTGGGAGGTGTCGCGATGAAGGAAACTGACGAAGGTCTGGAGACCATGCGCTATGAGGAGCATCTTGGAGAACTGGGCACGTATAGCTTGCAGGAGAAAATGCTGAGAGGAGACCTGGTAGCTACAAATAAATCTGAGAGGAAGCCATAAGCCAGAGGGAGCAGCTCAGAATACCGCTGCCCAGAGAACTAGGGCACAAAAAACCATGGATTGAAATTGCAGGAAACGAGATTCCCCTTGTTCATAGGAGAGCTGCTTGACTGTAGCTTCTGTTCCGCAGTGGAACTCTCTGCCTTGAGGTGTGCTGGAAGCTCCTACCTGCAGGCCATGTCTGTTTTTTCCGGCTTCCTGCCTGGCCGACCTCTGGGTTGTGCTTTTCATGATTGAAGCAACCTGAAACACAGAACAGCAACTGGACAAGAACAATTAGCACCACAGGGCAAGCGAAGGGGGGGGCACCCAGCGGAAAGAGACACCAGAAAGATATGGATGGGTCATCCTGACAATGGGATGGCCAGGGCTCTCACCCGGAGGTGCCACTGGGGGCTCCAGTGAGAGTGATTAAAAAAAAAACAGTTGTGATTGCATGGAGCATCATTGCCAGAGCGGCGCCCTTTGGGCTGCTCACATATGCATGTATATAAATATGCAGTGGATGCTCCCTCCCCAGGAGGTCACCAACATGGCCCGATGGACACATGTCATTGGTACCCCGTCTGATTCTGCAGGGCAAGGGGGTAGGACTAGATGGCCCCACCTGATCTCTTCCAACTCTGCAGATATCTTCCCACGGAAGCAGTACCTATTGATCTACTCACCTTAGTGAGTTAACAAACTGCAAGTTGGGCCTCCTGGCTTGGCAGGCATCAGGGGAGGAATCTCCCCCATTCTTTGCGTACATCCTGGAGATATATATGGCTTTGTAAACAGTTAAATTAGCCTCCCTACAACGTGGCACCTGAATGACTGTTATTAATGATGTAAAATGATTTTTGCTGTTGTGTTGCTATAGACAATGCGACTTCCTTCGGGCTGCAAAGGCCGACAACAAGCTACACAATATGATGGTCGGGAGCTCACTCTAACCCGGGCTGGATTCGAACTCATGACCCTGCAGTCAGTAGAGCTCATGATGCAACTGACTCGCCACCAGCTGCGCCACAGTCCCGGTGGGATGCACTGAAGGCTGGGACTGCACAGGGGTTAGAAAAGCATTGAATGCCTTGTACACAGAACATGTATGTGCAGACACCCAGAGGCTATTTGATGGCGCAATGGTAGCCTGCACCAGCAGGGGGGTGCCCCACACTGAGAAGGGGGCTGAACACGAGGAACATAGCATGCTGTGAGCACAGAACCTGTATATGCAGACAGTCAGAGGCTATTTGATAGCAGCAATAGCAGCTGTTTAACGATCCAGTTACTGGCCACCAGGAGAGCTGTCGCTGCCTGATTCTTTGCATACTTCCTGAAAAGTAGTATGGCTTCGTGAAGCAGTTGGATTAGCCTCCCCACAAATTAAATGAATGAAAAAAGGCACCGGGGAAGGAAGGGAATTCCCCCCCCCACACACACACACACACACCCCTCTGAGCTGAATGCAGGAGAGGGGGGGAGGGAGAGCAAGCAGCAAAAAGTCCCCAACTGGGAACAAAGGAGGGGCCTGCTACCGGGAGGCCGGCAAGGCCTGGAAGCTGAAGGTGAGGGCCTGGAGCAGGACGGAGGGTGGGCCTAGCTGGGCCCAAGGCAAGTAGTTGGGGGGGGGGAGTTGGGCCCCGGGGAGGGATCTCCCCCCACGAACGAGCCCTCCCCAAGCAGAAAACAGAGGCAGGCCTAAACAAAAAGGCCTGAGACTGGGCTGCAGGAGCCGAGCAGCAGGCCCACAAGCTGAGCGGGGAAGGCAGGCAGCCATGGAAGGGAGAAGATCCCTTCCATGGGAGCCCGCAAGGGGGGAGGCCCAGCTGGGTGCTTGGCCCAAAGAGCCAGCCCCCCCTTCCCCAAGGAGCCCAGACGGGGCCTGAGGCCCAAGAAAAGATGAACCCCGGCACCAACCAAAGAGCTGCAATGCTGAAGGGGTTCTGGGTGAAGCTCCAGCTCAAAGGGGAAGGCTGCTGCCCATTGCCGCTCGCTGCTGCTGCTGCTGCTCCCGCTGTAGTTGTTCCAAAAACAGCCTGCCTCCGAATGAGGCCAGGCAGTCCCGGGCAGCACAAGATACCTGCCCGGGCAGGAATCTGAGCCAGCCGGAACAGGGAGGGGGCAGGGCGAAGCCAGCCCCCTCATTGGCCGGCTGGCCTGTATGGCGGGAAACCTTCCTGCCATCCAGGGGGCTTCTGGGAGCAAGAAGCTCCCTGGGCAACAAGATGGCGGGAGGGCAATGCTGCTCCGCAACCCGTCGTGGCTGGTAAGTCAGCCACGCCCATTGTCGCTCAGTCCTCTATGACTGTAGCAACTCAGCCTCCGTCCAGCCGGGGGGACGGGGCGCTGCCCCGGGGGTCCCGATTGCTTTGGACCAAGATGGAGGGGATGCAGGGGCTGATGGGTATGCATCACCGACTGACAGTTTACAATGGGATGACACCTGGCCTTCTGCTTATTCGGATGATGAAGGCCAGCCAGATTCTGGCTCAGATTGCGAATATGAGAGACCGGGAGGATTTGGTTCTCAGGAGCGCTTGTTTCCACCAGCTGCGGAGGAAGATATGGAAACCGAGTCAGAGGCACTTTCCCAGGAAGATAATGGGGCAGATGGCGCTGAACCTGCAAGGAGCTTCGACCGTAGTAGTAGTATTGTGGCTACACGGAAAGATTGGAAGCGGGGCCTGGAGAGGCGCTGGTCTCACAAGGGTGGGACTTAAGTATACACTCTGTGGGAAAGTTCCTCAGTTTGGCGGCCACGTCGTTGCTGGAGAGACGTAGCAGTTTGCTGTCTTCCTGGAAGCCATAGTCTGGCTTGTCTTGCCAAGTACTTTCCAAGAACCTTGTTGATTTCCATGAACTTTGGATTGCTTTGCCTTGTCTACGGATCCTGATTGCCAAGAGATTTTTCGGTCTTTGGATTATCCGATGAACATTGCTAATTGCTACTTGCTTTGGACTATTTCACTTTCCTTTCATTGGACAATTTTTCTTTTTCACCTGCTATCCTTTTGATTCAATAAATAGTAAATTGACATTGTCTCTGTGTGTGTGATTACGGGGTGGAGCTAGGGCCCGCGTTGTGACAATGACGAAGAGCCATCAGGACTTCCTCCTTTCCTTTGGTTGCTGGCATTTTCTGGTCATTTTTTTTGGAGTTGTAAAATACCTCCCCCGCTTTTTAGCGGTACCTAATTTCTGTACTTACAGCTCTAAGCTGTTTTCGAACTGCTTAGGTAAACAGTTAGATAAACAGTTAGCTGGGCTGACAGTCAGAAGCTCATGCTGACCCGGAGCTTTGAATTGGCAACCTTTTGGTTGATAGATCTTATGATTGTTCGTGATTTACCAGCTGTGCTAAAGCCCGGTAACTGTGTCTGGAATTCTGTTGGTACATACTTAATGCAGAGTGGTCAGTTAAAATGCGATTGAACTTTATCAGGGCCTGGGGAAGGAGTTGGCAGTGGCAGCAGCAGGAAAAAAGGGTGTTTGCTCTATGCCCCTTGTTTCTCAAATGTCTGGACTCCAGAGAGCAATAGAACCAAAGCATGCTGGGGAGATGGTTTACAAAATCACATGCACTATAGTAATCACATGCACCTGCTGCTTGAGACTGTGTCAAAGTGGGCGCTGAGGTTTCCTAGGCTTATTGTCCTGGGGGACTTCAATGTCCACGCCGACACAGCCTCCTTTTCATCTGCAGCAGTGGACCTAGTGTCGACCATGGCAACACTAGGACTCTTGCTTTGCGACCCGGGGCCCACTCATCAGGCGGGACAGACCCTGGATTTAGTCTTCAGTGTAGGTGTCTAAGTGACCCCATCTACATTGCCATATAATCCAGATTATTGAAGCAGAAAATCCACACTGTTATATAATCCCCTTCAAAGCAGATAATCTGTATTTCATATGGCTGTTTAGAAGAGGCCTCAGTTTTGGTATGGAACTAGGGTCTAACCTTCTACACTGTCATATAAAATCCAGATTATCTGCTTTGAACTGGGTTATAGGGCAGTGTAGACTCATATAACCCAGTTCAAAGCAGATGATGTGGATTTGATAATCTGAATGATATAGCAGTGTAGAAGGGGCCTAGGTTTTAAACATTTCTCTATTTTTAAACCAGATTTTTAAAAGCTAAGAAAGGGGGGAAAACATCCTGGCTCACATCACATTAAAATGCAAATCAAATCTTTAATAGCTGGGAATTCTGGAAGTTAAAGTCCAATAAGTAAATTTTCCAATTTCCGGGTTTGCTAGTCTCTAATCTAGTTATGACAGCTGTCTGACCTACAAATCTCAAGTAGTATTGTTGGATTAACTGCCAGCAGTTTAAGGAACTAGCTGTTAATCCACCTGTTTCCTGGGTGAGTGAAGCACTCGGTAACTTGCTTGGAGATGCTGGAAGAAGATAAAGGTGTGAGGATTAGATCACCAAGGAGGTGGTAACACCTGTGCTGTTGATGTGATTTTTTTTGGCAGGCTGTCAAAACGTTGATGCTCAGGACTATTTTTTTTTTAAAGAGGCTAGTTTTCAAAACTGTGGCGTTCTAGGAGCCAGAGCACAACACGGCTCCACTGAGCCTGGAGAATCTCCAGAAGCATTCAATATAAACTGCTGGTGTGCTTGGCTTTCGCCATTGCACAAACAATTCTACCTAATCTTCTGGAAAATCTAATTTGAAAAGTGCTATATTTTATTAAGCTAAATGTCAAGTAAGCTTTTATTTTGCCTTGTGTTGTTAGATGTGTTCAGGTTGATCTGATGTATGGAGACACTATAAGTCTTCTCGGTGTGACTTATTTAGTTACCACATTTATATCCCTTCTAAATCCGAAAGGGGACTTAGGGCGGCCCTACAAAGGCAACAATTTAATGCCATAAATAAATACATCGGTAAATAAACAAAAATGTTAAAACCAAATCCATTAAGAACATAAAATTAAAACATCAATCAAAATCACATGATCACATTGTTTTCCTCTGAGGCAAGGGTTCTTAAGTTTTTCTTTACCATGTACCTTCTTTAAATATGTTTTGTTGCCATGCACCACAAAAACTTAACTGAAGATTTTAAACTCTCATCAATATGTATTTAAAGTTGCAACTCAAGGATTTTAAACATTTTGTATGGACATGTGGCTCACCCCCTTGTTTTGTTTAGATTCACTTATGTTGTTGTGGTTTTATAGATGTATTTTTATTGTGTTTATTGCTTTTGTTGTTTTTATTGTTTTTATTGTTTTCTGATGTTTGTGATATTTTTTGTATTTGTTTTTCGGGCACGGCCCCATGTAAGCTGCTCCGGGTCCCCTTTGGGGAGATCGATGTGGGTTAGAAATAAAGTTTTATTATTATTATTATCATCATCATCATCAAATTTGAACAGAACTATTATTCCTAGATACTGTTATTATGAGGCCCTTACTGCGTTTTCATTGTTGCAACTAGTCTTTTAAAAAACATTTTCTCACTACTATGTATGTAGCTATGAAGGCAGCTTTTTGCTATATGTGCAGTAATGTCATGTGCTTTCTCTCAACCACGTGGTGTCATTTACTTGTATGCTCTCACTTTGTGCAGAAGTAGCAAGCACTGAGTAATTGTTTTGCTATCAGTTCTTGTCATAACTTTTGAATGGTTTGAGATTCTATAATGACATTTTCCATGAATGATGCCTATCAGTGGCAAAGGATTCTTGCTCTTTGGGATGAATGTATAGCTAGCCTGCCTGCCTGCCTTCCTACCTGCCTATCTTCCCTCCCATAAAACCTAGTAAAATTTATTCAAGCCTTAGTGAGTCCCATGTGAAGATATTGTGTCTCCTTGTGGGTCCATGCACCACAAGTTAAGAAGCTCTGCTGTAACGCTTTGGATACAAAGGCCTCATTTACACTGGAAGAAAATCCAGTATAGCAATTGCATTAGCCTGGTGTTTCCAAATGATGCACCGATGCTAATGTCTTTTAATCTAGGCTTATCCCAGGTTAAAAAAAAAACACTTGCAAAGATCCAGATTTTCCAGGAAGATCTAAATCTTTGCAGGTGCTGTGGCAGTCAAGATTGCCATCTGGTATCGCCATGCGTGATCCCAGATGGAGTCCCCACAACCATCCTATACTCCCCGTGCTCAGATACCTTGTGGAGGTGGGATGGCAGTGATTCCTGAGCTTCTCTGCAGCCTGATCCCTGCAGAAATGATTGTGAATCACCCTTAGTGTCACTGCAGGATGTTCTCCTTCTGGATCTCCATCATTCAGGATGCAATGGAGCTTTGTAGAGTGGAAGGAGGTTTCCCATTACTAAGTTCTGTGACAACGCCAAGAAGAGAAAAGCATGGTATGGGAAATTTCCCATTGTTTTTTGCAATGAGTCTTGGGAGACACTGTGTCCCACATAGTTGAGGAAGATTTTGGCAGTCACGTGTGGCCACAATGCGGTTTGAGTCACATTCTGTGGCAGTGTAGAAATGCCCTAAGAAGAATCCTGTGGCACAGTAAAACTGTCCATTCTCAAATGTTTGTTCAAGGCACAGCATGGCGTGGACCAGTATAGCTTCCCTCCCCTGAGACTCACACCAAATGGATTGCTGGCTGTCCCCATAATGCACAGTGACTTCTAATGCAGGCCTGTCCAACAGGCGGCCCGGGGTCCGTACACGGCCCCCTAGCCCCTTGGCTACGACCCCTTACCCTCCTGCAATAAATAATATATTTTTAAAAATATTTTAAAAATATTTCTTCAATTAAAAATATTATTTATTATTATTATTTTTGGTCCCGCCCCTTGGCTTTCTATTGGCCGCCTCCTCTTCTCCTGAGGGAGGGGGCCAATGGGAGGGAGTGACGTCTCTCGGGCCCCACCCCCTTGGCAGCAAACAGGAAGAGCGACCTGGCCGCATGGCTTTCCCCCTCGGCAGCGCCGCTTCCTCCTCCTCAGGATTGCTGCTGCTCCATCTGGGAGGCGCTCAGGCCCTCAGCGCCAGGGAAGCAAAAGGGGTTTGGGAGGGAGTGTGTCTGAGAGCGTGAGTGAGTGAGTGAGTGAGTGACAGAGAGAGAGAGAGAGAGAGAGAGAGGAGGGGGACCTGCCCTGGGCACACCTCTCCCCAGCGCAAAGGGAAGATCTCTCTGGCTCTCTCAGACACACACACACACACACAAGCCCCTTCTTTTCTGACCCCTTCATTTGTGTTTCATGAACTGTCTCTTTAATGAGAAGGAGAGAACCGGCCAGCCATAGGAGAGGGGAGGAGGAGAAAAAGAGGGAGGGGGGACTTGGATGAGAGGGAGCTCCAGGAAAGGCCTCCCACCCCCTTTCCCCCCCCTTGTCCTCCCCCAGAATTATTTACATTCTTTGCAATTACCTAAGTTTACTTTGATGACTTGCACTGAATGGAATCAGCCAGGGGTAAACTGGCAGAATGAAAGCACACAGACCTTTCAACTGCAAGGCCATTCAATGCTGATCAATGTGACCAGTCATATATTCCAGTTCAAAGCAGAGATTGTGGGATTTTCTGCCTTGATATTCTGTATATTTATGCCCCTCATGTGTTCCATCCATCCCTCCCTCTCCCCTTATTTAAATAATATAATATGTAATTGTATATTAATGCCTCCCATCCATCCCCCCCTCTCCCCTTATTTAAATAATATAATATTTAATTGTATATTTATGCAATGCCGGGGGCGGGGAGGGGGCGGAGCTGGGGGAGGGGGAGGAGCTGGGGGAGGGGAGGGGCGGAGCCAGGGCTTGGCCCCCCAGGTGATCAGTGACCAGAATTCCGGCCCAAGGTCTGGTAGAAGTTGGACAGCCCTGTTCTAATGATTAATGTTTTGGCTTTTTTTTTTGGCTCTAAAGTGATCTTGCTTTCCTTTGGGCAAAGCCAGGGGGTGCTCCAGAATTTCCCCAGAAACTCTGGAACATCCTGCAGCTTCAAGGCAATCTGGACAGTGATATCATATCTATTTTGGCTTAATATGCTATCCAAACTGGACACTGGTGTCATTATGCCTGTGTCACCACTGCCACTTGCCCCTGCTGGCTACAGAGCTTTGTCCAAGCCTCCTACAAGCTTCCCCCTTTCTGACAGCAGAAGTGCTGCAAAGGCCAGGAGCTTGGACGGAGCTCCGTAGCTAGTTAGGGATAGTTGTGACAAAGAAGAGGTGAGATGCACCCTACCCCAGTGGATGCCCTTCTGGGCTGTCGAGGCAAACATGCCAAATCTAGGCTTGTTCTGGAGCAGATTTAAATTGCTTGGTATAGATGAGCCCTTCCAGAGACTGTGTAGGTGGTGGAATGAAGACAAATATTTCAAAGCTTGGATAAACTAATTGAGAACAAGGTCCTTCAGGCAATGATGTTACTAAATTAAAGGATGTCAGTACATGCCTCCACTATATTTTTGTTATACCACTAGTAAACATAATGATAAGCTCAAAAATACTTTTAAGCATCTAGAATGAACTATTTTCAATAAATTTTACCTTCTTCAAGAGGCATGTGTGTTTTGCAGAAAATAGTGCACCTATTATATTAATATTGAATCTTTAATTATATCGCCACAAATTTTTCCATGACCCACTTTATTTGACAAAATGTTGCTGTTTCTATTGCTGATGGGAAAGAAAAGTAACAGCTCATGTCTCATTTAGTTATGGAAAACAAAAAGTTGTTCTCTACACAGTTCATTCTGATTAGCTTTGAGCCTTACTGATGAAAGCAATATTTCTTAAGCTGGACCACTTGATGGCAGGAGAAAAATCAGGAGTTATTAAACAAACCAATTTTGAAATCTTCCATACTTATACGCTTCCCATGAGTACACTAACTAAAGCAATCGTATAACATTGACATGACTTTGGGCTGGAGTTGAGTTAAAAGTTGTCAGAAAATAGTTTTATGATAATTTTCATAGTGATTCCCATTGTATGTCTGGGATTAGAAAGATTTTTCTAAGACATGTTCTGAGATTTAAAATGCACCCGAATGGCTGGGGAATTCACTCCTTCCATTCACACATGGAGAAAAGTTCACAATATGCCTCCACCTGCCCATGTTCCAAGGATATATTATTGATGCGTGGATGAAGCACCTGCTTTCACTCAATATAATTGCCTAAACAAAAGGTCATGGTCCATGGGCTCTTGAATGAGGAAGGCATGATTTGTTTCGGCTCATTTAGAAGATGGGGAAAATTAAATTAAAAGGCACACTGGGTTCCCCATAGATCTCTTTGGCTGCCCAGTGCCAAATCTGGAGGTAGTCATCATCAACGGAAGGATGTCAAGGTGATGAATGGCTGTAATACATCAGAGTGGCAAGTGTGAGTCAGAAAAGACACTGGTGGGTTTCTAAGAATTTGGAATGCAATCAGAAAGATGTTCTGAAGATAATTACTTAGCAAAAATTGCCGCTTTGACCAAATTCATGTACATCAATTAGTAGAGAGAAATACTTCAAATGTACAAGTTAATTATCACATCATGAGAGCATGTTATTATCATAAATTTTGGGATGTTCTGTAATGTGTTCCAAGAGCTTTGACAACACAAAAAGAGCTGCCCTTCACAGCTAGGAGGAAAATAATTTCTGACTCTGGCATGCTCACAATTTTTATGACCCCTACATGCCATACTTCTTATTTTCACACATAACATAAATACAAACCTAGATTGTTGTATGGCAATGGCAGAAATTCTTCAGCCTTCCAGGTTTTGTAGTGCAATTCAAAGTCAACATAGTCAACAGTGACATGTGATGGGATTTATGTACTTTATATCCTGTCTTTCCCCCCCAGTATGGGACCCATGGTAACCAAGAGTTTGAGTTAATACCAAATGCAGTTAAAACTATAGCTAGTACAAAAGTTTAATAACCAGTAAAAGATACATGGGTGGTAAGCAACAATTGTTTTTCACATTTAAAGTATTAATAGAAATCAGTTTTTAAAATGCAGTCAAAATATAAAGATAAATATCAAATTTAATGTAACCTGAATTAAACAACATTCTGCACCAGACACTTTTGTGACTGGATAAGATTTTGCAGTCCAGTAATATCTGGAAGATATCATGGTTGCTATCCCTGCTTTATACAAATTTAAGAAAATTATGGACTCCTCCAGATGAGACAAGAGTTCCTGTAAATGTTGGGCTGTTCTGTTCCTGGATCTCACATCTTATGTCTGTTCCTGCTTCCACATTAAGTCATGCTATAAATATATATAGATTTCACACACTTTTTCTTCCTGATTGAGATATGATTACAGCAGTGCTTCCCAACTTTTTTTGACCAGAGACCACTCTCCAACATTAGTATCAAAGGGGTTATGAATCAGTTTTTGGTCAACTTTAGTTTTGGTTTTTTTTTTTTTTTGGGGGGGGGTGCTAATTCAGAAAATTGCATTGGATAGACCACATCAGCTCTAGTTTCTGATACAGAACATATGCCGTCCAGTAGTCACCATTTGCTTACCCACAGAAAACCATATTTAATAAGCCTCAGCTTATTAAATAAGGATTTTGCGAGACCAGTTGCTCTCTTTGCAAAAGTGTAGTAATGGCGAGGCCGTGGACCATATTTTAGTTTTTTTCAGACCAAAGGTGGTCCATGGACCACAGATTGGGAACCACTGGATTAAAGGATAGTGTGGGTATGGTTTCCATCCATTACTCTGTCATTTCCGCTATGAAGTCAACAAGTTTCCCCATACTCCCCCCCCCCCCACACACACACTCATGCTCCTAGATGCATACATTATTGAGGTTATTTTGGAGCAGTCTTACATATAGTTTGTTATGTCTGGTTTTGTACTTGGGTTTTGCATGGGTCCTGGATCTGCGGCATGGATTAACATTGGGCATAGGTAACAAAAGAGGGTATCCTCTTAGGATTTCAAGTGTGTGCATGGAGTTAGATCTGGGCACAAGGTCAGTTGGCACTAGGGATGCCACTTTTTGATATAAGAAATAAGGGACATTTACGGGATTTTTCACAAAAAGACAGTACATCTTCATGATTATTATGTCAATAGTTAATGGTATAGTATAGTATGGGATACACAACATTGTATAGTATTGGGATGCACAGCTAGGCCTATTTTAAGAGTAACTCTCAAGCAAGCAGAAACTATCTTTATCCAACATGATCCAACATTCCCCTTAGGTAACAGTTAATTAGTCTACTGTACTTTGAAAAAGTTCTGTATCGCCTCTTCCTTGCAACGGGGACGCAGGCTCCCCTGCGAGTTGGAATCCCCGGGCAGGCATTGCCGTGGAAACCACAGCGTGCACCTTCCTCTGGTCAACCCCGTCCAGTCCTGTCCTGCTAGTCAAAAATAAGGGACAGGGCCTGAAAAAAAGGGACACAAATTTTAGGGCCAAAATAAGGGACGTCCCTTAGAATAAGGGACATATGGCAACCCTAGTTGGCACCTGCTGGTGGCAGAATAAGTTATCAAGGGGCAAAGGAGCTGAAGCCCACATGGTTTCTTCCTTGTCATCCCAAGGGTTCTGGCAGTGGGTTGGAGTTTTGGGCTCACCAATCAACAGGCAGGCCGGTTGATGCCTGAATCCATAACCCATGTGCTTCGGCCAACCGTATGTAGAGCTGCAACCAATAAGACTGTTTCCTTTTTGATTATTGATGAATCCATCCTGAACATACAACAGTAAAATAAAGGAAAATGAGATGAATTGAAAGAAGGTCAGAGAAAGAACTCTGGGTCAAAGGGTGTACTTTCATTCATTATTTCATTATTAGGGGCCAAGAAATGGATACAGATGTGGAATGTACACTTTCCTACATCAGAAACTCCTGGGATGGAAATGCACACACACATGACCTCATGTCTTGGATTTTAAAAAGCTAGTTCCAGAACCTCATAAAAATATTCTAGGTGCATCAGGGCTGGGATATGTGCTTGCAGCAGTTTAACAGCGTGTGATCGTGCTGCTTGTTGGCAGATGTTATTGCATGCTACTGGCATATCAGGTTGGCTGTACTATTTAATTCATGAGACACAAAAGGTATAACATACTTAAAAAAACAATTTAGCATCTACCGTATTTTCTGGCATATAAGACTACTTTTTAACCCAAGAAAATCCTCTCAAAAGTCAAGGGTCGTCTTATACGCGGGAGTCATCTTATATTGTTATTTCAAATTTATAGGCTGCCACCCCCGGAGGCTCGGAGCGGCTTACATCAGACATGAGTGACACAATAAAACAGTAAAAACAGTAAAACATAAAACTGATTAGCCAGGTGGGAAGGCCTGCCTAAACAGATAAGTCTTGCACATTCTCTGAAAAGCTAATTAGTCTTGAAGCGTACAGACTTCAAGTGGAAGAGTGTTCCAAAGAAACAGGGCCACAGCAGAGAAGGCCCTGCGCCTGGTCTTTGTAGATCATATGATCTTGAGACTGGGAACTACAAGTAGCATTTGATCTTCAGATCAAAGTTGTCTCTGGGGTTGATAAAAGGCGAGTCGATTTTTTAGATATAACGGGCCGTGGCCATGTAATGCCTTGAAGGTGAGGACCAGCAGCTTAAAGATGATTCGATACTCGATCGGAAGCCAGTGAAGTTTTTGTAGAATTGATGTGGCACCTTGCAGGGGTCCCCTCCAAGAGTCTAGCAGCTGCATTTTGGACCAGTTTAATGCTACGGATGGTTAACCCTGGTAAGCCAATGTAAAGAGCATTGCCATAGTCCAGTCTCAAGGTGACCAAGGCCTGGATCACTGTGGCCAGGTCATCTCTACGGAAGTAGGGGGCCAGGTGTCTGATATGACGCAGATGGAAGAAGGCTGTTCTAATGGTGTACACCTGGGCTTCCATCATCAATCAAGAGTCTAATTGGACACCCAGTAGTAATATATGGCAAGTATATCCCAAACTCTATATTTTAACTGGAAAAGTTGGAGGTAGTCTTATACGCCCAGTCGTCTTATACGCCAGAAAATATGGTATTTTAAAATTCCACAGCTATTGCCAAATACTAAAACCATTGACCAGTCTGAAGGAACCTTATGACTACTAGACAAGTGTATCTGTATGAAACATATTACAGAAACATACTGAAATGCAAGGAATGGCTATGGAGATAATTAAAGTGTGCACAGTTGATTTATTAAACACTGGTACAAACTGAGTAAAGTGGAACTCTATTCAGCACATACTTTCAAAACATCTCTATAAATCTAGTTTATAAGAAAGATACATATATAATAACACAACAATAAGCAGCAACAATCAATAAGTGAACAGCGGTCAGTACATTTAAGGTCATAAGTGTTGGAGCAATACACAACAAGGATTCAAAGTTCGTAATGAAGAGTTCACTAGTCCAAAAGGATAAAGTTTATATTCCAAAAAAGCTCCAAGAAAACCATAAAATATGCATTCAACACTCAGTTTGCGGTCAGTCCCACTCTTTGCAATAGGAAGTAAACATGGGTGAAACAGGGGGCGTACGCTATTGACGTCACTACGTCATCCATTGATGTGGGAGAGATCTAGTCTTCTAAAGGTCCAAGTGGCTGGTGATTTTACCAAATAGAAGGCAAAATGCCCCAATTGTATCCATGCAGCGAGACCCAAGTGGGTGAAGTTGCTGCAGTTCAAACTGTTCCACTTGAAAATATACACAAAAGGTGAGCCGCGAAGATCAAATAGATGTCAATGTCTTCCTCAAGAGTGAATCCATGAGGCGGTTCACGGAAGACCGTAGGTTATTCATAAGAGATGGGACGAGCCGCTCTATTGTAACATAGGACAAGCCGCAATTGCCAATGCAAATTCACATAAGAGGCTGCCTTGGGACGAGTCCAGAGGTAGGAACGGAAGCCCACGCCTACGGGATTTTCGTGGCAGATCCGACCCGTTTCGGACCTCAAGGGATCGTGTTTACTTCCTATTGCAAAGAGTGGAACTGATGCTGCAAATTGAGTGTTGAATGCATATTTTATGGTTTTCTTGGAGCTTTTTTGGAATATAAACTTCATCCTTTTGGACTAGTGAACTCTTCATTACGAACTTTGAATCCTTGTTGTGCATTGCTCCAACACTTATGACCTTAAATGTACTGACCGCTGTTCACTTATTGATTGTTGCTGCTTATTGTTGTGTTATTATATATTTATCTTTCTTATAAACTAGATTTATAGAGATATTTTGATAGTATGTGCTGAATAGAGTTCCACTTTACTCAGTTTGTACCAGTGTTTAGTATACACAGTCTCCGATTATATTCTGTTTACTTAGAGTTGATTTATTGCCATAGGAATGGCATTTTTGATTATACGATGTTCCTGCCCTCATATGATGTTTAGTATCCATAATTCAATGTTATTACACAATGAGTTTCACCTTGTCATCTTCTCCTCCATTATCGGTCATCAGTAAGTAATAGGATGGTCACAGCGTATGCTGAGCTTAGCTTAACATTAAAGAAAGAAAGATGACAAAGATGCTGTTTTTGAATGTTTTTGTGGTGTAAGTAATTTCTACAAACACATTTTCTCTTAATAGCCATACCACCAGCATTTTTGCCCCACTTTGCCACTTTTATACATCACGTGATACACGGCAGGCCCTGTCCACATTCCTCCCAAAGTGGAGGGGAAGTGCCGAAATGTGCTTTCTTCTCCACTGCGGGGAGGAAAGTGTAGTTCAGGTAGCTCAGACAGATCTACCCGCATTTTCCTTCCGTTTTTGCCATGTGATGGCAGAAAGGGTAGAAGGGCAAATGTTCAGTCTTGAACTATGAGGAGGTTTGGGTTGTGGAGATTTCTGAATCATGGCCTATGCCTTTATCCCACAGTTAATTATTTTTTATGAATGCTTCCAGTTTTATTTCCAAGCATCTCAGGTGTTTTGCATTTTTTTGGGTTTCTTTCTAAATAATGTGGATAAACAATTTCACACCACGGCTCTTACTCCTGCTCTGGCAGTCAATTCCATATTGGCAGTGAATGTGCTGACTGTGCAATAAAATGAATAATTCAATGGCAATAATGTGTTGCTTATTAAATATTGTTTTCAAAAAAAAGAAGAAGGAAAAGAAAGACTATGAATAATACATTTGCTTATTTAGCGACATTGCTTCCTGATCTCTTTCCATAGAAAAACCGATTTGGCAGCTGTAGGTTTGTTAATTTTCCTAACAGCTGTTGCATATGTAAACAGAGCATGAAAACTACTGCATACAGTTAGTGATCCAGCAGAGCTACAGGCTTCATATTTATATCAAAAATCTGACCATTGTATTTTGGAGTACTCAACATAATACAAGATGGACAGCTTGAAATCTGGTGCTTGCTTTCAAGGAGTTTGAACTGATGCAAAGAACTGAGTGAGCTTTTCTGGGTGTTGTGATAAAGCTGGAGTAGAACCAATACAAATGAGCACGACATTACATTAACACACAGGAAGCTATCTTACATCAGGACTCCATGCTGCCTGGAAGAATCTGAGCTCCAAAATAGAAATGTTTCTCAACTCCACCTGATACTGAATCAGACTATTCACACTGTTGTCTACACCATTGCTCTAGTACTTAGGAATGCTTAAGTGGAGTGTTGATATTAACTCTGCCTTTCTGGTTTCTACCACCATCACTATCTGGATGCCTACGTAGTTGTTTGGTCTTATCAAAATTACTGCAAACGGAGGCTCCTTCTAGACAGCTGTATAAAATCCCACATTATCTGATTTGAACTGGGCTATATGGCAGTGTGGACTGAGGCCCCTTCCATACAACTGTGTAAAATCCCACATTATCTACTTTGTATTGTATGACATGTGGGCTCAGATAACCCAGTTCAAAGCAAATATTGTGGATTATCTATCTTGATATTCTGGGTTATATGGCAGTGTGGAAGGGCCCTTTCACATTGCTCTTTATCGCAGGATCTGATCCTAGATTATCTGCTTTAAACTTCAATTCCTTGTAAATCGGAGCTTTTTAAACACTTCATTTTGGTGACACACTTTTAAGACATGTACCATTTTGTGACACAGTCATTCAGTTTTACTGGCAAACCAGAGATTAAACTGACTCCTTCTAAGAGAAGTGAACACACATATAAATTGTAATAATGAACATGTCTCATGTAAACCATTCATTTATATTTAAATATATATGATTGATTATATTTAAATATATAATGTGCAAAAATAATAACATACTTCTCCAAGATTTTTGTCATTTTTTGTTGCAATTGCACGACACACCTACAAACTAACTGAGACACTAACATGTCACAACATACGGTTTGAAAGTTCTGCTTTAGACTGTAGGAAATATAAACTGCTGTAGACTCTCCTACCACCTCATCACACTTTCAGCCCCTTCCCTCAGCTCCCATTTTACGGGAAGCCTCTGTAAATTTACTGGGAGTCACGGCTGCCATCAGATGACTTCCAGTTGTCACCCCCCCGTCACAGAACTATGGAGCAATTGTGAAATTGGGCAGATCCGTAATAATGAGGAGAAATTATGCATTTAGCCAAAATAGTGCTAGGAGCCCGTTATTTTGGCTCAAAACAACATGTGATGGTGTCTGTGAACAGACTCCATTCTGTTTTGGAGCTTGCCATGGTGAAAAGGGGCATTCTGATGGGTGGTCCTTAGCAGCAAGCTGTCATCCCTCTTTACAGAAGTGCACAATAACTCCTTGACTACGTGTAATGTGGAAGATAGTGGGTGCCCATGGGGAAAGCATGAATTGTCTGATGAAAGGAGAACGAATGAAAATGAGCAAGGGAGGACTGGAAGGTAGTGGCACTATCAGCTCCCAATTCCTCTCTTTACTCAACGATGCATCTCAATACTGCCATCTGATATGGTCCCTAGATTGTATGTTCTTCCACATTTATA
Source organism: Anolis apletophallus (assembly GCA_030556195.1). Classification (NCBI taxonomy): domain Eukaryota; kingdom Metazoa; phylum Chordata; class Lepidosauria; order Squamata; family Anolidae; genus Anolis; species Anolis apletophallus. Next base: position 190,130,772 of record JARBWK010000003.1, read on the forward strand.
CCTTTTATTATCCTGACCACACTCTGATATTGCTTGGTCACATGAGTTCCAGCATTGGAATGTTGAAGGTTATGTTGTAGGAAGATATCGTGTATGGAATTCAAATCAGGGTTTCGATATGCCAAGAAGTAGATTTAATCAGAACTAGAAAATTTGCAACAATACACAGTAAATGATTACTTCAGGAAGAGCTTTACGATAGATATTGCTCTCAATCCCACCTGGGTTTGCCAGGAATTTTGAACCTGGGGACTTTGGCATTCTGCTAGGATATCAGGGCCCTCCACAGAAAGGCATCAGATAGCGGAAGCAAGGGAATGCACTAAGCATTGTCTCTGTAGATGTACACTGAAACTTGTTTCCATGTATAAGGCTGAATTCTGGGATGTAAATTAGGTTTCCAGAGGCACAAATCAACTTCCTGTGCGTGCATACATTTAGTTATGTGTGTGGTGGAAGATTATTGCACAGGACCTATGTTCTTCCTTTTAAGTTACATATTTCCAGAAATTTATAATGGTTAATTTTAGGTGTACAACAAGGATTTGCTTTTTATAAAAATACAGATTTCTACAATGTATCTCTGAGTTTTAAATTTGGAAATGAAATATTCATATTTAAAATAAGCAACACTAATGGAGCTTCCAGTCTGGATGTAAAACTGTTGCGTGATCTTTCCTGTTTTGTTTTTCTGCACTGGAAGTCCCTTCAGGAAATTATAACTCCTTGTGGCCAATGTAAACTAAACTGATATTCACGGAGCTGAAACACAAAGCCGATGAAGACAGAACTGTCTTCCCCATATGTGTTGGATCTTATTGCTTCAAGCATGTGCAGATAATTATTTACATGAATGATCATTCTAATGCATTATTTCAGTGATTCTACTTTAAGTCCAGATGCCTTTTAAAATTTATTTGTCTTCCTAAATATTATTCTACATACTTGGCAATATTACTTCTATAAGTGCTGGTTTTGACCTATAAAGCTCTATACGGTTCTGTCCCAGCTTACTTCTATAAGTGCTGGTTTTGACCTATAAAGCTCTATACGGTTCTGCCCCAGCTTACTTGTCTGAACGCATCTGCCTCTACATCCCACCTCGCTCCTTAAGATCATCCAGGGAGGCCCTGCTCTCGCTTCCGCCAGCATCTCAAATGCAGCTGGCTGGAACGAGAGACAGGGCCTTCTTGGTGTGGCCCCTCGCCTGTGGAATGCGCTGCCAAGCGAGATACAATCGACTCCATCCCTCCTAGCATTTAGGAAAAAGGTAAAATCTTGGTTGTGGGACCAGCCTTTGCACAATGACATAGCAGCACTTTAACTGGAACGGACTGGCTTGATGACAGAGATGAGGACACAGTTTTACTGTTTTAGCAATTGGATGTGTGGATTGAACATTGTTTTAATTGTTATATTAAAAATTGTTTAATTGTCGAAGGCTTTCATGGCCGGAATCACTGGGTTGTTGTAGGATTTTTTGGGCTATATGGCCATGTTGTAGAGACATTCTCTCCTGATGTTTTGCCTGCATCTATGGCAAGCATCCTCAGAGGTTGTGAGGTCTTTATCGTGTGGTAGCAAATCAAATTAAAGAAAGTGAAGAGAAGAATTAGGTGTGATGGGGTAGGAAAACCTATGATCTCAAAATTTTTAATTATCCCATGGGATGAAGTCCCTAGTCATGGCTTCATGATTCAGCTTTCAATTAGTGACAATACCTTTTGTTTGGAAAAGAGCAGAAAGATGGTTCGCATGAATGACAATGATTCTTCCTGCTGGATATGACCTGTAGGTCTCAGGTAATGTTCTTACAACATTTGAAAGTAAACATTAATTACTCTAAGCCCATTGGCTCCAAGCCTTGAAAATGATGTGATAGCGCTGTATATTTTGGCTCCAAAGTCACAGCAATATTGGTTTTGTCAGATGTAGCCCAATATACCACTAGTCAAGGCAAATTATTTTTATCTCTAGTGCCAGAAGTTAACGTAATAATCAATTCAAATTGTAAATTGCCTTAGAAATGAAAATGTCAGCTAGGAAGACTGTGCAATTCCACTCTGAGTCAGTTGCACACACATACTCCAAAACAAAATATGCAAGAATTAGTTTGTTTATTTTACAATACAGACGTCGCCTAGTTTGGATTTGCATCCAATACTTCCAAAAGTTACATCTGTAGAGAAAGTGTGATTTAAACATGTTTACTGGATACAGCATTCTTCAGTATTACTGCTGTATCTGATTGATCTGTATGAACACGCACACAGATCAATCAACATATGACGTTCTGTCCTCTGTTTTCATGCTGCTGCAATATCTGATATGGTTAGGATGAGTACATGTGTATATGTTTTCTTTTCTATAAACAAGTTTTTTGTATTGGTTTTGCATCCTGCCTTTCTCTCAGAATGGGATTTATTGTTCTGCTGGAAGCCTCCATGAACAGTCTGTGTAAACATGTGTGTGTTGGCGGGAGGTCTCTTCTGTTCACCATCAAAACTAGAAGTTAACTTTTTCATTCGGGAAACAATAGTTTAAAACATGCCTTGTGTATAAATGAATCTTACAGGTGCTCCAGTGATGGTGGTGGTGGAATTATCTCCCACTCAGGATCAGCATCAGCCTCTGTGTAGATGGGCCTAAGTGGCAATTAAGCAGCCCAAACGACCTGGTCTAATGGCAACCTCTTAATAACTGAATTTTACAGATAGTGAGAACTAGGTCCAAAAGAATAATGAATACAGAAACTTTGCATTTCTAGGTATAGTTGCTTCCCATCTGTGTGCTAACCTGTGTTTCTACCTGAAGTCACGCCAAGGCCAGAATTTGGCTGGTTTTGCTGGTGTACGTTACAAGCCAAGAGAGTAAAGACAAAGATACACCCAGTAGAAAAGTGTTCTCACCATACATCAAGGGAATCACTGACCGCATAGGGAAGCTCATGAAGAAACACAACATACAAACAATGTACAGACCCAAAGAAATGCAACAAATGCTACACTCGGCAAAGGACAAGAGGGATCCTCTCACCTCCGCAGGAGTCTACCCTATACCATGCAGCTGTGGACAAGACTATATAGGGACCACGAAATACAGTGCATGAATCAAGGAACATGAGAGGCACTGCAGACTAATTCAATCAGAGAAGTCAGCCATAGCAGAGCACCTGATGAAACAACCTGGACACAGCATATCATTTGACAACACAGAAATGCTGGATCACTCTCACAACCACCATGTCAAACGACATAGAGAAGCCATTGAAAGCATGTGGACAATTTCAACAGAAAGCAGGAAACCATGAAAATGAACAAAACTTGGCTACCAGTATTTTTTTTTAAAAAAACCCTCTAAAATCAGGACAGTAAATAAAGAGCAACACCCCAAAAGCAGGGGAATTCCAGACAAGAATCAATCAGGGCAAGCTAACACCTCCCAACAAAGGATTCTCCCAGGCAGGCAGCAGCCATTCATTGAAGAGCTGCAAGGCCGCTAATCAAGGTGACCTTTTGCAACATTCACACCTGCCTCAAGTAGACAAGAGTTCTTTCTACCACCCTGGATATTATTCCACAGATATATAAACCTCAGTTACCTAGTTTCCAACAGATCCCTCAACTTCTGAGGATGCCTGCCATAGATGTGGTGAAACGTCAAGAGAGAATGTTTCTGGAACATGGCCATACTGGCTGGAAAACTCACAGCAACCCAGGTTACATACAATTTTTTTCATGTTCTATGAGGCAAATTATAAACTCAATCTAATGCAGACATGATGGTTTAAATAGTTTTAAATAGTTTTCACAGTTCAAAGTATTAACTTATTATCAACAGTACGACATGTTTTGTAGCGAAACCAGCACACATGCAGCCTTCCAATGTTGCATGCACTTCTCAAAGCACCAGTGCAGGGCATTCTTGAAGAAATCTTGCTGTTCAGCAGTTACTATCGACAATGTCAAAGCCGTAATTCAATAGGACAGTGGCCCATTGTAAAACGCTTTGAAGGGCTCCAAAGAGCTGTTTGTGTCATGCATCGTTTTGATCTTCAATTTTATTTACTGTAAGTTGAGTGGGTGATCATCTCTGAATTTTTAATTGGAACTGGATAAATCACATTTGCTCCGGGCTTTTCCAGCTATTGCTAGGATGATACAGGCATTGCAGGTGTTACATAAAAGCTAGGACTTGCAAGAAAGGTTGTACTTGGACATTATTTGGTTCCTCTTTTGTGTCAAGAGGAATTCCCCAGTTTCACAGCTATGTTAGAACTTGAGAAGAGGAGTGGCTTCCTGTCATTGGAATAGTTTCCATAATGGTTAAAATCTTTCCAGTTTCAATGCTTTTCAACCTCATATTGCTCTTACAGGACTGGTTCTTACCATTGATGGCCGCAGTTAAATCACTGACCTTGCATTCTATGATTTTTGGGGAAAGCACAGGAAATCAGAGAGGGACTTGAAAGGAATTAAAATATAAAAATATTGAGTATTTGTGGTGTGATTCCCCCATGCATTAGGCTTGCGCATTTGTATAGAACTGCTATCCATTTCTGTTTGTTTAATTCGTAAGCTCCCTGTTTTCGTCTTTGAGCACCTTCCAAAAAGGGGCACCTTTCTGAATGAGTCCACACTCAGATAATGTGGGATTTTCTGCCTTGATATTCTGGGGTGTAGGGCTGTGTGGAAAGGCCCTAGGAAGGAAGGAAGGAAGGAAGGAAGAAAGGAAGGAAGGAAGGAAGGAAGGAAGGAAGGAAGGAAGGGGAATAGATATAGATAGACGCATACACACACTCAAGGAGAATAGGAAGAGAACAGGGAAAAGGGTGAGAAGGAAGGTATGTGTGTGTGTTTGGTATGTTTGGACTTCAACTCCCACAATTCCAATCAGCCAGTAGGAAGTCCAAAATACCTGGAGGGCCAAAATTTATATATATATATATATATATATTTATATATACACATATACATATATATATATAAATTAAAATACAATTGGAATTGTGGGAGTTGAAGTCCAAAACACATGGAGGGCAGAAGTCGGCCCATGCCACACACATATATATATATATATATATATATATATATATATACACATACATACATACATACATACAGTATGTATGTATAAAAATAAATATATATAAAATATGGCATGGGCCGACTTCTGCCCTCCATGTGTTTTGGACTTCAACTCCCACAATTCCAATCAGCCAGTAGGAAGTCCAAAATACCTGGAGGGCCAAAATTTTATATATATATATATATATATATATATATATATATATAAAATAAAATCCGACTTCTACCCTCCACGTGTTTTGGATTTCAACTCCCACAATTCCAATCAGCCAGTAGGAAGTCCAAAATACCTGGAGGGCCGAAGTTGGCCCATACCATATATATATATATATATCTATATATATAAAAAGAGAGTGGTCGTGGTACCCGGCAAATAGGCGCGAAAACTACATGTCCAAGAACCACGAAAATCGCCAGGCCACTGACCCATACCACGGGGTCCCTATAGGGCCCACAAAAACACCCCGAAACACAACCCACCACCCTCTAAAACACCCCCGAAAAACAACCTTTCCACGCATGCACAAACGGCGAACTGTGGCGGCCGCAGCAACGCCCCGCCCCTCCTCCTCCTCCAACACACCCTCCCACCCTGCCTCCCCTTGGCCCCGCCCCTCCTCCTCCTCCCTCCCACCCCACCTCCATGCCCCAAGACATTACCCCACCCGCGCCGCTGACGCCATGCCCACTTCCGCCGCCGCTACCAGGCCGCTCCTCAAGCCGGGACACATGGGCACCGCTTGCAGCCTTCTCCGCCCCGCGTCCTTGCCTCCGGTAATGAACCCAGGCCAGGATGGCAGCCGCTGAGGAAAGCCAAGGACGCGGCGGAGAAGGCGGCCAGGGCGGTGCCCATGGGCGCCTTCTCCGCCGCGTCCTTGCCTTCCCTCAGCGGCTGCCATCCTGGCCTGGATTCAGAACCGGGAGCCAAGGACGCGCGGAGAAGGCGCCAGGGCGGTGGCCGCCCAGCGCCTCCGCCCGCGTCCTTACGCTTCCTTGGTGGCTGCCATCCGGTTCTGGACCCAGCCCAGGATGGCAGCCACCAAGGAAGGGTAAGGACGCGCGGAGAAGGCGGCCAGCGCCCCGGCGCCGCGGGCGCCGCGTCCTGGCTCGGTTCTGAACCCAGGCCAGGATGGCAGGCGCTGAGGAAGGCAAGGACGCGCGGAGAAGGCGCCCATGGGCACCGCCCTGGCCGCCTTCTTCGCGCGTCCTGGCTTTCCTCAGCGGCTGCCATCCTGGCCTTGGTTCATTACGGAGGCAAGGACGCCAAGCGAGAAGGCGCCTGATGGCGCAACCAGGGTCCATGGGGCGCCTGGGAAACGACGGAGGAAACGACTACAGACAAGGAACTACACCTCCCAGAAGGCTCCGCGCCTCTCACTGGGAAACAGGGGCGGAGCTTTCTGGAAACTGAAGTCCCATGCCTCTATCCGCCTCCTCCTCTGACTCCCAGCCTCCAAAGCGTTCCCGGACACAACCCACGTGGCCAGGAACCACGGAGAAAGGCAAGGAGGCGACTAACTCATCCACGAAGAAGCTGTAGAGGACCTATCCCTTCCACCAACCACTTCCTGAAGAAGCTATGGGTGATTCCTTCTTTTCAACAACCTTTACACCAAGAAGGTGTGGATGATCCATCCCTTTCACCAACCCTTCCATCAAGTGGCTATGAATGACCTATCCCTTCCATCACCCCTTTCGGCAGGGAAGTACAACAACAACCAACCACCTACCCACACACATACACACACATATATATACCCAAACTGACACATAAAATCACACACACAACACATAGTCACATCACAGCCGACCCATACATACCCAGACTTCCACACATCTTATATATATATACACACACACATACACACACACACACACACATATATATATATAAATATGGCATGGGCCGACTTCTGCCCTCCATGTGTTTTGGATTTCAACTCCCACAATTCCAATCAGCCAGTAGGAAGTCCAAAATACCTGGAGGGCCAAAATTTGTCCGTGCCCATCCATCTATCATATGTTTCAGTGATTGGTTTGTGGGTGTGTGTGTGCCAAAATACTGTTTGCTTACACTTGAAAATTACTTAGGGCCGGCCCTGATGATACTTGATTGGTATGATTATTATTCCTTTATAGCTGCCCTCCAATGCCTAGCATTGTGTAATAAAAAACCTTTGTTGTCAGCAGCAGAGCTGAAAGGCATTTATGATATTGTTCCAAAAGTAACAATGACAGTCATAACCGAACACTCAAGATAACAGAACAGAGCGTATGATTTTAAACAGTTGAAAACAACAACAACAACAACAACAACAACAAGAAGTCAGCTCTAACTTAAGAGACTCTGGGCTACCTGACATTAGAAAATTGCCTGTGTGGGCCAACCTTGGAGGATGGAACTGCATGGGGAAAGTAAATTCTTAGTGACATTCGGTTATAACCCTTATTTTCCAGTGGTGATTTATGAATGAGCATCAGACACATTTTCCAGTCACTCTGCTTGTTTTTATTGATGTTCAAAGCTGGTATCTGCTGGGTCAGATGCCATCTTTTCCATGTAGTTGTATTTACTGCATGAGCGATGCTCTTCCATTTACACTAGCACAGTCCTTTCATGATTCACTCTTGTCATAATACAGGCAGCCTCAGGCTGGGGATGGTGAAAATTTCATTTCACTGTTTTTATATAAGAATTTACCAAAATCCATACATTTTTGTTTTGCGATGGGAAGAACTTGCTTTTTTTTAAATAAAAAAAATAGAATGTAGGATAAACCATAATGGCCGGATTCCTTTCACACAATTGTAGAATTGTAGAGGTGCAAGGAAGAGTCAAAGGCAACAACAGCCCCAACATTTGTGTTCTTGTCATTGGCTGGTTTTGTAGTACAGAGCCTGTGCATAGATTCTTCCCACAGAGCTGTGGAACCAGTGAGCCAGGTCTTTAGAAAGCAACTAGTCCTGCACAGCAGAGCTGACAGCTGATGGTGGTGGAGTCCAGGGACTGAGGTTGGAATAATTTCCATCAGGTACTTTAGTGCTGATGGGGCCCCTGGCTACGTAGCGGGTTAATCCACTGAGCTGCTGAACTTTCTGACCAAAAGGTTGGTGGTTTGAATCCGGGGAGTGGGGTGAGCTCCATCTGTTAGCCCCAGCTTCTGCCAACCTAGCAGTTCAAAAACATGTGAGTAGGGGGAAGGTAATGGTATTCCATGCAGCCATGCCGGCCACATGACCTAGGAGATATCTACGAACAAAACTGGCTCTTCAGCTTAGAAATTGAGATGAGCACCACTCCCCAGAGTTGAACATGACTAGACTTAATGTTAAGGGGAATTTTTTATCTTTGCACAAAACACACAAAAACGAATGAGGCTATGGTGCCTAGGATACAGTCTAACACAGTAGGAAGAAGAGTACCCAGAGATGATACCCCAAGTGCTCAGTGCAATGCAAGACCAATACAGGTCATAAGCAAAAATATATATCATTTATTATGTTCCCAAAATAGAAAAATAGTGAGGCAATAGGCCTCCAAAGAAGTACCAACCAGTGAAATATCACTATATAGTGAGAACAAAGCGCAGGCCACGGATACACTGAATGCAATAAGAGATAAGGGAAGCCCCCTCAATAACACAAGCAATATAAACATAAATGGAAAAGACAGCAATAAACACAGGAGCTCCTCAAATGAGAATGTTCCCTGGGCGGGTGATGAGGAAATCCCCCTGGAATATCAATGCATGAGGTTGAAGCCCCGGAGGATCCAAAACGCCGGTCTGGAGGTAGCAAGAGCAACAAATGCTCGGACCCGCCTGGAGCAGGGACGCCGTGGGTGCCCCGGCGAGGCTGCAGAGGCTCCCCTGACCCAAATGGGTGGGAGGAGGGAGTAGGAGACCCAAAATCAGGGCGTCCCTACGGTGGAGGCCAATGCCCCTGGAAATAAATCAATCCGAAGCCCCCCCAGATGAAAAAGGCTCCTGGCAGCACAGTAGAAGCAGGAAGCAGCCTGTATTCAATACGCAGGCGCGGCGTTCCCCAGCGGTGTGGTGCCGAATGGGGGAAGGACGGGGTCGTCAGAGAGGATGTAAGGGAAAACGCAGATGCACAGGGTAATACGGAAGAATCCAAGGAGGGGGGCAATCCAACGCCGAGGAGGGATTCAGTGGAGTGGAGGCTTGTTCAGACCCAAATGGGAAGCATCATCATAACATCCATATGGATAATCGGAGATTCATGGGGAAGGCCCCATGAAGTGGAGGTTCTAGCCGCGGATGGCACTCAAGTAATTGGCCAAGTCCGTTTCGCCTGTAGCGTCGGCTTGTTCACAGCGGCGAACCACAGGGAGCGATATCCACAAAATTATAGTACTACAAGTACAAACATCAAAAGCACATCAGTATACACTTCCAAAAGCACACATAGTTTTGAGCAGTATGGTAAACAATACAGCCACGTAGGATAATACATACCATGAACAATTATATCAGCGTCATCACAGATGAGGGGAAGTATAGACCCAAAGGTAAGGAGTAGTAGAGCAACTAGCCCTATTTATGTAATCAAACACTCATTGTAGTATAATCATTAAGATCAGCTGGGGAGAGGGAGTGGGAGAGGTTTACCTAAGAAGCTCATTTATGGTGCGATTGTCATTTAGGCCACTAGGGTGCTCACAGGCGATCATGGAAATCCACCATTTTTTATCTTTACCTATATAAGATATAGTCACAAGTAGCTGACTGATATATATCATTTTCTAAACATGTTCAGAATGTTTGATAGAAAATATACAGCATAAAAGCATTAATCATGGACATGACTAGACTTAATGTGAAGGGGAAACCTTTACCTTTACTTCAGTGCTGGGAATCTTATGGCACTCCAGATGTTATTGGAGTTGAACTCCAAGTCATAGCCAGCACAACCATTGGTGAGGAATGCTGGTAGGTACATTCCATCAACTTATGGAAACCACAGGATTCTTCCTATCATTTTTTTTTTTCAAAGGAGAGGACTCTGAGCAAGGTATTCACCAACATTTTTCCATGTTGTGAAGTGGGTGTACTTTATTAGTTTGCTGCCATTGGTCATCATCTTCTCAGGCAGTGGAAAGTTGGTTACCTGGTCAGACAGGCGTGCAACAGGCAGTATATGCAACTCCACTTTTCTGGTGCCACCACATCTTCTTTGACTTCTCTTCCAGCAGGATATCTGTCTCTACCCCTGTCTGCCTGTGTGCCAGCCATAAGAACATAAGAACATAAGAAGAGCCATGCTGAATCGGGCCTCAGCCCATCTAGTCCAGCATTCTGTGTCACACAGTGGCCCACCAGTTGTACACAGGGATCTCTAGCAGAAAGGAGGGCAAAACCCTCACCTGCTCCCGACCCCCCACAACCAGTACCCGGGGAAATCCTGCCTGCCTCCATCAACACAGAGGTGGCACTTGGATGTCCATTTCAGTAGCTACTGATTCCCATGAGAAGCATAATGTGGGAGAGACATTGTTTCTATTATTATTATCATTATTATTATTTATGGTATTTGTACCCCGTAGCTTCTCACCCATGCTGGGGGACTCAGCACGTTTTACATTCGCAGCACTACAGGCCACAACACCACAATAGAATATAAAATCGAAAACATCATATAATCAACATCAATATAAATATTAAAAACCATTACATTAAAATCACTACGGACAGCAATAATTAAAGCCATCAAGTGGAACACATAGTCAGTTCAGTCAAATCCAAAGTGTCAATCCAGTCAGGTCCGAAGTACAATTTACATCCCCTGCCTGAAGGCCTGGTCCCTGAACCATGACTTTAGCTTTTTTCTAAAAGCCAGGAGAGATGGAGTCGATCTTATTTTGTTCCATGGTGTGCATTCCATAGGCGAGGGGACACCGCCGAGAAGGCCCTGTCTCTCGTCCCCACCAGCCGCATTTGCGATGCTGGCGGAAATGAGAGCAGGGCCTCCCCAGATGAATTCTACCAATATTATTTAATGAAACATTTCATTTTGCAGGTGCTTTAAAAATAAAGAAGATTACATACATCTTAGAAGAATGAAAATATTCTGTTTTGTTTTTAATTTTCTTTATGGAAAAAATGAAAGAAATTGAGGTGGAGAAAGGCAGTGTTCGTTTTCCAATAAATGCACTTTGCATGAAGTTATCTTTTTCCAAAACACATTTTTCTCATTCCCGCATTATATGTTGTATCATGTATCAAAAAGTATCAAAAGTATCAATGTGTGAAACAGTCACATATGATATTCAAAATATAGAGTTTTTTAAAAAAAATAATCTGATCCCCCCCCCCAAAGTGAAAAAGGAAATTTAGTTATACATTACCAATAAGCAACATTTTAAGTAAAGGTAACAATAGGTTCTGAAGACAGAGCATTGGATTACTGTACAAAAACCAACTCAGCAGCCTTTGCAGGAAGTGAAATTCAAAGGGGCTTTCTGTAGTGACATATTGATTGCTGGCAGCCTGCTCTGGTACCTTGAACTAGAGATCAGAAGGAGGAAATATATTTCTACTCACTTGACTCACTGTAAGAAACATAAATCTTTACATCTCAGGATGTAAAATTTAAAAAATGTGGTGGTCTAGTTTAGTATTCAGAGAGGAGCTTGAGTGACAAAGTGGTGGCAGCAGTATTAAAAGAAATAAATAAGTAAGACCAAGTGGAGGAAGCCAAGTGGTTTCAGAAATCGAGATGAAACCATTTTTAAGGAGTAAAGAGCTTCGCCATTGCTGTGTTTGTGTGTGTGTGGACAGGTCTTTATGAGAATGCAAATGGGGTAACCTTGAATCACTACAGGGATATGTCTCTTGGCATTACTTCGCGAACAAAGATTCTTAGGAAGGACTCATCCCACGCTTTTTACAAGCGTGTTGATGACTAAAAAGGCTAATCTGAGATAGGCAAGTTCGGTTGCAGAAAGCACAGCAGAAAGTCTCCTTGGGTGATGTTGTTTCCAAGTTGCGGTTCTTTCAGGGATATGTAAGGGGCAATTGTTGATAAATTCTTATCAAAAGTAAATACATTTAGAATGGAAATAATTGGATTTTTAAAAATAAGTAGCATTCTGGAGAAACTGAAATTGATGTACAGTCTGCTCTCTATGGAAGATGTGGGGATGTGGTCTGTAAAGCAGAATTTCTAAGATGAGACCAATTCCAGTGGTTCCGTCTGTGGTGTCCTTAATGTGAAAAGTACTAGCCTGAGCAGAAGGTGATATCACCACTCTCTGTTTATACGCTTTCCAGTATTCCATTAGCGCACTCTCTCTCAATTGAATGAATAGTTGCATAAGTTGCCATGTATGTTGTTCCACATATGTGAAACCAGAACGGAGCCAGCAATTCCATTAAGCAGAGTGAATCAATTGCCCCAGGCATTAATGCTAGAGGGCAGCAAGGAGCTCAGCATGCAAAAGATCCTTTGTGCCAGATAATCTAATTGAGAAAAGGCTCACCCTTTTTGGCGGGGGATGGGGAATAGGGGACGAGGGACAGGTGATGGCAAAATAAACTATTCATCTTGGTACTAGGAATTTTATTGAATACTCTGGGGAACAGAAAGGTTGTAGTACAGTTATGTAGTACCAAGAAAAAATACAAAAGCAAATACCACTGCTATCAGCCACTTATTAATCCATCTGGAAGACCCTTCTAGTCATTGTTCAAGAAACTCTGCTTAGAATATTCCTTGTCCTATATTTGCCAGATTGAATTCTTCCTAGTCTGCCAATTTCCCTGAGCATTTTCTTATTTACTTCTTCCTGCAATGCATCCTTTTTCCATTTGCTCTTTAGACATATTTCTTGATTCAGCTCTTGACTGTTAATTGACTATGTATCATGATCAGAGCTCTGATGGATCGATGCTGCCAGAGGACGTGTGTAGGACTCACTTTCATTCTCTGTGTGATTGACTGCTCATACTACAGAGCTGACAAGAACACAGGAGCCTATTTATCCGTGTGATCTGTTCCCCAGTGAAACTAACATACCACTACTTCCCAACTCTCATGGTGACAATACTTCATTACAGTGTGGATGTCCATAAAAATATGGGGTGCCAACCTAATCAAGCTATTGGATTTTGAAATGTCCTTCAGGGTTATGTCAGACCCACTTTATTGTTTTTTTGAAGCCCTCCATTTGGAATTTTGACAATTTGACTTGAAATCAGGTAATTGCAATTTGGATAACCGTCAAAACTTGTGGTGTTTTTCTCAGTCTCTTACTCATACTTCCTTTTCCATCTTGGATTTGGGCACTGCAACTTTCACAACAACCAAAACCAAATTGTATTCTGACAAATTTTGAGGCAGGATATGAGGAGATATGGCTGCCACAGATAGTTAACACATATCTGGCCTCTGAGTAAGCAATAACCATGTATGAAGGAAATCTCAATCACCTGCTGAAAACAAAAACTTCAATCACATTCAGGGCCCGTCCAGACAGCCCCTTTATTGCGGAAACTCCCAGAATAAAGGGGGGCTGTCCAGACGATGTTCTGAGCAGTCCCACATTAATTTGCTACAAACCAGGAAAACCCTGGTTTGTAGTGAATTAAATTGATAGTGCATTTATTCCACACCTTCTTGGAACGCGTGGGATAAATGCACTATTTCCGGTGTCTGGACTAAATAAGCCCAGTAAACTGTGGGAATACCCACCCCTCGCCCCAAGCCCCCAGACCCTTTAGAAAAGTAATTTTTTTACCAGTCTGCAGTATTCCCTCTGTGCAGCTCTCCTGGTGCATACAAATGACACACCAGGAGAATGCTGGGGAGGGGGTCATTTGTACACGCTGGGTGAATGGGGGGGGGGGTCATTTGTACATGTGGGGATTGATGCATGGAGAGAATACTGCAGGATGGTAAGTTTTTATTATTTTTCTAAAGGGTCTGGGGACTTGGGGAGAGGGGGAAGGCCTCCCCATGTTCTCTCGGGTTAGTCCCAAGAGAACGTGTGTACAACCAACACAAGCTTTCTGGGGTGGGTGCGGATAGCCCTCCTAAAACCTCCACGTTTCTTTAACACTGATGCTTTTGGGATAAATGGCTGTTTAGATCCGCCTTCAGTCAGCTCAGTTGTTCCCAGAATGAAGATGACCACATGATACCTACCTATCATGTCGTTGTTGGAGATGATAAGCCAGTCAGAAAAAATAGCCAAACTTCTGAAAGTTAAATAGTCAAAAGGCCTGGATGGGCATTTATGCTCAAGTCTCCCTTCATGTTGTATTGATCAGGAATTTTGCAAATGTTGGAAAGTTCTTATTTAAAATGTGCTGAGTATGTGGTAAGTGGCTTCTGACAACATGCACCCATAGAAGGGAAAAAAGCTTGCCTTTTGCTTTTTTTTTTAAAAAAAAAACTGCAACAGCCACTGTCTATTACTCACATTATACATTTTGCTAAATAACTGTTCATGTTTCATGCTACTGGAATGCTTTGAAGGGATGACTTCAGAAACTTTTCACTGAACTTTTATAGCAGGGTACTTTTTTCCCCTAATGCCTAAACTTGTGCTAGAAAGCAATAGATTAAAACTGACAGGGGAATGTTCGCTGAATAAATGTTCAGGTATATTAAAAAGAAAAACTCTTTAAAATAAAACCTCTTAAGGATTCTTGTTGATAGTAGAGATAGCACAGGTCACCCTTCCCTCAAACAGCCACACACTTATCAGTGTTTGGTTACAATCCTGATTTTCCATAACCATTGTGGCCATGATGCTTGGGGATGAGGCAAGCTCTAGTCCAAATGGACATGGAAAGCACCAGGTCAGGAAAGTCTAGTCTAGGTCCTTAAGGCTGCAGTAGCCATTTAGATCAGTGGTTCTCAAACTTCCTAACGCCGCAACCCTTTTATACAGTTTCATATGTTGTGGTGACCCCCAACCATAAAATTATTTTTGCTGCTACTACATAACTATAGTTGTGCTACTGTTATGAATTGTAATGTAAATCTCTGATAAGCAGGATGTGTTTTCATTCACTGGACCAAAATTGGCTCAAATACCCGATATGCCCAAATTTGAATACTGGTAGGATTGAGGGGGATTGATTTTGTCATTTGGGAGTTGAAGGTGTCTGGATAAATAGTTCACCTACAATCAAAGAGTGTTCTGAATTCCACCAATGATGGAATTGAACCAAACTTGGCACACAGGACCAACCAAGAGAAAATATTAAAAGGGTTTGGCATTAACTTTTAGTTTTGGAGTTGTAGTTCACCTACATCCAGAGAGCACTGTGGAATCAAACAATGATGGATCTGGACCAAACTTGGCATGAATACTTAATATGCCCAAATTTGAATACTGGTGGAGTTTGGGGGGAAAACCTTGACATCTGGGAGTTGTAATTGCTGGGATTTATAGTTCACCTACAATCAAAGAGCATTCTGAACCTCACTATTGATAGAATTGGGCCAAACTTCCTACTCAAAACCCCCATGACCAACAGAAAATACTGTGTTTTCTGATGGTCTTTGGAGACCTCTCTGACTCCTCCTGGTGAACCCCCCCCCCCAAACTCCCAACCCCCAGGTTGAGAAATGCTGATCAAAGAAAATACCATTAAGAGAGTCAATGTGATAAGCTGGTTTGAATTCTAGGAGGCCTGGGTTCAAATCCCTGCTTATCCATGAAAACCCAGTGCGTGACCTTAGGCAAGCCACACTCTTTCTCCCCCAGAACAAATGAACAAATCTTGTCAAGTAGCCATAAGTCAGAGTCACCTTGAAGACACATAACAACAACAACAACAACAAGAAAGCCCCATTAAACACCATGAGATGTTTCAAGCTACTGGGTTCAGATCTATGCAGCAGTCAAAGAATCTATGTGGGCTTACAAGGTTTCATGTAGGCATGGTTTTGAACCCAAAAATGGCGATTCTAAAATCAAATGGGGGGGATTTTTTTGATTAGTAAAAGAAAGACTTACAAAAATTTGTCCAAAAATTTCTAAAATGTAACTTAATTACTAACGAAATTAGTTAGTAGTTCGTATGCCAGCGCATGCATATTCAGATGGTTTTGGCCTACAACTCCCAGAAATCCTAACAGCTGGTAAATTGGCTGGGATTTCTGGGAGTTGTAGGCCAAAACTTGAATAAATCACACTGAATTCTAGATGGGACTCTCCAAATAGGAAGGAGGGAGGGAAGGAGGGAGGGAGGGGGTATTCTATTCTTGGAAGCAGCAAAAAAAAAGGAGGAGCCCCCCCCCCCCCTCGCTCCTCGCTGCCTCTCTCTCACCCCGATCCTGAGGGAGCGAGGGCCCAAGTTTGCCCAGGCTGAGAAGAAAAGGAAGAGGCCTGAGGCTGTGAGGAATGGTGGGAGTTGAAGTCCAAAACCAAACGCTGTGCCCGGTTTTGCCTTTTCCCGCTCATAGAGAAGAGCCTTTGCAATTTGAGGAGGGACCAGTCAGAATACTTCGGTTTGAATTTTACCTCTTCTTATACCCATTGTTATTACTGCTGTATTATTGCATGTGCATGGAATGTAGGTATATGACCAGTTGGATTACTTATAATATTAGGCACTTACAGTAGCATTCATTCTATTATACATTAGGTTGGTTTCTCACCCCAATACTCTTTGATGCTTTAGATCCTGGCAGGCAGGAGAGGCAGGGAAGCCTGGAAAAAATAAAGCAACAGAGGTTTACTCAGAAGTAAATCCACAAGGGAGGGCACTTCATCCAAAGTGCCCTCCTTGCAGATTTTCTGAGTAATCCTCTCTGTTTACATTTTTCCCGGGCTTCCAGCCGAAAGAAGGAGCGAAGTTTAGGGCTTGCCTTGCCATAATACTTATTGGCAAGGGAGGCGGAGGGTGGTGAGAGAGAAGGAGGGTGCCCCCTTACGACCTAATAACGACACTTAAGAAAATCCTGGCCCCCGAAGTTCTATAAAGAAAGTCCACTTCCTGGTTGGCGTTCCAGGTGCGGAAATACTCAAAAGTAGCATTTCTTACGAATTTCTTACGAATCATTTCATTTTCATAACTTTTTTCTCATGCCTAGTTTCATGATGACTCTGCCCTTGTACAGACCTGTACTTGTACTACTGCTACCGCGTGTGTGTATGTGTGACTTTCTGGACCTTTTAGAAGACTCACATGGGGCTTAAAATCATTTGAATCTGCCAATTGTAGTGGGAGTTAAGTGAAGTTCAGGCAATGAAACAGAAATTACATTGAAGGAAAAGGCACATGGTTACAGCTAGGCTATGTTGGAATATATTGACAGTCATCGAAAATCTGTCACCAGAAGAAGGAACAGAAATGGAGCAGGTGCAAATGAATCAGTAATGTTCTGTATACCGTGTCATTGGTTAGTCATGCTGTGATGTTTGTTTACATGTTAATAGATGAATAATCAAGACCTGTGTGTGGGCTTCTGATTGATTTCAGTTGTGATACTGGCTATCTTCAGTACACTCATTGAAATAATTATAACAGAAGTCAGTATGATTAATTTAATTCCATTAAGTTCACTAAACTTTTCTAAGAACTACATCAAACTCAAACTTATAGTTTCTGAAAAAAATTTCTGAGAAAATTCAAGAAGGTCACACTATGTAAGATGTGAATATAGCTACAAAGGGAGAGGAGCAAAATAAGGGCATTGCCTGCCCTAAGAAAAATGATCTCTGTCAAATGATTTTCTCCAGTCCTCAGATTTCTAGCATTATGGTATTTTAAAACTTCAATTTAAACTGAAATACAGTTTAGGCATCCAAAGGAAAAAAAATCTAGTAGTTACAAAGGAATGTGAACAAAATTAATGTGATATTGTTTTTTTTTAAAAAAAGCTTTATTAAGAAAAATTCAATAGTACAGAAAATAACAAGTAAAAAGCGGTAGACAAAGTAGGCATTACCATTCCAATGAGTAGCCTACTACAAATTAAATGATAAAAGTTAGTTTGACAGGTAGAGACGAAAAGTAGAAAGTGGGCTAAGAAGTAGGGGGCAGATAAGGGGGGAGAGTTGAGTGTAGGGAAGCAGAATTAGAGGCCTAATTTCCAATTAGGCTAGAGAGAGAGGGGGTGAAGAAGGAAATTAGATCCATCAGGTCAGGAATTTCAAAGCAGGAGAAAGCAAATAGATAAGTATATAGTGAGAATTAAAAAGAAATGTTAACTTCACATCTCATTACTTAAGTCCAGTTTTGTTACAAATCTTTGGTCGGTAAGGACTGTTATAGCCTCAAACCTTTTAAGTTTATATTTTCTTTCTCTTTGATAAAGTTAACGAAGGGGCAGGCATGTAGCCGGGGGGCTAAGGGGGCTTCAGCCCCCCCCCCAGAAATTCTCAGGGTGGTCCGTGAAAAGGCCTTACTGGTACATTATTTAAACTGTTATGTTTATTTATATCATGATCTGATCACCATACTCATTATATCCCACATTAATGGGGTTATTGGGATAACAATTCAAAAGGTTTGCTAGGGTAGACCCTCTTCCACCCAGTCTCAGCCCCCCCCCAAACTCAGCCCCCGAATCAAAATCCTGGCCGGCCCTGCGAAGGGGGTCCAAGTTTCCTGGTAGTGTTTGTTAATATTATTCTGTAGCAGACAAGTGAGTTTGTCCATCTCTGCTATTTTGAGCGATTTAATAATCCAGTCCTCTTCTTTTGGGATTTCTGTGGATTTCCAGAGCCTGGCGTAGGTAATTCTTGCTGCAATAATGAGATACGTTAGAAGTTTGTCAGTAGCTTTGTTTTTTAAATGTCCCGTGATGTTTAACAAATAGAGCTTGGGTTTTTTCACCCATTTAGTTTGAAATATATTTTAGATATTTTTGTGAATCATATTCTAGTATGAGGTGGCTAATTTAAATGTCCACCACTGATGATAAAAGGTCCCTCTTTCTTCTTGGCACTTCCAGCAAATGTCATTATTGTTTTTGTATATTTTTGATAGTTGGTGAGGTGTGATATACCATCTGTATATCATCTTGTAAACATTTTCTTTTAAGCGGTATGCATAGGTATACCTCTGCTTTACCCTCCAAACATTTTCCCAGTCCTCCATTGAAATATTGAAACCCAAATTTGTGGACCATATTTTCATGCAATCTTTTACCGTGTTTTTTTTCATTTTCTACTTCTAACAAAAATTTGTAAATTAGGCTGACTGTCTTTCTTTTGGATTGAAGCCAAATTTTTTCACCATTGGTAATTTGACCTATCCAACCTGTTTTGGCATCCTCTTTGAATCTTTTAGAGATTTGGTTATACTGGAACCAATTTAGTTTCCAGTGAGCCAATTCTTCTTGATTTTTTAAGAGAAAAATTTGGCCATCTTTTTTCAATAAGTTGGAATATTTTGGCCAGGATTCTATCTTGGTTGTTTTTATTTGGAAAGCTTCAGTTGGTGAGGTCCATAGGGGAATTTTTGGATAGAGTATTTTTTAAAATTTATTCCATATATTAAAAATAGCTGACCTAATAATGTGATTATTGAATTTTTGTCCTGATTGATTTTATTGTAGATTAAATACCCATATTACCCATATAGATTAAATACCTATATTGTTATAGTACAATGTGTTATAGTACAATGTGATTGATGTTGTGCTGTGGCAATAATATAGTTTATTGTATTTGTATAATTCAATTAGATATTGTTATAGTACAATGTGATATGTAACACCACCATCCAAGAGAGCCAAGGAACATCAGCAGCAGGGAGCTTGGGGGGAAAGGCAGGCTGCCTTTGACCTCAGCCCCTAGAGACTGGCTCCTTACAGATTCAGGCCCTGGCTGCCTGGCTGAAGCAAGGCCCAGCAGAAACACCTGCTGCCTCCTGAGACTGGGCCATAAAAGGAGGACTCCAGTGGGCGCCTAGTCACACAGCACCATCCAAGACAGCCACATTCGGCTTATTGAAGGTTCCAAGAAGCCATCTAGCCATATCTGTACAATGGATGACTTCCTAATTGGGCAATCCATAGCGGATTCTGAGAGGCTCAGCAGGAGAACGGGCAACCTGGACGGTGGAGCCTGGCCACAGCTGAGACTGCGAGAAGACCCCTTCAATCACCAAAAGATATACTGGGACACTAGGCTCCTGGACTGTCTAGCTGCCGAATATGCCAACCTCGCTGAGAGGCTTGGACGCCTTGGCAAGCTACTTACACTCCTAAAAATAGCCCGGTCCCACCCAAGGAATGAAGATCTTGACTGGGATATTTCGTGGGACTTTCTCAGGAAACCTGAGGATCCGGACTCGGAGGGCCATCCCCTTGAAGGTCCTCTCTCAAGTAGCAGCCCCCCCTCGTCTGCCAAGCCTCCCCCAGGAAAGGATGCGCCCTTACCTGGTCAGTTCTGGCAGAACCTCAAAGGATCGGGGATTGGTGCTGAGATGGAAACCAAGCAGAGACCAGGTAAGTTTTTATTACTTTTCTAAGGGGTCTGGGGGGCTTGCGGAGAGGAGGGTGGGTATTCCCACAGTTTACTGTGTTTATTTAGCACGGTAAACTGTGGGAATACTTTCTGGATTGCAGTATTCTACAGTCCAGAATCTGAAATAGTGGGTTGATCACGCGTCTTCTAAGAAGGTGCGGTATAAACCCACTATTTAATTATGGTAATTGGTTTTTCTGGTTTGTAGTGAATTAATTCGGGACTGTCCAGAATGTTGTCTGGACTGCCCCTCCTTTATTGCGGTAGATACCATAATAAAGGTGCTGTCTGGACAGGCCCTGGAATGCTAGGCAACAGATTTAGAAGTAAATACAAATTGATTTCTTTCTGGGTATACTTGATTTTGACTCGAGGGTAAACATGTTATAAATAAAATGTAATACCACACTACAACTGAGTTGAAAATACTCAGGTGTAAGCAAATGCTGAAGCTCTAAACATCTCACATTTTCATTCCAACTGCCAAAAGCCCGTACAGAGATGTATTGAAATTGTTTTTATAGCAACAACAACAACAAAACCCAAGGCACTGCAAAGAAATTCCACTGAGCGAGCAGGCCGTGCCTTTTGCATTTATGAAGCCATCTCATCGGGTACATCTCTGCCACCCCCTGCAATTCAAGAAACAGCTTGTTCTACACCAGTGCTTATCACTACAGGGGAGGACAATGAAACATCAGACACCTATATTAAACCATTTTTCTTCAATGACATCTCTTTTCAGGCACAAAGAAAGAGATCCAGCTGGCCTCCTTCCTCATGAAGAGCCTAATGACAAGAGCTCTCTAGAAGAAAAAATTGCACTCATCTCTCTCCCTCTCCCACTCATATGATTCCGAAACATGAGAACCTTTTACTATCGTAATTCCATAGACTTGTTCCATCCTCATTCTTTGTTTCCACCAAAGTAGGTCATTCAGTTAAGTGTTCTTTCCACCTCTTTTGAATGGAGAAATATATGCTGAGGATAGTGTTGTCATTCCATGTCAAGAACATTTGTACACTGCTGCATCTTGTGACAAAGAACATTATTGAACCCCATACATGTGTGAGTCCAGATTTGGAGAGTGCTGTTTCAGAAGCCAAGTGTGAAATATAGGAAGATCGCTACAACTGCAGAACACAGAGCTGTGATTTTTCCTATCCATATCTAGAAAAAAATGGACTCTTGAGGAATCCAAGAGGTAATTCTATGTTATGCTTCCCCTAAAAGTTACCTTGGAGTTTCTTTCTTGCTTCAGAATAATAGTTGCATAAAAACAAAATATAAGCAAATCAATATTGTTCATTGAATAAGGTCATGGATGAGAATGCTTATCAATACATTAAATCTATCAAGATTATAATTAGAATGCATTACATGCCTATGTAATCTCCTGTGTGTCGCTTTTGCATTGATAGAGTTGCTTAGAAAGGATTCATTCTTTTTTTCTTATTAAAAAAATCAGTTCTTCCTGTGATTTCCATCCAAGCCTATGGCAGACAAAAATGACAAGCAACCCAAAGTGGTTTTAGCTTGAGCAACATTTCAGTAGCACTGAGACTCCCTAAAAGTATGTTGAGAGATAGTGACTGGTCGTTTCCATGGGAGATGGAAACCACCAGTCTGAATTTGAAGAGAGTTGTCCACATTGCTGAACCTAATTTGTGGATTGGGTTCAGTGCTAAAAAACTTCATTTGAGGTTCAGGCTATAAGCATTTGGTGTTATTGAATACTTACCTATATACCTTTAATTGCATTATATGAATTGGTTTCTATTGCCTTCAGGCTTTGCTAATGAAATGCAATACCTTTTATGCTTTCTGTTGAAATATATCCAATGGATTATTTTCACTGCCTTTAGGCCACATACTGTGATGTTATATGCATTTGGTGATAGTGAATATTTGAATATTTGTTTATATACCTTTAATTGCATCATATGAATTGTTCCTATTGCCACTATGAATTGTTCCTAGTGCCACTATGCTATAGTGAATTTACTATTGTCTAATTGAATACTTCTTAGTGAATTATACCTTTTATAACATATCCATAGTTGACATTGAGTGATTCATTACTATCCTCTCACCAGCTTTTGTGAGACTTCAGGTGAACCTATCATTGGGTTTTCTTTGTAAGATTTGTTCATGGGGGATTGCCCTTGCCTTCATCTGAAGATCAGAGAGTGTGACTTGGTCAAAGCCACTCAGTAGGTTGCCATGGCTGAGCAGGTATTGGAAGGCCTTGTACCTTTCAACCATATATTTCCTTGTCTCAAGGTAGAATATGTACTTCTATACTTTAGTGACATGAGAACTTCTAGGGCAGTGATTTACAAACTATGATCTTCTGGGGTTTTGGACTTTGACTCCCAGAAGCGCTAGCCAATTTTATCTTTTAGAAATTCTGGAGATTAAATCGAAAATACCAGCAGGACCAAAGTTGGGAAGTTTGATAAATACGGTCCTATGGTGCAAGAAATGAGTTTTCTCTGCTGTAAATATTTTCTGTCCCTAACACACCGACAGTTCTACTTACACTTCAATGTGCTTCTTTCATTGTGACTACCTGCAAATGTGTTTTGAAGTGGAAGTCCTGATCTGGCCATGATCCATACCAGCAGCTCCTCTGTTTGCTGGGACAACAGTTGAACTTTTGTTTAGCACCAATAGTGGGATAGGCTCCTCCAATACTTGAAGGAGCAAGTGAATTAATGTGGTGCAGAACAAACTGTATGGTCTACGACGTCTGTCCTCTGAGACAGGGAAAAGTTAGAAGGCTCGGGAGGACAACCCAGAATATTGATGCTACCTCCCTCTTCCAATGTACTCAAGGTAATTGCTTCATTATGACTCATAGTAGGGCCAGTTCTGGCCTTTCTTATTATCCCTGTGCCTTGAGAAGCTTCAGTTGCTGATTTATTCAAATCAATCTACTGTTAAAAGACACATGAGGTGACCAGGCCAGATTTTTCTCATTAGTTGGAAACTGCAGTGTGGGGAATATCAATATCTTTTGCTTTGGGCAATTTGGTACATACTGCTGGTCAATGGGAGGCACATATGACCTTTTGAAGACTGTGTATGCTATGATTTTTCTTCAAAAGATGGGCGGTGGCATCTGACATGCGCAAATCACTGCATCCATCATGGCTGCATTATAATCCAAACCTTCTGAGAACTGAAAGTGCTCTGGAAGTAATGGAAATAGGATGAAAACTGGAACTGTGGTCCTCCAGATATTGTTGGATTGAAGTTCCCACTATCCCTGATTCTTAGCTATGTTTGCTAGGGTGAATGATGAGAGTTGATGGAGGCACATACCCATTTCCTGTAGGTTCATGGAGAATGAGAGAAATGTTATTACAATGGCTTGCAGAATATGGTAAAAGTCATGCTTGCTGAGAAATCTTAGAGTTGTAATTCAGCCCCACCCCCACCTTTTCCAAGCTCAGGATATTTGTTCACACACACACACACACACACATGTACTTAATTCCTCTCAGGTGTTCAGAGGTGCTTTACAGAACAAGACCTATCTAAGATGGAGATCAGACTGTAAAACTTTACTTTTAGCCTATGACAGTTGAGAAAATCAGATATGAAATGGCAGTAGAAGGTCACTCAGCTCTTGATGTCTATATTTAGCAGGATAGGAGAACTTGATAGGTGCCACTCTGTGTTATCTCAAGGGTTACAAAATGTGACCATGCTTTGCATCATTATCACTGCAGACCTTTCAGGTCTAACCAGTGTCAGATATATAAATACCAGTAGTTTGGGATTCTTAAAACAGATTTGGCTTAATCCTCACTACAGTTGGATTTTTGGGCCTGTTGTAGGATAGAGACTATTATCGTTGCCATAAGTACCCATCTCTGCTTGGACTTAGTTCTTTTCGGTCTTTTGATGATTTCTGACTCCATCAATCAATTACTCCATCAATAAAATTTTATATATATTGTGTCCTTTGGGAGTGTTCAACTGAATTAGATTTTGGTAGGTACTGTATTGATACTATTATGGTGAATCTGATCTTTCCAGAAAGTTGTGCCAGGGAGCTACTGCTCAGCAGCACCCTTTGGTCTAAGTATTTTACACAATTACACATTGTCCCCTGTGCTATATTCTCTAATGTTATGAGCAAGTTCTGGATGGGATGCCTGGAGGTGGCATACACCCCACTAGATAATTGATTTCCACCCTTGAATTAAATGAAGGTGATGGGAAGGGAACTGGAGCTTTGAAGGCCATCAACATGTAGATGATGTATAATTACCATGAATGGGCTTGAATTAAATTTTGAATTAGATTGTTTGTATGTAGAAAATAGGATAAGGATAAGGACTTATGGTTACATTCCTCACAAAGGATCAGATATGTAGTCTGGGGCTATTCTTTGTCCGTTTGCTGTTTCTAGACAGTCAGGGAGACGGGTGACACTGACAGCAAAAGATACAATTTGCCTTATTACATTAAATGTAACGTATATACAGTACATGGGCCTGCCCTGTTTTTAAGATCAAATAAGAAATTGCAGTAGAAGGTCACCCAATGATTACTTCTGGTCCCACCTGTCGCCCTCCTGGCCCTGGTTCAAGACCTCCCTTGATAAACCACACAATCAGCTGAGGTACAATAAGTTTATTTAGAATATAGTTTGTAGGAAAGATGAAGAGGTTGGAAGCAATATTATAGTGCTTCCAATAGCAGCAAATCTCAGGAGCAAGGCAAGGAGTAAATAGTCCCACAGTAACACAGGGATCAAGCTGGATGCAAACAGGAACGAAGCTGGATTAGGATGCAAGGAAGTCTCTTTAGAATGCAACCAGTGTAAAGGCAATGAAAAACCTTTCAGGAACAAACAGGAACTTAGCAAGGCAATTCCTTCACCCAAATGGGCAGAAAACAAGGCAGCCCTAAGCTGACCGGGAAAGTCTTTCTGGAAGGCCCACTGGCCTCTCTTACAGGAACATCATCCTAAAAGCGGCGTTGGCACGAGATCCCATTTTGGGCCAACTCTACACGGTTATACTCTCTCAACCCTTTGATCTAGACGACGTATGTCTGCGTCGGACGTCAAAGTGGCATGACGGATGGTAGCTGTTGTTTAAGCTACCTCAGTCCTTCAAGAATGTAAACCTCATTAGCATCTCCAGATGTAAAGGGGAGTCAAGCCTGTCTCCGGCTTTGGCCTCCCCGCTTATCTTCCAGGCCTGCTTTGCTAACCTTGACCAGTTCATCCCGCATTCTTAGTGCCAGGCTCTCACAGGAAAGACAAGCAGGCCTGGAGGGAATCTTAAAGCTGACATGGCTACAGCATTGTTCATAGGAAACACAGCATTGTTCATAGGAAGCAGAGACTTGTGGGTCCTGTGGCGTGACACCACCACAGTTATGGCTCCATTTGGGGAGGACATGTGAGAGAACTTTCTTGGTGATTGCTCTTGTGGAATTCTCTCCCACAATAGTCTGTGTTGGCCCCCATCTCTGTTCTCCTTGCTTTGGCAGGGAAATATCTTATTTAAACAGGCAATTGTAAAATGATGTGTGTGTGTGTGCTTTTATTGATATAACTATGTTTTAAATGCTTTTAGGCTGTTTTTAATTACATTTTTAAAATGTATCAGATTATTTAATATTTTATTTATTTAACATCCATGGTATTCCGCCAGCTATGAGAGAAAACAAAGATCTCTGTGAAATATTATTTTGATACCTGCACTTTATGAAGTCTTTTGGAGAATTACATGTGATTTTCCTATGCAGAGGCAGTTTTTAAAAATACTGGGGAACAGTATTTTATATGCAGAACATACAGTTCTATATGCAGCAAAGCATTTCTGCACAAAATTAACATTTTGTGTAGAATACTTTCCCCCAGATCTTAAACAACTGTGAAATCATTGCCATTGGCTCTGTTCTTGCAGTTAAGAAACTGCTTTAATCTCCAGGGAAATGAATAGTAACACATATCCTATCCATCCCTAATTCCAAGGTCTGAAGAGGACTCTAACTGTAGTTATAGAACTCCAAGTTAGAGTTCCTGCTCACAGAAGCTTTGTCATTGTGCACAGCTGACCACAGGAACAGAGCCTTTTTCATATTTGGTACTCAATGTGTGAAGGTCTGACTTACATTGGAATATTGTGGCCACTAATGGGACTCATGAGACATTGTTGTCTCAGCTCTAGTTTTAGCACCCTGTAGATTCAGGCAAATCAATGAAAAGGGTTAAATAGAAGGCTTTTGGAGATCAATTAAAGAGACATCAGCAGAGACATCAGTGGCCTTGAGAAAGTACTCATCAAGAGTACATGAATAGCAAAGAGAAAATGTTAGGGCTTCCAGGTCTCACTTGCTTTAGAAAAAGTGTATTATACTTTCTTATTTTTATTATTTTAAAAAAACTTTAAATGTTGTATTTAAAATATCTCAAAACAATGATTAGTTTGCCTATAATCTGCTCATTTGAGTTTATTCAGTGTTTATATATATTGAATTTCTTCAACTGTAAGATGCCATCGATTGTAAGATGCACACTAATTTCAGTACCACCACTACCACCACCCCAAATACATAAGCAATTTTAAGACACACTCCATTTTTTGAGATGTATACTGTATATAGAAAGAAAGGTGCATCTTAGAATTGAAGAAATACATTATTACTTTTTAAGACTACAACTACCAAAATCCCCCAATCATTATGGTCAGTAATCATTGTAATAACAGAACAAAACTTCTTTGTATTTTTGTAAAACTGCAAATTACAGTAACCATTATTACAGCTAAAAGGTATTTAGCATTTTACAGTTCAATGTTTTCTAGTTATAAGGTGCTTAGAGATTTAATTAATTTGTCATTTGAATCTGGTATAAAGCTGTCTGGTTATTTGTACAGAAATGTACAAATATAAATGGAATAATGCATATAGCACTTTTCTAGTAACTTATATTAGGGAAAATGCTATTAAAATGACAGTTGGTAATGGAGCTATAATAGTGGGAAACCCCATCGATAACTACCATAATGTCTCCAAATGCCACCCTACAAGTACCTTTTCTTTCCAACAGCTTCCAGATTTATATTTATCATTGCAAAAGCTGCCAGGAAAGAAACAGGGGAGAACTGTTAGTGTGTGAAAGTGGTATGTGTGGGGCTGTATAAGTATCCTTTCCCACCCACTACATTTTCCATTCTCATTTGGTACAATATTAAAAACGCTGGAAACTCACTATGTGACTTTAAGCAGAAGTCTTGCCAAAAACCCCTCTGAAACAAGAATCAGTGTATCTGACGGGGTGGTGAGCACCCACCTGCATATAAAATCTTGATTTCTTAAAGGTTTGCATTGTTAAAGTGTGTTTTTGAAGCCTGTACAGTTTGCAAGAGGTTTAGTTGCACTGATTGGTCCTTAGCACTTGCCAATCATCATTAGCAGAGTCCAATTGAGTTTGTTCCACCCCCTTTTTCCAGGGATCTGGGGAACAGGCTATTTTTACATTCTGTAGACTACCAGGACCCCTC
This sequence comes from Anolis apletophallus, assembly GCA_030556195.1. Taxonomy (NCBI): domain Eukaryota; kingdom Metazoa; phylum Chordata; class Lepidosauria; order Squamata; family Anolidae; genus Anolis; species Anolis apletophallus. Next base: position 190,158,846 of record JARBWK010000003.1, read on the forward strand.
CTGTAAGGATGTGTCTAAAGGTTTGCCAGACCAGGCCCTTGGTCAGGCCATCCTTCAATACCAGTCTGATTTCCTTGGAATTCAAGCAGAAGGCTCATCATATCGGAAAGCTGAGTAACTCTGGGGAGTTCCAAGTGCCTCCAAACCAGTTGTCCGGCCTCAAGAGGAAGACTTCGTGACTTCAAGTTCGGCCATTTGACTGGGGCTGCGAGTGTTTCTACCTCAAAGCCATTGGAAGAGAAAGGACTCGGAGAGCTTTTCCGCTATAGCTTTGCGGACCAAAAATAGTAAAAGGAACTTTAAAGTAAGAACTTTTCTACCTCATTTTGGAGACTGTATCACTAGTTGTTATTTTGGGAAAATTAAGTAAAATGCTCAAGCGAAGTTAACTCATGTAATGGACAATAAAGCGTTTGAGTTAACCAAAGTGTTCAGTTTGGTCCTTGGAGCCCTGAGCCTTTAAAGCGAGGCAAAAAAGCAATCCCCCATATATAGACCACGTCTTTGCCCTTGCACAAGGCATTGATAGCCCGGGAGAGACGGCACAGTGTAAGTCGGAGTTAGGCAAACAACAACAACAACATGTTGGAGATCAGCCTGAGACTCCTGAGACTGATGGGTCCACTGATGATTTAGAGAGGATTGTGAGATTGCCTGTGGGATTTCCTGGGGCTCAACGTGATTAAGGTTCAAGTCATAGGAATGATGCTTCTCTCTGCGAAGAAGCTGACTTGGAAAACGGAAGGCTTCAAAGTCAGTCAGAGGAGCCAGGAACTGCAACATTAGATAAGGAGTTGGCTGAAGAGATAAGTGATAGAGAAGGCTCTCAGGAGAAAACACATGGAATTATGGCGATCAACAAAGCTCTTTGTTTACAGATCAGAGAAGAAAATAGGCATCATAGGTTCAAGTGCTTATGTGGGAAAGTTGAGGAGAGATTTTGTGGGGAAAAAACATAACTTCATCGGTGCTTAGCAAGTTGTTTACCTAAGAGTTAGTTCAGGCAACGTAGCATTCAAGTCAGAAGCTAGACCTGAGTTCTTGTTTCAAGTCTAGCCTTTGGCTATGGATTTTAGTTTCCTGGGAGTATTCTATGTTCTTGTTTTTATATTCTATGGATTTTAGTTTCCTGGGAGTATTCTATGTTCTTGTTTTTATATTCCTACTCAAGTTTATTAAGTAAACCTTTTGCTTGTAGACTTCTATTTTTGACTTTTTGGCTATTCCTGGACTGTGTTATCTTGAGATCTGCATGTAACATTTGGATTACTGTTTGAATTATCATCTGTAGCTAAACATTTTTGGATTATACATTTACTTCCTTTATTTCTGCCTTCTGCCTGCACTTTTAATGTGTTTCTACAATAAACTATTTGTGTACATTCTGCACTCTTTTGTGGTGCTGTGCTCATAGGGGTTCCCAGGCCTGGAGTGCAACACAACAAGAGAAAGGAAGAGGGGACATGATGGGCATCTTAAAATATTTGAAAGGATGTCCTATACGTCCA